>OY744476.1:14157587-14562951 GCA_963556175.1 Tipula confusa | reverse complement strand
GTAATCAAAAAAAAATCTTAATAAATTATTTAAATATATATGTAACTACTACACTATTTTCAATCGATTTTTATGGCGTGTAAGTGCGGAACAAAAATCGAGAAAATCGAGAAAAAAACGAAAACGAACCAACAAAAAAAATCTCATTACATTCAATGGAATCTTCCGAGGATGATGGCGATCGGATATCTTTTATTAAAAATCTTTTATAGTTTTTTGCATAATTTACCGAATTTATAATAATTAAAGAACATTTACAGAACTCGACGGTTCTCGTCTCGGTGTGTTGTACAACTTTATTTTAAAAATAAATTTAATTTTAATTTATAAATTAAAAAAATCTATAATTGGACAAAAAATTTTTGTCAACAATAAATATTCTTGCTTCTGTCAATATTTGTACTAAAAACGAATAAAATCCAAGATGGAAGTTTATGAATATTATTTTTTATGTTTGTACATTTTTATAATGTTGGTAGTAAAAATGTTTAGGACATAATTTCGACTAGTTTTAGACTAATTTATATTTTTTTTTTTAAATACAGTTTTGTACCATTTTAATTTTAAATAAAAATTTTAAATGATCATTTATAAATCACTTTTTAATATTTAACTCCGCAAAAAACCGGAACAAAATTATATAAATAAAACTGTTATAATTGTAATTGGTCGAATTTGCTTGTCCCACATCATAGTCTCCATTCTCCAATTGTAGAGATTTCAAATTAGTTGAGGTCGTTACTTATTAATTTGTGTTAGAGAAATTTGAAAAGCTTAGGGCTTTCAGTTCTAAGAATTAATTATATTACCGCCAAGCGAGTGTAGAGTTTGATGATTATCAAGAAAAAGAAAAGAACTCCAAGGAATTAGCGCAATGGAATAAGCTACGGTGTTCGGGTAAACCCCACGCCAATACAGTTCGATTGGTGCAATGCAATGTGCGGAATAATATTGAAAAGGCGTAATAAGACGTGCAAAACAGTTGGGCAACAGTTCGACCAATCTAGTCAAACTCTATAAAAAACAAAGAAGTGGGTTGATAATCATAGAAAAAGTAAATCGAACCAGTTTTCCCGCCGAAAATTTCCGTTTTACTGCTATTTTAATTTTCGCGGTATCAAACTACCAAAATATCTATTAAAAAATTAATAATGTAAAGTATTACGTTTGCCCGTAAAAAGCAGTTAGCTTAACAACTTGAAAGTCGCCATTTGTATTTTAAAAGCAAAGCATTGCAAGATGCAATATCTACTTTATGATATTGTTCTCGAAGGCTAATTTGTATAATCTTACTGTTGATGTGTTCACAATATAAACAGAAGCTAGATTGGCGCCATAGTCTGCTTGAGATAATATTGTCCAAAAACTCTTCTCACCAATCGGCCTGGTTCAATTTAAATATTTTTGAAATACAGCCAAACATATATTCATACAAATTACTTTGGCACGTCAATAAGTCTTATGACTTAAAAGACTAATTCGATGACTAGTCAAGGTGTAAGTACGGATTTTAAAAACTACCAAGTTTAAAAAACTGTCAAATAACTGTCGATCAATACGACAAACACTGGATTATCAGCCGATAGAATCAAGTAAAGCCAGCGTTGATATGTTTGTTGTCTCACTATTAGTAGTAAGAAACCATTTTTATGTTTAGTAAACTTAATTCAGAATTTTGACTACCGATCAACTTCCAACCATACATAAACGTGTGTCAACGTTGAATATCCATTTCAAACCAATAAAAAGCATACATAACACAATTACCGAAACCATACTCTGTTTACCATTCGAATCACAATTATTCTTCTCAAACAAATTGTCCCTCTACTGACCTGTATGAATTCTTTTATGTATATTAAGCGTTGATCTTTGACTAAAACGTTTTAAACATATTTCACATCCGAATGGACGTTCCCCAGTATGCGTACGTTGATGTATATCTAAATATGGTTTCCGGCAAAATGCGGCTGGGCAATGTTCACATTGATATGGACGAGTTCCAACTGTGCATGTTTTTTTTGTTTTTTATTATGTGTAAGCGAAAAATTAAACAAAAATAAAAAAGTTTTTGGCATTTTTGTAACATTGAAACACTTTTTAGACTATCGTAACATGAAATATTTAAAACAAAAAATTTAAGCTAAAATAGAGAGACACTACATATATATGTTACAAATTTGAAAAGTGTGTTCGTCTTATTGTTTTAAAGAGCAAAAAAAAAAATTATTTAAATATATGTATGGGAACATTCGTTTTAATCTAGACAAAATGCGGATCCGCAAGAAAGTTGTATATCAATATAAAAAATTTTGAATTTTTAGCGGCCACATAAAGTTTATCACAACAAAACTTTCTTACGGAAATTAAAAATCATAAAAGACATCAAAACATAACAAAAATATAAAAATTTACACAACTGACCGGAATGTATCGTTCTATGAATGTTTAACGAGGACTTCTGTGTAAATCGTTTATGACATAAATCACATTCAAAAGGTCGTTCACCAGTATGAATTCTCAAATGAATTTCTAAATAGGGCCTACGAGAAAATGCCGATGGACATTGGTCACATTGAAATGGTCGGTCCTGATCTGCAGTTTATTAGGATATTTTTTTAATATTTTTAACAAAATTAAATTAAAAATATTATTTTATTTATTTAACAATTTGTAAAAGATGCAAGAGGCTCTACTTGAAACTGTTCGGCTATTTAATACAGCACTTGAGTCGTTTCGATAGATTTAAATCGCGTTCACGTTATGTTCTTCTCAAATTTTACCATCACAATACCTTCCCTAGATCAGATTATGACTTATCAAAATTTATTACAAAACTGTATTAGCCTCGCAAATACCTTTCCTATCCCACAAACGATCAAATAAAAAAGTAAACCCACGTATATATTTTATACGAGTAAAATAATGGTCAGTTTCACGACAAAACAGAATTTAGAACCCATTTAAATCTGAAAAAATACACTCATAATTAGCTCATGCACAATCCAATTCTTTCATGACACCAGTGACACGGAACTGCCTTTTATTGATAGCGTAAACCGGAGACAGCATTTTGTCGGAGCGTTATTCGAAATACAAAATAAATTAAAAAATTAATTTGGCTAAAAAAAAATATAATTACGTAAAGTGTACTTAATAAGGATATTCAGGCTAAATTATACGGTGCAAGCATTTGATCGTGACCGCGTTTACAAAACGATAAAAAACTAAATAGATATGATCAATAAATTGGTACCTAATTGAGCGATAAAATCATTCCGAGCATAGCCGAATTTTGCGTCGAAATCATATTTAAAAATACACCAATTTCTAGTACGTACACTGAACCCATCTATCAAACTTGTTTGCCTATATATGTTGTGTCGCCTATTCTCTAAACTAGCAAAAACATTGTAGAGCCTCTTTTCGTTTTCAAAACAAACAACAACAACATCAACAAAAAATTTAGGAATTGTATCATCTTCCCGCACTGACCTGAATGTATCCGCTTGTGAATATTTAAAGTCGATTTTTGTGTAAAACGTTTAAAACATATATCACACTCGAATGGTCGTTCACCCGTATGAATTCGCATATGAATATCGAGATAGGGTTTCCGACAAAATGCTGCATTACACTGAGTACATTGAAATGGTTTGTGCAAGGTCCAATAACCTATAAGAAAATGTCTGCATAAATAAATCCTATTTTAATTATTTGGATTTGGGACATACCTGTATGAATACGTTTATGAGTATTCAACGATGATTTTTGACTAAAACGTTTTGTACATACATCACATTGAAATGGTCGCTCGCCAGTATGAGTTCTCATATGAACTTCTAAATAGGGTTTACGGCAAAATGCAGCTTCACATACCTAAAAACAAACGCAACGGTATATTATCATATATATAAAAACATTAATCAAACGGATATCCGCCACAACTACTTACCGTACACTGAAACGGTTTTGTTCCAGAGTGTAACTTCATATGAACATAGTAGCTACTTGCCGACGATAACATTTTACCACAAATTTTACACGCCTGCGGTTTACTGCGCGAATTTGTATGAGGTTGACCCGACGTCAGCAATGTTAATTCTTGTTTTGTAACATCCGAGATCGTCGTGTTGGCAGATTGTGGCTATGAAATAAAATAAGGAAATAAACAAAAATGCGATTTACTCGAGTTGTCCCGATATTACAATGCTTACAAAAAATTTCACTTCACCAACTTGTTCCGCCTCGTTGAGACGAGCTCTCCATTCGGGCACACTAGTACTACTAGTATTACTATTTTGAACATCCGGCTGGTCGTTTGGTATTCGTGCTGCTATCGCTTGAGTAATTAGTTGAGCGGTTTGATGATGTTGAGATGTTGGTTGTTGTTGTAGTATGACAGGAGGTGGTGGTGGTGGCGGTTGACACGTTGTATAAAAACTCATTGGTTCCGCTTTAATAGATTGTTCAAACATAATTGTTAACATGTCTGCGGTAGGGGGTGCGGACATACGCCCGACACCCCAGTGCGTTGAAAAATTAATTTTGAATGTGGTACGTTAACAAATTTTAGCTGAATTTAGGATTCGTTTTAAATAAATAATTGTTCCTAGTTAATAGTAGCATGATGATGATGGGGTTTGTTGACAGTCACTCATTCAATATAGTAGTTGAGTAGTTTTTGTGTGTGTATGATTTTTAATTAATCTTGATCTATCTCGTCAATATTGAGAAGCAGACAACTGAAATATAATTTGAAAAAAATTCGTAAGATTTTTTATGTTTTACAGCGTCTTTAAAATTAATTTAAGGAAAATTTTAAATTCCAATTTCCATTCACTTCATGGAACATATATTTTTTATTTAAATCCCCAGGGAAATAATCACATTTATTCAAGGTATCACTGAGGATTTTAAATAAAAATTTCTAAGAAATACAAATTCTTTATTAGTAAGATAGATAAAGATTAAGTAAAGTATTGTCAAAATTTTGAAAAGGATTTTAAAGTCAAAAATCCATTAAAAAATTGGGCATTCTCTACAATAAGTTTTTTTTAATTTAAAGTGTAACCCTTTCAACACTTAAATGGTCAAATATGGTTTCAAGTTACTGGAAATAATTACGAAGGGTTTCAATTTATTTTATAGCCATCCTCTTATTGAGAGACGTTTCTTTGAAAATATTTAGATTTTTACTCAAATCTATATTATTTTTTGTTAGTTCTTAGACGAAACAAAACCAGTTTGATAAAGGGCAACATATATTAGTTTAGTGCTTGTTTTGTTTTAAACCCAGTAGGTGGCGCTGAAGTTGAAATATTTACAAAAATGTGTTTTACTGTTTATGACCTGAGGCTCATATTCAGAATAGTTCTATCGAAAGTGTTTGTACAAAATTTGATATTTGGTAATTTTTTTTTGCAAACATACGTATGGTATTGTGTTCGATTGTCGGATAAAAAATGATACTTTTTGACAGCCAAAACTCTAAAGAAGCACCTTCCATCAAGAGATGCGAATTCATCAAACAGCGTCTGCTCCTAGTACCGGTGGCTTTAGGGGGTGAGCGAGCGGACTCTCAGTCATCTAAATCAGTCATCCGTAATGTTCCTGCAGTGGAAAACTTGGCTGCCGATGCAAAAATTGTTACAAATTCGTTTAGTACGTTGAGTTCAGCTAAGCAAGGCCAAATTTGGGTCAAGTTCTAAAAATTGGTCCCCAGCTAGTTGGATGAACCCATTTAAGAATAGTAAGAGGCTCATGAATTACCTACAGAAATACAAATATCTGGGACAGTCTCAATTTCTGATCTAAATGAGGACTAGTTTAAACATGGCAAAATAATTGAGTTCGAACGTCCTATTGATCTTCGAGAAAAGTTATTCATATTCGCCAAATTACGAAGGGAGATCTTTTGATAGAGTTGAAAAGCACTGGGATCCAACCGCAAACAGCTGTTTTCCAATCGCAGTTTGAGAAAAGTATCAGTCAGAAAGCTGACGTTAAAGCCTTGTCACATGAAGCTCTTTTACAAGTAAGAGACATTGATGTAGTGTAAGACTTTGATGCAGTAAGACTTTGCCTGCAGATTTCTCAAACCGCTGCTGACTGGGTCTGTGGAGGTTACTCTTTCAAGAAATTGCTAACGGTGATGAATATGTGCCTGGACTGTTGAATTGGGAACCGACTTACTAATAATAGAGGTAACGCTCTACTAAAAGCATTTTCGCTACTCCTAGTGGTAACGGATTACTTCTAGTGGTAACCAGTGGTACTGGGATCCTTGGGGCAAGCCATATAGAATGGTTATTATAAGGTTCAAGAGCACATACAATGCAAGCTCGTCATGCCCTGAATTTTTGGAAAATATTGTCTCTAAGTTATTTCTATAAAAGCCTGGTTATATGGGAATCATCGAAACAAGGGAAGGGGAAAAAGTAGCTCTCCACCAGTGTCAATCGAGGAGGTTCTGAGAGCATGTGGCAAAGTGACAAACAAGAAGGCTTCTGGTTCTGATAAAACTCTCAAAGTAGCATTACTAACTTGTTAGCTTGAATAATAGTTGCATTGAGGAAGGATTATTCCCTATGCAGTGGAAAGTTAAACGGCTGGTACTTCTGCCTGAAGGTTCGAAGGCATTAGAAAATCCATCACCATACCGCTCAATTTACTTGCTAGATACGGCTGGTAAAATATTAGAGACTATTGCTATTTAAAACAAAGAAGACTTGTCTGAAAATCGGCGATTGAAGATGTCAGATGGAACGAAGGTTCCCAAAAACATTGTGCGGTAGTCACATTGGATGTTAAAAGGGTCTTTAGCTCTGGCTAGATAGGAGAGCTAATTAGACGCGCCACTAGGTATAAAGGTTTCCAAGTATTTAAGAAGGCTGGTGGCTAATTACTTTAGAAATAAAGTTTTACAGTACGAGAGCAATGGAGGCACAAAAGATTATCTTAAAACCGGAGGAGTACCTCAAGAGTCGGTGCTAGCTCTTACGATGTGGAACGCCATGTATAACGGTATTTTTAAACTGCCGATATAAGAAAACCGTGGTCAACTTTTCGGATGATTTGGCAGTTGTTGTGGTGGCAAAACATAGAGATGAAGTGGAAGAGATATGTATCTGGTCGACAGAAATAGTTCTGATCTCCAGTAGGGAAAGGTTGGAAAGCTGGGAGAGTAAATGAAGCCTCATTGCTAATAATTTCGATCGTATGAGGTGCTCGCCAGAGTCGCAGATTATTACTTAGTAACATAAGCAAACGGCTTATGTTTGCAGATTAAGAGCCTTAAGACTAGTTTGTGAATTTAGAACGGTCTCGGATGAGGTCGTATGTCTCATTTTTGGAATGCCGTCAGTGGATTTATTAGCTAGGGAGCGTCTAATTATATACTTCCATCGTGGAGATGGAAGAAAATCGTAATAAGATCCGAGAGTCAGGTGCGATGGGACAATTCGCCGAAAGAATGTTGGACTCATCGACTAATCCCCTCGGTGAATAAATTGATAAATGGAAGATATGAAGAGGTAGATTTCTATCTGAGCCAGTTTCTTACTGGGCATGGTTGATTTTGTGCTTATCTCTATATAAGTTCAATCACGATGAGAACGAGAGTATACCTTGGAAAGTAGAGTAAATGTTTTTTGAATGTTGCAAAAATTATGTAAAAATTACGAGACTTAGAGAAGATTAGGCAGGAACGCTAATAAATAAAATAAGAGAATATATTCTACGAGGCCAAATGTCAAAGAAAAAAAAAGATCCTGTAGATTTTGGATTATAATTTGAGAAATTTATGCAGCAGGTAGCTGAGAAGTTAATGCTTATGTTGTTGCACTTGTCACCAGTTCGGTTTTTTGAAGTATGTGAATAGTTAGTGAATGGTCGAATTATTACACCAGGTGGCCACACGTCGGAGTTATTCAGCTAGTTGAAGTGGATTTCCTTCAGACCGATTTTGAGCAAAATTAACGTGATTGTGCTATCGATTACACAATCGTGCAATTAATTGCAAATGTACAAAAATAGCCAAAATATAGTTAAAAATGGCCAACGTGATAGCAATTTTATAACAAAAAAGGGGATGTAAGAGTGATTCTCACTTACTGATAAACGAACAATTTGGGTTTTGTCAGGAATATTCTAGTATCTAGTAAGTTGATAGGATTGTTAAGTAAAATAAAGATAAACGTAAACTGCGACATTTAACTTGGTACTGATTGATTTAGAGCAAGCTTTTGATACGAGTGATATAATGAACTAATACATAAGCTTAAAAAAATTGCTGATTCCCCATCTACTTACTAAAACTACTATTATCATATTTAAACGACCGTAAGTTCTCTATCCATATTTCAGATGCTTGCCCGAGCCCATCTGTCTTACCAACTTTCACAAGGTTCAATTATTGGGCTGATTCTTTTTAATTGGTACTTAATTTGTACCTAGGTCTTGTGACTGAAATTGCTCTATTTGATGATGACGCACAACAAAATTCACGCAAATATTATGAATTATGTATATTAAAACCTTCTACGAGTGATGATTTTACACCATTCTCTATGTAACACAGAAATTTTGAATGAAACTTCAACCCCATACAAAAAGCACATGCACAAAAAAAAAAAAATTAACTGACCTACACCAACATCAAATAAAAAAAAGTAAAACTTCATAACACGATAAAAATCACTTTCATTATAAATATATAATATAAAACATAGCTATACATATTATATATATATATATATATATATATATATATATATATATATATATATATATATATATATATATATATATATACTCGTATATACCCAGCCACATTACCGGTAAAATCTCTATAATAACAACAGTTATATATATATATATATATATATATATATATATATATATATATATATACATATATAAACATATATATACATAATATATACTACATATGTTTGACTTTGAAATAAAATATAAAAAATTATTGAATGAAAAAAATGTTAAATGAATGAATGAAATTTATTCGGTTTTTTATACATTTCATTATATATATATATATATATATATATATATATATATATATATATATATATATATATATATATATAGAATATATATATATACACATATTTGTATATATACATCTCTAATATATTAAATATATATATATATATATATATATATATATATATATATATATATATATATATATATATATATATATATATATATATATATATATATATATATATATATATATATATATATATATATATATATATATATATATATATATATATATATATATATATATATATATATATATATATTATAATGTTTATGAATTGTGTATGATGAACGGTAAGGGGGAAGCTAATTCCAAGACAAAAACAAATAATATATATTTAATATATCTATAGAATTGTATATAGCATATTTGTATTTTACTATAATATATAAAAACATGTATATAGTACTCGTACTATACGTACCATACTATATCTATGAGTGTATAGCTTATATTAGAGAAAGAAATAATCAACGTGTCGTGCCGGCTACATGAAAGGAAAAGATATAATAAGGAATCCCGTATTTTTTTACTATAATGCTAACGTTTTGGTGACCAATGTCTTAAATAATATAGTATAAACTTTATATATATACAAGGAAGTAGAAGGTTAGAGAAGTTGGCCATTATATGTTAATTTAACAAATATATTTATAACATGTACAGCTATATCACTGGAATAGAACACAAATGAGACAGAGACACACACAAATATATTACAAAGATAGTTGAACACCAAAAATAATTTGTTTTTCTAATAAAAAAATTCCATCCAGAAGTTTTTATTGAAAAAATGGCAGGGACAATGTGAAAATGTATCGTGTATGTAATGTGTATTTTATATATATATATATATATATATATATATATATATATATATATATATATATATATATATATATATATATATATATTATATATATATATATATATATATATATATATATATATATATATATATATATATATATATATATATATAAGGTAAACGGCTATAATACTGACATGGGTGGTATTACTGACATATATTGCATATCTTTTAATTTTTAAGAGAATTACTCAATATACATTCAATTTTTTTTCTTTAATATAATCATTAATATTCCTGTTCCATTCTGTTCTAATATTCGTGTAAGGGTTAGTATAACATTAAGTAATAATCATCTCCAATTTGACAACGGTCGTGATTACATCTAGTTATTGCAAATTTGTTAAAATTTTGCCTTAAATTTTGAAATTTCATATTTTAGTAATATTTATGATGTAAGTCATTTTTAATTATTAACTTTTATTGTAATATGTTCTTTGGATATTCATTTTTGATTATTTAAGTGTGCTTCCGTGAAACAAGTGAAACTAAATATAAATATTGGTTAAATTAGTTATGTCAGAATTAGATACAAATGAAAAATAGTATTGTTCCTTTTACTGACACATGTGTCAGTAATAAGTAAACAACTGCTATTTTTATATCCAATATTAAAGAAAGGGTATCTAATCCTTCTTTAAACCGCTTTTGCATTTCATTTCTAATTGAACCTACCATTTAACTGTCCTAATTCTGACACTAATATTTAAAGTTATTTTTACTATAAATAAATAAAAACGCGACTGTCAGTAATAAGTCCACACATATCTCAGTATAGACTCCTTTCTATGTCAGTATAACGATAAATTTCTTATTTTTATTTATTTAATTTTAATCATTTTGTATATAATTTAAACTTTTATTTAATAATTCAATAGTTTTAAAATTATTTACACCAAACTTAGCTCAAAACTGACAACAACTTTTCGGAACATTTAAATATAATAAATCTTCTTAAAATTTTGTGTCAGTATTATATACCAAACTGTCAGTAAAGGATTATTATAAATTTATGTTAGAATGACAACGAAATTGGAGCGTCTTCAATATAGTCGGGATGACCTGAATACTACATTTCAAAATATGGCAAACGGGATGACAATACGCAGCAACCCACAAATATAAAATCCCACGAACGACATTGTTATCAATATTGGCTTTCAAATGCTCAATTGTTTGTGGATTGTGCCTATAACACTTGTCCTTCACTGGTCCTTGGCCATTGGCGCACATTTTCGGCAAACGCGGTGATATTTTCGGCTGAACGAACAAGACAAGTACGGTTACGCGTTGGATTGTCGACTAGGTAGCCCGTGTCACGCACTTTATGCACAAACTTCTTGATACCGTTGGGTGTGAGTTCCGTGTTTTGACCAAATTGTGTACGACATTTTCTTGGAACCAATTGTCTTTGTTGTGGAAGCAAATTTCCAACATTTCCTACTTTTGTTGAAGCGTTAAGCGACTCATTTTGTTAACTAGAAATAATATACTGTGTTTCTATCAAAGAAAGAATGATATTAGTTTTGCCAGAGCCAAAATAACCGATATGTCAAATCTGAACCGGTTATTGGGACACCCTATAAAAGATTAGATTATTTACATTGGCAAAGCGGGATTTCCTACAACAAAATATGAGCTACTGGATAGTGTACAGCTGTTACTTAAAAACTTAAACCGGAAAAATAATTTTATGGATAGCAGGCCCGGTAGCATGAAGGTTTTTTGAGGAGAAATCCCGAAATATCTGAACGAATATTTCCCAGGTATTGTTTTAGATACAAAGTCAAATGAAGCTTCGGAAATTGTTGTTATTGTTTTTACTAATTTGTGTGTCAATTACATAATTAGAATTACATAATTGTACATTAAACATACATGATATATGCTTATTATTTTTGCTTATTATTTTAATAAGTACTATAATTTTATATTCATTTTTACAATTATACTTGTTTTTATTTCTAAACAAATATATTTTTTTTAAAATCAGTAACTAAATACTAGCAGTATTTACGTTTTCCGGAAAATATAGGTATGGACTTACCTCATGTAAAAATATGTCAGTATTAGCACCCAGAAATGTCAGTAATGGACTCAACAAATTTCCGATAGATCAGTATTAAGTACACTTTTCCTTTTTCATTAAATATTTAAAGTTGTAAAAGAAATTTTTTTTTAATTTCAATTTTCTTTCCTCTAAAGTAATCTTTAATAAATTGACAATTTAGAAAACCCGCAAACATTGCAAAAAGTGTTAGTTCTATATTTAATAAGGAATATCAAACACGGATTTGTCGCGGCATATGTCAGTATTATAGCCGTTTACCTTATATATATATATATATATATATATATATATATATATATATATATATATATATATATATATTTACTAGATGCCTGCGTCCGCCATACCACCTACAACGTTCGCAAGTTTGTAATAAGCGGTTCTCTAGAGACGCGGTATGACACGATGACGGCATCTATACGATAGGTTAGTATTGTAGTTTTCATTAGAATAAATTGGTTATCGGAATTTCCAATTTTTCCAAATTTTTGAAAGGCCCACATATAACTGACCATGTCGAAACATTCCAATTGCAAATCTAATTAAAATATATCTGAAGGTCTGACCCTGTGACTGATTGACTGTGATTGTGAAAGAGATCACGATTGGGAAAGTCAAATCTGAGTAGAATGGCTAGTTACCCTGCTGCTGGTCCGATTAGGATAGGATAAGATTTCATATATTGGGTGGATTTGAACTACATAGTACCTGAAGCTCCACTTTTCAATTTAAGATCGTGTGGTGCTAAGCCGGCAGGCCGAAGAAACTGCAAGGCTTCTTGTGGATATTTCACTACATTTTCCGTGTAGACGAAAGTGTCGATAGATTTGTATTTTTCAGTGTCCCAATCAAACTTTTCCATAATTAAATGGTTTATTTCCTCTGTGGATCAATTTCGTGGTGAAACTCTTTCACATTGCCCACGGTATGATTTCTTAAGAAGATTTTCTATATCTTCAGATAAACTGCTTGAATTTAACTCTGCTAGATTACTAAATATGGTCACTATTTGGTTATCAACAGTTATGGAACTGCCTTCATTTTCTAATCCGATTTGGAGTAATTTTCGAGACAGTTCGGAATTGGGATAACTGATAGTGTTCACCCCACACTATAAAAGAAGTTTCTTGTAAAATTTTATTAGACCATTTTTCGTGATATAGTAGACGGATTTATTGTAGTACGGTTAAAATGTAGTTTGAACTTTGAATTATCAGAATTCAATGAAGTAACTGTGATATAATCATTGGTCAAGAACACGGTAAAAGAGGCATTGTGCTTAAAAACAGAGACTCTACTCTACAATTTACGACTAAAGATCTTATGATACTTTAAAATATTCTTTACTGTTTTTTTATGGAGAAGATGGATATCACTTTGGTTTGCCCAAATGGCTTTGAACCTTTTTTCTCCATGAGAGAAAAACTTTCATTTTTTCGTCATATTTTGCTGGCGGCCCGTGTTATATGCAAGAAAGAAGAAAAGAAGTAACATTTACAAGCATTGCTAAATAAAAAAAAGTTAAGAGCGAGTTGGTATGGAAAACGGTAAATCGTTTTGTAAATTATTCCACGATGATATATTTACTCGAAAATTGTATCAACAACTATCTTATTACACATAAACGATCCAAAAATGGAAGTCGGTGACAATGACCTGAGATATTAATGTCGTTTGTGCTTTATGAAAAATTTACACGGTTCATCCAAACCAGACCGAAAGTTTCAATTTACGAGTGTTATATAATTAAAGAATAGTTAACTAACTATTCTTATAGCGTATAAGAATAGTTAGCTTCAATAGATGAGCCACAACTAACCATTTATTATGTTTTAATCCACCTGTCCTGAGGCCGAAGCTCCAGAGCCTCTTTAAGTGACTATAAAGACAAATTAAAAAAAATCCGTTATAGTGAGTTACCTGCAAGGAAAGAAGTATACTTTAAGTTGTGTAATGAAATAATGTAGTTTGAATGAGGTAGATTTTTGAAATGCTGCTTGGAAAGTGTTCTAATTTTAGCGAAAGCAGAGCAGAATAATGTTCGATATATACTGCGCCGAAAAAAAACGCAACAGCAAAAATCTTCAGATGTGGTGTTTCTCTCTAATTGAGACAGTTTGATCCCTCATAAAATTCTGCTGACAAATTAAAATCGGGAAAAAGATAAACAATAGTTAGTTCCGTTATGTTTTGCTGCAGAAATATTACCAAAATTTGCTGCGGATTTTTTTTTATGAAAGCGGCTTCAAAATTATAATATATCGTAAATTTTGATAAAATTACAACTTCGTTTAAACGATTATACAATTCACTTATTACAAATTTTGTTACTGTTGATTTTATGGTGACTTGTGTAAAAATTTTATTGCTTTTTCATCATATGAATAATGTGCACTAATTATTATAATAATTATTGTAATTATTCACTTATTTTTCAAAGTAAAACAGTTTTTTCTAATTTGAAACCTTCTGGTGGCGAAATTAGATCTAGCACATTTACAGTTACACATTTTTATAATAGGTAGAAATATTACCTATTAAAGTCTGCATTGTGTTCAATAAGACGGTGGTACCTGTAGCAACTCTAGCGACGAAAATATAAACAGACCTATTTAACTATAATATATAGAAAAACGGTAAACTTCATAAAAATAATTTACGTATTATTTTAGCCTGAACTTAACCTTTCCAAACGGTTATTGCTTATGAATACGTTGTTCTTAGAACCATATAGTCTTTTATGTAAGAGTCAAAACTCAGATTAAAGTAACTGTCAAAATTAAAATAATAAATAACGAGGCAATTGGGGAACAAAAAGCTTAATCTGTCCGTTGTTGTTTGGTAAAGGAACGCGATAAAAACCTACAAATTTAATTTGGTGAGATTTCGATTTCGGAGCCTATCTGAAATATAACGGTATGATTATATATTAAGTATATGTATGGAAATACGAAACATACATAATGCTAATAATCTACTATATACCGTAAAGATATTATGTACAGTTATACACATTGTATTACAAATATACACTTTTTTTACGAATGTACCGGTACTTTCTACCCATCATACTGATATTTTACTATATTCAAGGTTGTCTACAATAACATCATTGTATACAAATGATACAGTTAGATCATATTTTATGTTAAGGAATAGGAATGATGTTTTTGTGGTTTTTGATATAGGCATAAGTATAAAGGTAAGGGAACAAGGTCATTGGGGGAATGAACTGTCCTTATTTATTAACTTTTTTAATGCTACTTTTTGTATGCTTTTGTACATGCTATAATTGTGGACAAGGATTTTTTTAATTTTACTGTAGTTGGCACCAGATCATATCGAGCAACTGCATGGTATTGAGCAAAATTAAACTTCGGTTAAAAGTACCACATTCAACGAGATCAAAAAGATGTTCGACGCAATTACACAACTATTAGAGTTCATATTATATTTCTGTTTAACTAATGACGACACAAGATGTCATTTAAAAGAATATAAACAATTAACTGAATGTGTCAGTCATAATCAAACCTAATGAAAAATTGAAAAAAAAGTTTTGTCATAACGATTGTTGATACAACACCATTGTGTTTAAAATAATCAGATATATGCAATGCTAATAAAAGACAGGGATGTTAATTAGGTCGCTCGTTTTGAAAAAATAATAAAAAAATAGTCATTTGATCTGTCTTTTCTTAGGTCGACCATATGATGTAGTTGATCTTCGAAAAGCAATGTGAAGATTATTTTTATATTAAAGTACAAAAAATCTACTAGAATTTGTTCGAGCTTTTTTATCTGCAGGGCTACTGGGTACCGGGTACCAAAATAAGAAATTAACTTGCTTAGATGATCCCAAAACCTGGAAAAATTAATCCCGAAATCAGGAAACCAAATTTATCTTCGAGATTGCATTTCCTACTCTATACACGCTGGTGCCACGCTTCGATATTATTTTAGTTTTATGGGATATGTCCTAAATCTGTATCGGCATGGGCAATATAACCGAATTGTGGATTATATCTTGGTTTACGATTGTTTCTCGATTATAATTTTTGCGAATCAAATAAGTCCAATAAATTTTACTCCGCTTTTGATAAGATCATATCCATTTTGATAGTATTGTTCCATGAAAGAAGATCTAAGCTTTATAGCACCCTGATTTAATATCTATAACTACAAACAGTTGCTCTAAATGAGCAATTCTTCAATGCTTGCAAAAAGAAGAGAGGCAAGCGATGACGTTGAACGGTAAAAATTGTCATGTTATCGAGTCAACCAATAGCAATGTGAAATATGCTTGTATCCATTTAATACTAAATTTCAATGCCGAAAATTACTAACACGTTGTACAAAGTTCAGCCAAATATCAATAACAGAACAATTTGGAAGAAATTCTAAAAGTTCAACATACCCATCTTCTCTTGTAGAAGAAACAAAAACAAAATCAACCTTTTCGTTCATATTCATTCATTCAAAATTTGATCCATATATACAATATATATATATATATATATAATATACATGTACATATCTTTTCTTATGTACAGGATTTTTTGCTCCTTCTTCGTTCAAATACAAGAACACAACACAAAAAACCTTCACCTAAATTCTACCAAAAAAATGTTAAAAATTCCAAAACAAAAACAAACAACCTTGCGTATTTTTATTTACAACAAATTTTCCCTTTCAAAATACGAAATAAAAAATAATCATTCGTATAACTCTATATATATAAATATATAAATATATATATATATATATATATATATATATATATATATATATATATATATATATATATATTATTATTTATATATATATATATATATATATATATATATATATATATATATATATATATATATATATATATATATATATATATATATGTATATACATATATTATAAAATATAGATATACAGTATAATATATAATGTTATAACAGTAAAAATTCTGTTCTTTTATCAGCTGATTATTATTATTCTACTATTTCCAGTATGCTGTTTTCTTCTGTTCTGAACATTTTTTGTTTGCTTCTCACTCTCGTTGGGTTGCTGAATGCTTTTTTATGCCGTATACACATAAAATCAGAATCACACAGGATAAATAAAATTGTATACATAATATATACTAAAATACTACAAGTCTGTATAAATATATATATATATATATATATATATATATATATATATATATATATATATATATATATATATATATATATATATATATATATATATATATATAACTGGTTCAAATGTATAATACTAGAGTATAACGTCAAGTAGTGCTAGAATGAAAGGGGGAATTAGTACGGTGATTTTATTGTTGTAACAAATTGTGTTGGGATTGATTAGGACTGTAGTCGAATAACTGTCAGATGAATTAGTTGAAATTTATTTTGCTTAGTAGCTTAAAAATATTCTAAACTTATCTTTAACAAATGGCACAACTTTTAGATTTGATTTTCCCAAATTAAATAGGAATAAAACAATGCGAATTGTGATTTACCGTTAAGTTACCAAAGAACGTCGTATTACAGTTATTTGGTTTTAAATAAGTCGTTTAGAAAATATCTTCAAAACGAGAGATATTTGGTATACAAAGAACTTCGTAACTTCGATTAGATTTTATAACCATTCGCAAATTTCGACCAATTTGCGTAACCCACCAAACTGCAACTTTTTCTTGGATTTGCTACATTAAGTTTCAATGTTGATGTCTTTTTTAGATAATTCAATACACTTCAATACCTTCCAGTCTCCATGATCTGGTTTACTTGTTTTCTTTACCAGCAGCAATTCCTACTTCATCCTTATCCTTTACTGCGTTAAACGCTTGAATAATGTTATGTTGGTTGCTTGTGTTGATAATCGACTTCAGTCCTAAATTTACACGGCAATCCCTCGCTTCTAAAAACACGAAGCCTCCCATTTTAACAACGTTCGATTGTTTCTTTGCTATCCGTTTTGTTGCAGACTGTGTGCTACCATGTATACACCGTAAATCTTTTAATCGCATCACATAGTCATCACGGTCTCTATGATGTCTCTTCAATCACTTAAATTTTACGAGTACGTCTATCCTAAATATCCAGTTTTAGACCATCGGTCATTAGCAAGTAGGAACACTCATTTTTCTTTGTGGTTATTTCAATACTAACGAATATCTCAAGTATTTCAGGTCTGAACCCATAACCTCTGCTTTATTTGGTAACAGAATAACACATACATATACAGAATATATACAGAATAGCAGTGTACATTTTATGTCAGTACAAAGCGCAAGTAACATGTTTCTCCAATATACAAAATTCATACGTTACGACTAAATGACATAAATATTTAATGACGTTGACTCAAAAAATATATAGTTCCACACTTTGTCTTGACCTGATGTGGGAGCATTTACCGCTTAGCAAAAAATGTTCCTAATTTTATTCATTAAGTCACATTTGGTGTTCTTGTAACTGTTTTTTAATATATTGGGCAACAACGAAGACCAAATTAAGAAACATGTATAAGGTAAGGACCTTCAAGATGTTAAGAAAAATTGGCTTTCTCTATGAAATATTACTGGTTAAGGATTCGCATTTAACTGTACTTGATTATGAAAATCACAAAACTTGAAATATTCTCAAACATTTTTCAATTCGGTTGATAAAACTTATATTTAATTTAATTTCACAGAACACAGATTTCTTGGGATAACATAAAAATTTCTTGTTTCAACATGGTCGCGTTTTACTGTTTTCTTTATTATTTTAATTAATCAACCGGTTATGTAACATACAAATTATTAGGGGCGCTTTACTCTTTATAAAAAATATAAAATTAATCGTATTGTAAATTTAATCCCGTTAGTTCGTCATATATAACTGAAATGATTTAGAAATTTTAGTGTGAAGTTGTGATAGGGACCATAATATTAAAATTGAAAACAGTTATCATTTAGGATTTTATTACTTTATGGGTTAGATAGTATTGTTTGAATTATTTATCCATAATCATAAGGTAAATTAATATGTTACTTTAATTACATGCGTTTTTAATCAAACTTACAGTTTGAATAAATAGTGTGGACCAGATGGATTTGTGAGGAGTAATTTTTAAATACATATAACAGAAAAGGAGATTAACGGGGGGCGTATTTTTTCATTTTATCGGTTATTTCTTTTGATTTTAGTATTAAACAATTTTTTTATCTAGATTTTAAAATATTGTGAGTATTGAGACTCGGTGCACTTTTATCAATTTAGTTGTACCTTAATCAGATCTATATTGACATTGTTAATGTATATTTTTAAGAAGTTTACTAAAAATATTTAATAAATGATTTCAGATTAGATAAAAATTTAAAAAATTTTCAGAACTGTGAAGTTAGAATGAGGAAGTCGAATAAATAAGTTTAATGTTTTCTCATAGATGGCGTCATGTAAATTTGGTTCGAGATTTGTGATAATCGTACACTTGTTTCAAGAAAAGAAAGGAAAAACAACATGTCTTTCTTCCTCCTCTTCTAAATGTCATAAATAAACTATGTCGATCGCTAAAATCATGGTCGAAATTTAAGAAAAACTGCATTTTTTATCAAATTTCTTAAAAATATTTCCAATAATTTTTGTTTCTTAAAAACTTTATAGATCAAAATTTTTATAAAAAAAAAATAGCTATAAATAATTGCAAAAATTTTGTCAGTTATATGGTCGTATAGTTTCTGAAATAACGCAAGGTCAGACGGTAAGTGAGTTAGGCGACTATGATTTGCTTTTAAAATACTTAATCGAAACTACTGGCAATAGGGATATTGATTTGTACGATGTTGTTTCTTGTGTTGGTTTTACCTTCCATATTTTAGTTTAATATTTACATAAGTTTAAGTCCTGCACTTATTTGGTGAGCTCAATACTTGCATAAGGCACGGTAACTTGCGACAAAACGCGTTTTTATATCTTCTGCCACACAGTTATCATGAGTGACATGGGACCAGAGGTATCGGTAACGGTCTTTCGTTTTAGTCTCTGCATGGCTAATGTAAATTCCTCGTATGACGGATCCTCTATTCACAAATGCAGCATATGATATATTTGACATATTTGTGTTTTTAATTCTCTTGTAATTCACAAGCCATTCTGCAGCGTCTATAATTAGCTGGATGGTTCAAGACATTACACTTTAATTGGTCAATTGTATAATTCTACAGCCCAGTTAAATAGGAAATAATTTAATATTTTCCTATTTAGTTAGAAAAATGAAGTTTTGACAGTACCAAAATCTAAAACAAACAAAACTCCCTACACAAATCACCCACATTCAATAAATTATGTGCTGACGTACGATAATGACAATTATGATTATGACACGCAGCAATGTTTGACGAAAGTGACAAAGCAAAACTAAAAACGAAATAATTCAAATCCCACAATGAAAATCACACAAGTTTTTTTTTCCATCCATCCATAATTTCCTTTTATTTTTTTATTTTTTCGAAAATTATTCAAATTGAGAAGAGATAGAGACACTAATTGAGCAAACATTTTTTTTCTTTATTGATTTAATACTTTTCCATCGAAATATTTTTTTTTTTTAGAAATTTTTCCAAAACTGAAAATTTAATTTGTCATTTTCTTGAGAGAGAATTATCTTTCTCAAATTTTGTGTGCTTGTGTCGGTAATAAATTGTTTAAATTTTGGTTCTCCTATATCTATGGATGAGTGTGTGTGTGTGTGTTTGTAATTTTCCAGAAGGGTTATGAAAAATTGTTCTCCTACTATGTATTATTATTTTGATTGTAATTGGCGTTGCTGCTGTTTTCTAAACTTTGTGAAATCAAATATTGTTGATGGTGAGTATGCGTGTGTGTATGCTATGTGTGTGTGTGTGTGTGTGTGTGGAAACGTACTAAAAATACGCAAGCAATAATAAAACTTATTTTTTCTCATATAAAGGGCGAATTTTTATGAAGGAAATTGACTCAACTATATAATATTTCGTAATATGAAATTGTTAGTCGAATTTTTGATTTTCGCATCCTCGATATAATACCCTTTTCCGATCGTATATAATTTTCCCAATGTTCGAGCACTATAGCACTCATAGCTCTAAATAAAATCGATTTTTTCATTGTGTGAACGGACAATTTTTTGATTGATTATCCACCTTTTTCCTCCTATTTTCTTGTTACTGTTCGAATACACTCGCAAAGCACCATAATAGCACAGACTACAGACAAGTCGTAATCGAAAAATTTTCTGTAAACATTATTTTTTCCTTTTTTTTTTTTTAGTTTACTGTTTTGCGGGAAATCAATATTTAACATCGTCTATTTTTTTATTTTTGTTTGGGTTAGTTTTTCTTTCAGTATATTCAAAAGAAAAATACCGTGACACCAAACAATCAATTGGGCAGTTTTTATTCCGTTTCATTTCTGGGGCGACACGGTAAGCAGTTTTTACGTAAAATCACATATATTTCATACTTCAAAAGTTACAAAAAAAAAATACAAAAAAAAAGGATCGATAAGAAGAAAAATACCAGGAAAATGTGTCAGCTCAAAACCATAAATTACTATCGAAACGACGATAAAACCGAGTAAGTGAGGCTCCCTTTTTTAGAGTTATTAGTTTTTTGGTATTTTAGAAAGAAAATACCAGGCAATTAATGGAGGAAAAATCAATTTTCAACAACTACAGTTCATTCTCGATTAATGCACGCGCGTAGTAATATTTTCTTACAGTCCATATCATGTGGTGTGGGTGTATTTGCATGTTACATTATTTTTGTTAAATGTGAATACACAATACAGTAACGTGAGCAAATTTTTTGACAATCGATCAAACAGAACGACAGTTGCACGGGCTATAAAGAATACATATAAAAAATCTGACAAAAACTGGATTACTGTATACTGCATGAAAAGCACCAACTATATAAATAAGGGTCATCCAAATAATTCCCTTATGAACACAAATCGAATAGCCACGGTTATCAATTGTTGTACAGTATACCCAATTTCTTTTTAAATATAAATAAATATGAGTTCAATAAGTTTATGACCCAATCAAATTTGTCTCAATTACCCCCTATCATCATGAATCAAATTCTCTTTATACACGAACAACTAAATACAAGAAAACTTTTCGAGTGGAATTAATCGAATTTTCTTTGCCAGTATGTTGTATTTACTCCGATATAATATCCCAAATTAATTTAATTATATATTTCTACTGATCCAATGTAACTGTGACCATCTACGCCAACTCATCATTTTTATTATTACCGGAAGCAACTACAATTGAGCCGACAAAATATTTGTTTGAAATATCAAAATAATTCGACTCGAATCAAATATTAGCGCAGTACACCAGAAAAAACCCACATCAATGATTTAAAATAATAATAAACCAGACAAGCTGATGTCATCTCTAGAAAGAAAAGAAAGGTGGGGAGGGGAGAACTACAAAACACACACACACACACATACACTCATACAACACATTAAAATGCTAAAGTAAAATTCGCCAGAGCGAGTAAAATAAAAATAGAAAACAAAAAGTGTTTACACAGGCCGATGAGGTGGTTAAAAAAAGGGTGAATATATAGGAAAATAAAAATTGACAATCTACATACTTTTGGGAAAATGGGAAATTGAAAATATCACTTGTAACAAAGTTATACGTAAGTGGCGAATGTAGTGGGTGTGATCATATTTTAAGTACATTGGATGTATAATGGAATGGACTAGCTCTTTTCTAAACAACATCAGCAGCGTTATTTGAGAAAAAAAAAATTACCTCGTCGATTATTAACTAAAATTTATAGTTTTTCGTTCCAAATTTTAATCTTTATATGTATTAGTGATTACCGCCCTTTTTTTATATTCATGTAACTCTTAGGTAGGAAACCATTTTTCATCAAGTTTAAAGTCATTATAGTTGGCCCTTATGGTTGGGGGCACTTGAATATATCATAATAATAAAACGACTTTTACTGGCCCATTACGACCATTACTGGCCCGTGCCGAGTCAACAGTTTGGCTCCATGGATTCTCCAGGAGATACTGAGCTTGTTCTTCGTATTGTTCTAGACAACCCAAGGAATACGAATCGTTATCTACCCCAAGAAGCCATCATCTCCGACAGCGATCTCTGCGTTTGCTAAATGGCGACTCCCCTCTCAGAGATCGCGGTACCATCCGCTTAGGAAAGACCATGAAAGTACTTGTAAAACACGCATAAGGCTCCCACATTACGCCTATGGGAAAGTGAATCAAGATCAGATAATAATTTTACGTCTTCAATCATTCGAGATAAATGAGTTTTTATTCGAGATAAATGAGTGCTCCAGCCCAAATATGAGAATTATACTCCAACCTGGGCCTTATGTAGGTCTAATATATTGTAAGTATTTCGGATGGATTAAGTAAAACTTACATCGTCGTAGAAATCCAAAACATTTGGCTGCACCAAACGCTGCTTTGTTTATTTGTTCAGCCCAAGATATTCTCTTTGATATAGTTAAACCGAGAATCTCAAATGTGTCAGACGTAGCCAAGCTGGATTCACCAGTCAAAAAAGACGGTGAATAACCAAAAGTTCGGCCAGAAAAAACACAAGATTGACATTTGTTGGGATTCAATTCAACTCTGTTGGCTTCACCCCATTTAAGAATGGAATTGAGATCTCGCGTAAGGCGGTAATTCATAACCATTCTTTCTGCGAGAACATCGTTTCGCGATGAAGAAGAGGGTAAAGTAAGAGGTGGAAAGTGAGCTGTCATCAGCATAGGAGTATATTAGATTGAGAGTTGCTGATAGAAGATCATTGATGAAAATTAGAAAAGGGGTTGGGAAAGGACGGATCCCTGAGGAACACCAGCGTTTATAAGATGTTGATCGGAAGTCACACCATCCATCACCACTTGGATTTTGCGACAAAGAAGCAAATTCTCAACCCATAAAATTAACGAACCGTGAAGGCCAACTGCCCTCAATTTACACAGCAAACCCTTGTGCCACACGCGATCAAATGCTTTTGAGATGTCGAGTGCAATGGCTTGAGATTCACCAGATTGATGAATGCTTCTGTTCCATTGTTCAATAACAACATTAATTAAATCACCTGCGAAACGCCCTCCGCGAAAACCATACTGACGATCAGAAATTAGATGATTAGCTTCCAAATATTTCATCAGCTGGAAGTTGATTATGGTCTCAAGTACTTTAGAAAGCACCGATGCGATAGCGATTGGGCGATAATTTGAAGAGTCCGATTTACTGCCCTTTTTTGACACAGGATGTATGTTAGCAGTTTTCCAGATGGAAGGGAAAATGCCAGAAGACATAGATCGGTGAAGCAGACATGATAGTGGCTTAGACAAGGATTTACAGCAATATTTGAGAACAATTGGGGGAATACAATCCTGACCGGCTGACTTGTTGGTGTTAATGTTTGCAAGGACTTTAGCGACAACTCTAGATCTAAATCTAATGCGGCGCATCGATGAACTGGCTATAGAAATAATTGGGGGTATTAAGTTAGAATCAGGTAAATTAGAGTTTGCTGCAAATTTTCGGGCGAAGCGATTAGATTTTTCTTGAGCTGTAAAAAAAATATAGTCCCCATCTTTCAGAGGTGCTATTGATGATTTCCTATACTGTTCAAGAAATTTCCTCTACTTTGCGGGCAAAGGACCAAATGGTCCGATTGCTATTGCCCTGCTTTAAGATCTGCAACTCTTCTCGAACTTTTTTCTGATATTTTTTTAGCTTGGGACACTGTTTGCGTTGCCAGATTTCTAGCCGCCTTAAATATAGCTAAATTTTCATTTGACGGGTTCTTAACATATTTGCGGTGAGAGGCTTCTTTATTGGCGGTTGTTGTTCTACAGTTATGATTATGCCAAGGATTGCTTGATTTTAATTTATTTGGCTTAGAAAGACTGGAAGGAATGAAATGTTCCATTCCCGTGAGAATGACAGTCGAAACCAGAATGGCTGCATTGTCAATATTACTGAAGGCAAAACAAGAGTACCATTCGAACTCTTGAAAGAACTTGTTCATTCCTTCCCAGTCCGCATTTTTATAGTGCCATAATCGACGTTTAGACGGAACATTCATTTTGCACGACCACGACATTGGCAATTCCGCTGTAATAAGCCAATGGTCAGAGTTTCTCAAAGGAGAACTGACGCAGATACTGTATTTCTCCGCATGAGAAGTTAAAAACAGATCCAGTAAATGACCCGTATCGTTGACCCGATCTGGTATCCTCGTAGGCTGATCTACAGGTTGTGTGAGTTGGTTTAAAGCTGCTAACATTTCAGCCGCCTCACCAGCCGGTGTTACGGACTTAGAATAAGGAAACCACTTGTCATTGTGGACATTGAAATCACCTGCCACAGCGATTTCAGCATTTGGTGATTTCTGAAGGATGCGCTTAATGGAGTCTGA
This sequence comes from Tipula confusa, assembly GCA_963556175.1. Lineage (NCBI taxonomy): Eukaryota > Metazoa > Arthropoda > Insecta > Diptera > Tipulidae > Tipula > Tipula confusa. The sequence goes on along the minus strand of OY744476.1, from coordinate 14,537,487 downwards.
CAGAGTATCAAACCCAAAATCAGCAGCGCTGTTTGCGATGTTTGGGCTTCGATAGAGACCATATAGAGACCAGGAAGAGGGGGTGTTTCGAGACATGAATTTCAACCCAAATAAAGCTGTAGAACCGCTGGTTTTGTGGAAGCTGTATGGTGTTCCACGGCTGCAAAGTTTGTCCGCAATCCATGAATATTGCAAAACTGAAGAGAGAACACTCTCCCCATGACACAGGAATACAGAGACTCAAACTTAAAGAACGCAAGAACAGCGTTAGATTCTAGCTCCGAATTGCGATTGTAAAACGTATTCACGCTTTTTAGAAGCTTCATTCTGTTGCTTGACAGCAAAACGACACCCCTTTCGCTAATCGCCCAATAATTTTTGGTTTTAATTTATACCAGTCGCATGGGCAGCATTGGCAACCGAAGTTTTTAATGCTTCCCATAGAGCGTTTGATTATCAGAACGGTGCTAACAAGATTCTGATATTGTGCTTTCTCATCTTCGTTTATCAGACCTTTACAGCTGAAATTTGGTTCTCCTGAGACCCCAGACTTGCTTTACAGTAACCAATTGATGATAACTGCCTACAAATTTGGCAGCCGACCGATAAGATCTCACATCTTGGATGACGCGAAATCATCCTTTAAAAATTGACACATGGTGAATTTGATTTCGGGGTGTGTCCATGTTTTCAAGTGGATATTTTTATGACCGCAAATTACATCATTTTTTCCCCATTATTGGTCGCTAGATCGTGTCGGGAGTACGAACCTATGTTTTCACAAAGTTAGTCTGATTTTTGTCAGATCTAGCATTAAAGTCACCAATCACTATTCTGATGTCGTGTTCCGGTATGGATCCCATCAGATCATCCAAATTATTGTAAAATGAGTCTTAATTTTGGATTGGCTTACATCAGTGGGCGCATCAACACAAATGATTGACAGGTTGGCTAGTCGCATGCATATTGTAGTTTACACATACGATTTGCTGTGAAATTTAAAACAGCCTTTGTCATCTGAGGCCCAAGTAAAAAACAAACACTACGATTTGACCAACACATGGTCTCTACTTTTAGGCCATCGAGTTTTTTGGAAAACAACGAGTTCTTAGCGATACCCTTTTATGGCTGATACAATGCCCTCAAACGCACCGAGTTTTCTTAGCGATTTCACCCTACGTACCGATCCTAAACTGGGTATCCGTTAACATGAAAGGGTATCCGGGGTCGGTTTAAATTTTAACGGCATTTTAAGGATGCGAGTAGTCAGCCCAGCGATCCAACCTTTGTTTAGTCACCTCTTACGACACGCCATGGGGGCTGTGGTGGAATTCTAAGGACCAGATGCTCGTTTAGAAGTCTTTTTGACTTTCTTCCATACAACACATTTTGAAAGGAATCTAACACAATGTCTTATCGTAACTTGGTTTGCATCTATTATCGGTCAAACGTTTAATTTTAACGTGTAAGGCCGTAATACTATACATAATGAACATAATGACGTTCAAAAAGGGACCAGATTGCTTAGAGTTGTTTAAATTGATCGTCTTCTAATAAGTGAATTTGTATAGCTGCATTATTTAGAAAAAATTCATAATTAGTCTACTGAGCTCGGTGGGCCCCATAACAACCCACATTTACACCACAGTCTTAAATTACTGATGCCACATCACTCCTTTTTATGAAGACGAAAAAAAAATTTGTCATTATCTCTATCTTTATTTATGATGCGGCGACTACCCGAGAATGCATAAAATTTCCATTAAACAAAAATTTCCAATACTTCCATCACACCACCACTAACATCATTATTAAATTTCATCTCCACCCTCGCTCCCGCTATATGATACAACGACAGTACATCAACACAGATCTACCCAGCTACCCATACAAAAAAACAAAACAAAAAAAAACTCATCCAGAGCAACTATACATTTTGGATTTGATTAAACCACAAAACATAAACGGAATTTCTATTTTTTGATGTGCATCACATCCCACCCGATTCTCATTTCATGTCATCGTACCACAGTTTGTTTCCCACTCACACTCTCGCACACACACATACTTTTATTTGCCGCAAAGACAAATAAAACATCACAAAGACAAATAAAAAAAAAAACGAAAATTTGAGAATGTAAACTTCTCAATTTTCCACTTTGGGATTTTTCTTCCATCGTCGTTTTGCACTTTGCTGTCGTATTTATGATAATTATGAATGCCCTCCTTGTTATCTCCGTCTTTTAAAATTTTCATTTTCATTTTCTTTTGTTTTTTTTTTCTTGATTATAAAATTTATTCGTTTTCGTCACACTTTTCGTTTTTCTAATCATCATCGTTTTTATTTGTTGTGTGTTAACACAGGGACGTACGCAAATAATGGCTAATCATCATGGAATTTTTTTTGTTTTTTAGTTTTTGTTCTTCAAATTTCAAAGCCATTGCGGATTAAATCGCTCGGGAATCGTTTTATATTTATAAACAATTCATTATTTGAATGTGATTAATATGGATTATCGTAACGTCTCTGGTTATTCAAATTTAATCCTCTTTTGCCATATTCTTTTTGGAAAATTATTTCGTTTTCTTTTAGTGCTCGTGGAAAATTGTTTTTACGATTTGAAATAATATTACCGCTTTTGATTGCATCATGATCTTTACTACAAAATTATATTCGGGTTTTTCTTTTCGTTTCGAAATATTTTTGTCGATTTGGACAAAAAATCGTATAGAAAAAATGTCGATATAACGTAAATTATTGGTCCTTCGAGCCAAATTTATTTTAAATTATAGATTTACAAATAATTTTCATCGCATAGTTGTTTAAAATAAGCATATGTGTTAGAACTTTAATGGCGGAACATTTTTAATGACCTTAACCTTTAACATTTGCATTGCAATTACGAAGCAGATTATGTTTTTATCAGGAACCGCTCAGAGCTGGACATTTTAAAACTGGATATTTTAAAATAGGATTTGACAAAACGAGATAAGGTACAAAACGAGATATGGTACAAAACTGGATATTTCTACTCGCCGAGTTCCTTCCTAATTGGCCTTATTCCAGAACTTTCCCAAAAAATCATTTTAAGTTTAAATCACATGTCGAAATATCCAGTTTTGTACCATATCTCGTTTTGTACCTTATCTCGTTTTTAAATATCCAGTTTTGAATTATCCTGTTTCGTCAAATCCCGTTGTAAAATATCCAGTTTCGACCGGTACCCGTTTTTATCACATACAACATAAAACTGAAGACCACCAATACTACGAAGCATGTTCAATTAGTGACATTAGCTATGCAAAGTTGGAGAAGTATTTCGAACCTCGTTTATCAATGGGTTTGAAAAAAAAGGTTAGATCGCTGGGCTGACTACCCGCATCCTTTAAAAACTCCATTGTTAAAAAGTTCATCAACATAAAACATGGATACTGCCAAAATATAAACCGACCTCGTTTATGTTAGCAGACACGCAGTTTGGGATTGGTACGCGAAACATACAGTCCTTCAGAAAACCAGGCGCGTTTGATGGCACTATATCAGCCACGAAAGAATATCGCTGGAACCCATTGTTCTTCAAGAAACTGTATATGGCCAAAAAAGAGGACTAGGTGTCCTGTAAAGCAATGTGAAGGCTTCACATTGCTTTACAGTGAAGATGACCTGGGCAATCTAAGGATTGGTTTTCTTCCTGCAGTCTGTATTTGACAACTTTAAAATGCAGCATTTGACACTTGTTGAACATTAAGTAACCCAGAGAAATGCTCCTACCAAATGACTTCAGTTTACCAAAATTCATGCTTTTCCCCACAAATTCGCTTGTCGGTTCTCCTAGAAAATACCGCTTTGTTCTTCAGTGCGATTGTAAAACTTATTCACGATTTTTAGAGGCTTTATTCTGGTACTTGATGCAGCAATATGACATTACTCATCAAAGCAATAATTCTTGCGTTTCATTTATACCATACCTTTAGGGTCGCCTGGGCAGCATTGGCAACCGAAGTTTTTAATATTTCCCATAGATTGTTCATATAATCAGAACGGTGGTTGGTTTTCATAACGCTACTGCTAACAAGATTCTGATATTGTGCTTTGTCATCGTCGTTTATCAGACCTCGTTTACAGCTGAAACGTAAATTTGGTTTTCCTGAGACCCAGACTGGGTTTACAGTGACCAATTGATGATAGCTCCCTATTAATCCTAATCTGCATGTCCGATAACAAAAGCGGAGGTCTGTTAACATTTTGGCGTTGTCCATATTTTATTTTCTTGAACTTTTTAACAATAGAGTTTTAAAAGGATATACGACAAGCCAAGGAGGTAATTTGGAATTCTAAGGATAACATGAGACGACTATGCCGAGTACAATGCAGGCATTGTAGCCGAGTGGAAGATAAAGAAAACATCACCGATGTCAGACTCATGAAAATTCTAACACCAGAAGATTGAATTCCTGAGGTAATTAGAAAGGAGCAAATGGAAGCCTCGTATTTATTGGTAATAATGAAATACAAAGAAGGCCAGAATGGATTGATATCGCAAACAAAAATCCCGTAGAAAAAGGACCGAGGATGGGTGTCTAAAGAGGATTTTGTAGAGTTTAGATGGTCAATCGACGCAATCTTTAATATTGGTACCTAAGCTACGGGTTGCAGAGATGTTGTGGCGACCACCTAAGAATCAGTTAAGCGGTAGCCAAAATACGAGGAAGGTTTTACAGGTCGGGATGTCGGCAGTCAGTAGTAGAATGGTGTCAAAAGTGTGACCAATGTATGGCGGTTAAAGGGCCTGTTCTAAGTAGTCAAGATACAATGATTCGAAAAGATCACGATGGATGTTGCAATATCGTTTCCACCCAGTGACAGCGGAAATAAATATATGCCGGTAGTACTGGATTACTTCAGCAAGAGGTCGGATGTATATCCAATACCAAATCAGAAGACAACGACTATCATAAATGCTGTAGTGAACAATTAGATTAGTCGATTCAGGATACCGATGGAGGTTCATTCGGTTCTGGGAGGTAATTTCGAGTCGGTTCTGTCAAATTCTGGGCAAAAATAAAACACAAACGACACCTAAACCGGTGGATCGATTAAATGCCACATTGGAAGAGTACATCGCAAAGACTGTGAAGAAAAAACATCGCAACTAGGATCAGACGATTTCCCTGTTTCAAATGGCCAAAGGTCATTTTTGGTAGTAATTTGCGTTTATGCGTTTATGCCTATGTACAATATGAATGAAGAAGTGAACAAATTACATCAGTTTGTGCGAGAGAAGATTTGACTTTCCAGTAATGAGATGAAAGCTCAATATGACGTACAAGCTTATAACAGAGGATTTGAAGATGGACAATTGCTGCAGTTTCGCAACCCACAACGAATGAAGGGTTTATCGCCAAAGTTACAGCCTGGATGAGAGAAGGACCCTATAAAGTTATAACGAGTTATGACACGAACAAAAATCCTCAAAACTTGAAAAAAAAAGATTATATGATCGTCAATTAGTAGCATTCTTTTACAACCGAAGAAGAAAAGCGAGAAGGCATCAAAATTTGCCGATTGATTATTTCAAATTATTAGTATGAACCATCCTGTTTTGATATGAGCCATAAACTGGCGTAGTTGCGGTGGTAAGAATTATATAAAATACATTTTTCATTAATTTATTTCCGAGAATATATGGGTTGAACTATCTTCTATACCAGTGCAGGGTGAAAGAATATGTGCGTATATTCCTCCGTAACACGGATTTCGATTGAAATTTTTTTTTTATTTTTAACCCGTCTATCCTATATATTCCCAACATTGCGCGTCATTTCAGTTTTATCAGTTTAATAAAAGAAAAACTAAGCAAAGAAAATGTCTATACTATCATCGTCCAACAAACATAATGGTGGTCGTTTGCTTTTTAATTTTTCCAAAATACTCGTACAAAACGGGTGAAGTGGAATTTTTTTTCTTTTTTTTTTTTGGAAAAATTTGCCAGAACGAGATAAAAGTAAAATTTTTTTTTTGGTTGGTTTTATTTTGAAAACCGGAGAAAATCCAAAGTAAAAGTAGAATATAGAAAAATTCAATTTCCACACGTTCGGTTCGTTTTTATTGGTTTGCTTTTTAGTTTTTCCGCACACATTTTTCGTGTTCTTTATATACTTTGTCGTACTTTTTGTTTAAAAAACAAAAAAATAAAAAATAAAAAAAACGAAAAATAGGAAAAACTCCACAGTAACTGGAATAGAAAACAGCCAGAAAACTATATAAACGAGTTTACGATTTTCTATCTCAACTTTTTTTTTGGTGACATCAATTTTAACGTTTTTACAATTTTTACTTTGTGTAGAAATTTCCTTGATTTTATTTTTTGTTCAAATGTATTTGTGTGATGATTTTTATGTTGTTTTTCCTACGTTGCGGGTGGCGAAAAATGAGAAATTGTATTGTGGATGGGTAACAAACGGTTTTCGAGTATGAATGTGAATGAATTATGATGGAATGGCGAAAATGAATTAGTGCGGGTATATAACCGGGGTGAAAAAGGCAAAATGATGACGATGATGTTGGAAATTTTTAGAAAATTTTTACAAATACAAACGTAATATAGTATGGTAGTAGGTATGCATATAGAGGAACAAATAATTTGAAATTTTGCAAAAGTTTTTGCACCATCGATTAAAATCACTTCACCAATATTCGTATTTTTGTGTGTGTGTGTTTGCTTGATATTTTTATGTTGTGTCTGAGGAGTTTTTCATAAAATTTAAATTACATAAATCATCACAACAAAGATTTTATATTTTAGTTACTTAGCTATAGTTGTGAAAAATATATTTTCTTTTCTGCGAAAACTTTTTAAAAAGACGTTTTTATGAGATATGATGAGAAACTGGTGTAAATACGCAATGGAAAGGGCGGGAAAATTTGTTATTTAAATTAGTAAAGGGTTACGAAAATATTTTGGGGCGATGTAATATGGTTTAGCTTTTGGTGAGACAATAGGTGCAAAATATGTATGCAAAGGGGATTTTTATTTTTTAATTAATTTTGTACTGCTTTCTAAACTCACAAATGTTAGATGAAAAATTAGAAAATGTTTTATTTTATTTTTGTGTTTAAATTGGATTTTTAGAATTTTAAATTACAAATTAAATTATTCAACCGAAAATTATTGTACAAGCAAGGAGTCTGATTGTTGATTACCAAAACTGAGCCTAATGTAATAATCGGAAATAAATTAAAACTTTTAGCACTTTGTTCACAAAATATTTTGATTAGCTTTTAAAGATGCCCAATTTTACAGCACATTGTCTGTGTATGCTGCAGGTGGTCAACATTACGGACAGCAACATAGACACGCCCGCGTTAACGTCCCAAAGTCAAATTGACCATGTGTTAACTACTAAGGGATGGTCTAGGGTTATCCAAGATGTGAGATCTTATTGGTCGGCTGCCAAATTTGTAAATATCGGTTGTCAGTGATGCCCAGGCGACTCGAGGTATGGTCAAAATTAAACACAAAAAATGATTTGTGTGATGAGGGGTTTCATCTTGCTGTCGAACAACAAAATACAGCCTATAAAGAAGCGCGAATACTCTTTACAATCGCACTGAAGAACAAAGCGGTTTATGCTACGAGAACCGCCAAGCGAATTTTTAGACGGAAAAAGCGTGAATGGTGGAAGGTTCTCGTAACTTGTTTACGAGTCCCCGAACTGTACCATACCTTATAGGTATATCGGGACCAGGATGGAATCCTCCGTGTTAAGATCGATGCAGTGCTCGACACTTGAAAGGATCATTTCCCTGATTTACTTAATGTTCAACCAGTGTCAAATGCTGTATTTGAAAGTTGTCAAATATAGACAGCGAAGATGTGCCAAGAGGGCTCACCCTACGAGGAATTCACACTGGCCATGCAGAGTAAAAAGAAACCGTTCCCCTGAGGTAGATTGTATTAATTCCGAGCTCTTGGAGGGGATACTTTGTGGAACTATCTTTTCGACCTTATTCAATTAGTATGATAAAGCGAAGTTATGCCTGTTGAATGGAAATTGACTGTGTTGTGCCCTCTTCTTAAAAAGGAGATCGCTCTAAATGCGAAAACTATCGCGGCATAGCTCTCCTTTGCACAGGATGAAATTGTAAGTGACTTTCTGGCGGAGAAAATTGTAGGTGACTACCGAGAAAGATTTCGCTCGAATTTGTCAGTTACTGAACAAGTTTTTTAGTTGAGGATGATTCTTTCTAAATATTACGAGACATCTCATGACGTACATCAGCTTGGATTTTCAACAATCCTATGACACAATCCATCGGGATAACTTATGGTTTGCTTTAATTTACAAGGTAGTGTCAACGTTGAGAGGAAGCTATCAAGGATTTTTGCAATTAGCTCTGGTGTAATGCAAGGAGATGGTCTGTCCCCAATACTATCTTTCGTAAAAGTAGGACACCTTAAAACAACATCTTGTACTGTCAGTCCATCCAGGTTCTGGCATATGCAGATTGTATCTGTGTAATTGGTTTGAATGGCAACGGTGTCAGGGAATTACTGAACCACTTGTACGACTCTCAGCTTCTGTCGGTCTCAAAATCAATAAGTCCAAAATATAAAATCACTGGTTTTAGAGACCAAGACACAATTGGACCTCATACATTTGAAGGAGTGACAAGTTTCCGATACCTCGAGTCCTTTGTCACATCTTGATAATTGTGAGAGGGATAATTGTGAACCGTGCTTTGTATACCTTGCGTCCACTGCTAAAGTCAAAATATCTTGCAAACACCGACAAGCTGAAGTTGTAAAGTTGTTGATCAGACCCGTTGTCCTGTATGAGTGTGAGAGTAAGACCCTGACGGATGAGTATTAAAGATGGTTAATGACATTCGAGAGAAGAATTATGCGCATGATATGTGGCCCTAAACGCGACAATGGCTACACTTACCGAGTTTTGTTCAATCACGAGATCAAGAATTTATTGAAAATTCCTGATCTCGTTCAATAAATAAAAGGACAGCGAGTTCTGAACGGATGGTCCAGCGATCTGAGAGGAAAGCCGCCTTTCTGCAAGCACAGAGGCCGTTGTCGGCAACGACGGCTCACACTGCGTAAAGCTATGACCACTTGATCGGAAGATAGTCTTTGTAATGAAAATTAGCACGATATCACCTTTATATCACAATACCACCTTTATTGAACCATCTTTCAAGAGGACATGCAAACTGGAGTGATTTTGCTTCAAAATTAGGAACATATTCCCAATGATCCTTATTTACTACAGTAATACTTGTATTGTTCATAATTAATATCCTAAAAATGTAAGTCTTTACGTTTAATGCCAAATAAAACAAAAAAAAATTTCAACCAAAAACAAATCTTGCATTAATCCTCCCACTAATTTTTTCCACACACACATACTTTGAAAACGACTCCCATAATCGATAAAAAAAATTCTAGTTTCTGTGTGTAAATACAGAGTAGATTTTGAGTAAAATCACAAAGGAAAATTCATATTTTTTTATATATTTTTATGATTCGAAAATTTTTCGTTTTTCAAAATTGGAAACTAAAAATATTTCAACAGAACACTGACACACTCTCAAACCCGCATTTCCCGTCAGTTCATCTCTTATCCTTTTTATTATTTTCGACAATGTGTTGTATTGTGTGTGCACTCTTGATTTTACTACAACTACTACTACTACTACTATTAATTCTACAATGGGAAACTCTCGTTTCGTATATCTATGTAGATCATACACAGGAACTAAACCAAATTATGGTGTGGTACAATGAAGAATATTTTCCGAAAAAGCTTGTGAGCTTGTGAAACCCAACCCATTTCAAAAAAAAAATATTTTATTTTATATTTTCCTGAAAAATCAGCTTACACACAAACCCTTTCATTAATTTTCCATTTCACAACAAAAGTACAAAAACGAAATTTATTTTTTTTTTTTTTTTATTTCCGTAAAACTCTAAAAATTTTAAATTAGAGAAGAGACATGATAAAGTATAAAAACCGAAGAAAAACTATAAAATTTTGAAAATTTTCATTCTCATTCATTCACACGTTTATCCATCTCTTTCGAATTTTCATCGTTGACGACATTGTATTCCTTTCCTATATAAAAATATACCGATTTTATTTTTCGAAAAAGTTTCCTCATTCTCGATTTTAAATTTAATTTTTTCAAAATTTTTAATTAGAAAATTTTAGTTTTCCGTTCAAGTATAAGCCTGTATCCACACATAGGTAGAAAACAAATCATAGAATTTATTATTAATATTATTACTACCCCATTACGAGTTTTATAGTCGAAAAAGAAAATTTTTATTTTTTAAAAATGAAAAATCAAAAGAAAATTAAAAATCGTATTTTAATGAAAAATTTGTGTGAGTGGTAAATAGAAGAGATGAGAAAATAAATTTAAAGCTTGGTAAAATTTTGGTTTGGTCGGTTCGTTTGAATAGGAAACATAGAAAAATGGTTTAGCTCCTTAACATCTAAAATTCGACTACATAATAAAGGATAAAGATTGAATTTTAACTTAAGAGAAGCACCGTTTGGACTTTATGTTAATTTAAATACTAAGAAGATCATAACAAATTTCAAAGATGCAACTGTACCGTCAGCATTAACATTTTTCCCCGAAACAACCATTACAGGTTGCCTTTTTTACTTTGGTAAAATTATTTGCGGACGATTCAAACGTAACGGTGTGTGAATAAAGTTCATAATTATGGTCTATTTTCAGATACCGAGATAGGTTGAGGAACCTTTTCATGTATCTAAAACAGTGTCAACAGTACTGATTTTGTTCTTGCCAAATTTTGTAACGCAAAATTAAGGAAAACTCCGTTAATTCTACAAAGCCTTCGTAAATTGATTCAATGCATATTTCTTTCTTAAGAATTTTAAGAAAATTCGATTTTACTGGGCCTTAAATTTAATTACAAAAAATTAACTTTTCCGACCAAATTGTTTGGACAAAAGTCGGTGTTCCGGAAATATTTTGGATTTAAACAGAATATTGCTAATTCTTCATCATTTGATCTCAAGGAAGTGTAAAATAAATGGCTAACTTTAAGTTTGGATTCAGTGACGACTTTAAATAGGTTTGTGGTATTTTTGAAAATAAACTTGATACGAACTTCCTGCAGATATTTGCAAAAACAGTTTATAGATTTATAAGATTACACACCGCTTGGGATCATTTAGATGGCCGAACCTTACGTAGATGGTTCTTGGTATCCATATTATTGTCTTACCCTCTTTATAGAACATAATTAGCTTTTTTGTAAGAAGAACTAAAGTATACTTCCAATGAGTATTTCGTTCCAATCCATCAGCTAGGAAAGTTTTGTAATTAGGTCTGGTACAAAAGACTCCCTTCCTCTGATACTTATTAACTTCTTGTTAGTGCTGCACCTCAGGAAGCAAATAATATTTACTTATAGATATCTGATTGAATGTAACAATGGTGTGAGTTACCTCCAGAGTTCATTCACACGAAGAACGGTATACGTAATTAAATCCTAAACTACAAAACCTTATAGCTTGATTCATAATATCGGAAATAATTTCCGAACTCCATTACATGCGAAAATATCAGAACGAAACAGCGATATAGGAACTTCCATTTGCTTCCAAATTAGTTTCAAAAATATGTAGCCAGAATTATCGTCTAATGACGTCAAACAATCAAAGGGTTTTAAGCTGAAATCAGTCTTACAGATCGATGCACTAATTTTATCCAAAATCACTTTAAGTTTACCATCACAAACCATTGAGAATATACCAAGAAGCTAAGGGATACGTTGCGATTGGCCGGTTTAGGTTTTACACAATCAAGGGGTATAGATATTTTAATCGGAACCGATTATTTCCAATCAAATTGATTCCAATAGTCTTGTGATGCAGAATTCAATATTTGGTTGGGTTGTCGCTGGTAGAGACAACTAAAAAGGAATCAATGGACCAGAACCTTCGGCATATTTCTTAGCTATAAACTACAATGGATAAGAAACAGATATCGATGCCACATTGAAGCGATTTTAGGAAATTGACAGTCAGTGAAAAAGGAAACAGACTATCAACTGAAGAAGAATTATGTGATAAACATTTTAAATAAAACGTTCAGCACCACCTGAATGGTAGTTTTGGCGTAGCCCTACCATTTAAGGGAATGACGGATGAATTGAAGAATACATTGAACCTCTCAGTCAGAGACTAAGAAACATGGAGAGAAGATAGAAAAATGATGGGAATTTCAATTTTATTTAGCAGTCGGCCCAACTATTATAAAACTATTATAAATATTTACCATCAATAATCATGCGTTTTAGAGAGCATAGAATTGCAATCGCTGCTGACATTGAGAAAATGATTCGGCAGGTATTGATACAACCAAATCATACAAAATTTCTAAAAATTGTTTGGCGTAAACACTCATTCGATCCAAATGGATCCATTGTATGGATTATCAAGAGCACCATTCCTATCACCGATAAGGTGAATAAACAAATAGTTAAAGAAAACAAGAATTCTATACCAATCACGTGCCAAGAAAATGGTCTTCAAATTGTAAGGAAATCATAAGCACTATTCTGAAGGAAGATCAATCATATAACAAGGAACTACTTAGATGATGCAGAAGAGTCGTTACCCTACATAAAGGTACTAGATATAACCTAGGATCTACAAAAGGATCATTTCATATTCAAGGCAACTTTTAATTGCATTCTTTCTGAGGCAAGCAGATTTTTCGATCCACTTGGCTCACTCACACCGGTAGAAGTCGGTTTTGCTATTTATACTATTCAAAGATTCATTGGCTCATCATCTACGTCGTCAGTAGATATTCACGGATTTTGCAACGCTAGTGAATTGGCGATGACGCAGAGGTGATATATTTCCAAATCATGATACCTGAAGGAGTATAATGGACAATTATAGTATCTGGAAAAAACAAGGTAGCACCAATTAAACAAATATCGTTACCACGGTTGGCTACAGAACTTCGGAACCATCCTTTATGGTGGTGGGGACCAGATTGATTAAAGTTTAGCGCAGAATATTGGCCAAACCAAGAGCGTAGTTACAGACATACTGAAGAGGAACGACCAGTTAGAGTAGGCATTTTCAGCGGATTCATATCCAATCAACTTTTGGATTCAAGGTTGAACGCATATCCATCATTTTATAAATTACAACGGGTCATTGCGTTAATGAAAAGATTCGCAAAAAACGCAAGAGCTAAACTCAAAGACCAGCTAATTAAAGGGAATTTACTTAAACCATAAGAACCCTTTCTCGCATTCCAAGCCTTATGTAAATATGAGCAGATTAAATCAAATCATGCAGAAATAGTACAACTCCAACAAATTCGCAAATAAGTCAATCCAGCCGATTAACATCGTTAAATCCATTCTTAGACGACACGAATGTATTGCGAGTCGGCGGCAAACTGGAAAACAGCAAAGCACCATATAGCACAAGACATTTTGTAATTTTGTAAGCCTCCGAAGTCAATACTAAAAAAACTATTAGTAGAAGAGAACATTGTCAAAGAAGTCACCCGAAATTGTGTGGTGCGTAGGAAAAAACCAAAGGAAACTACAACTTCCAATGATGGGAAATTTACTAGCCCGAGTAGAATTGATTCGCCCATTTTATAAAACAGGCGTCGATTATGCTGGACCATAGACCTAGTAATAAGAGCTAGAGCTAGTAATGAAGCTCAAGAGTGAGTTATTCCGAAATCCGCACAAACTTCATAGAAGCCAAGAACATCATCAATGCAAAAGTCGGAAAATTATTTAAAAACTTTTCTAACATTTCTCATTTTATAGTAGAAAACATTAGTTCCTGGCGTTTCATACCACCTAGTGCACTCCATTTTGGTGGTATTTGGGAAGCCGCCATAAAAACTACCAAATTCCGTTTAAAGAGGGTCATCGGAAAGACCATACTTATCGTAGAAGAAATGAGTACATTATTGACGGACGTCGAAAGATGCTTAAACCGCAGACCTATCTGTGTCTTGTCAGCGGAACAAATCGATCCATTAACATCTGCACATCATTAACCAAATGCCGTGAATTAAATGTCACAGAAGTCAAATCAAACTATCTTACTCGATGGAAAACAATTCAACAAATGCATCGACATTTTTGGAAACGATGGCAAAACGAATATTTAACATCCTTGCAACCAAAAACGAAATGTAAGCAGCCACACAAGGAGAATATACCGGTAAACCAATGGCTACTCAGAAAGGTGATTCAACTGCATCCGGGTACCGATGGGGTTACAAGAGTTTTTACTTTAAAAATTAAGTCCAAAACCTGAATTAAGAATCTGACAAATCAAGATGATCTTTATGCTGTCTAATTGAAGTGTTCCTACTTATTATCAGATTCCAAAATTATTTGTAATATTTTGTTAATATTTGTGAAGAAATGGCAATCAATGATCGCCTACCGTCAGAGCTAGATTGTCCAAATGTAGCACGTGATTGGCCAGTATGAAAAAAAGAATTCCACATGTACATGATGGCCACCGGACAAGGCGTCGATACAGAATAAAAAAGATCGCAACATTGGATATTTACAATACATTACTCCCGAATAATGGTACAACAAACGGGATACTTGAAAATCTAGCAACACCGATGCACGCAGTCTCAGTGTAATCCTAAGCGTAGTCTAAGTCAGAATACTTTTTTTTAAGCATCAAACAGTAAATAGTAGATCTAGCCGCAACGGACAAAAACGTATCAAATTGGAAATAATCAAAAAGATGTGGATTGCGGTCCGATCAAAGTTTGTCAAAAACAAAAATAGAAATAACAAAAAACTGAACTATCCTGATTAAAAAAAACAATACCGCACAACCTAATAAAACCTTTGGACTCTCAACTAAAGCGGATGGTACTGCAAGTAATCATTTCACCTATATCTTATCGAACGGGTTAGATTAATAATTTGCAGATTAAGGAAAAGGTCGAATTCATAGGACAGGTATTTAATGGTACTAAGGTCATTGTGTATGTTCCTGTTTCGAATATACCATGAGGCGTTTGTAATAGTTCGAAAAATGATTTTGCAATTCTATTGAGGCAGTGCGAGAGTTTTCGTGTTGATCGGCTGTTTATAACAAATACAACATTGGTCCAAGGACGCCGCCTTGTGGAACAACTGCTCTAGTAACATTTACGCCAGCGGACCAGTGGTTGATTCATTTTATTTTACGATATAATGTCTTTGAAGAAGATCCTTCCTCAGAACTAAGTGAAAATTGTAAGTGGCAATAGCAAATTTTTTCAATTAATCCCTCATGACAAACTTTGTCAAATGGTCAGAAAAACAGCATAACATCACTTATTTTTTTCAAAGGAGTGTTTGATAATATTTACAATCCTGTTCAATTACGTTATAATTCCATGTTGACTTCGGAATCCAAATTGCTGGTCTGGTATAACCTGCAGCTCTTTAAATAATTTTTCGAAAAGCGGTCGATATGAGGATATTTGTTTCATTTTTCCAGACATTTTATCATTGTGATAAGGGAAATTTTCCATTTCTGAGATATATAACCAGTTCGCATGGTCACGTTGTAGATGGATGTTATTAGTTTTGAACATTTATCAGGTAATTCTCTTATCAATATTTTCGGGCTTATATGATCTTCGATTGTATTCTTTACACTTTTCCACTTAAACTTAATAGTCTTGAAGAACGAATCATTATTTGTATGCTCGGGTATCACATCGTTACCTCGTTACCGAGAGTTCACTGTGTAATTCTGTAAACTTTAGTTCGATGCAATTCTTAGTCTTAATAGCGCGATTAGGTTTCCACTTCAATAAAGGTGATGTGAATTGTTGCCATCTATCGCTTTTCTTGAACAAGTTTCTTGATTTCTCGGGAATGTTTTCCTGTAATATTGACGGCATATAATATTGACGGTATAGCATTTTTTGCTGCCCTCTCCAAAACTTTTTTTGACATCTCTGCAGTCTTAATATCAGTTGGTGATTTAAGTGAAATATCTAGAGAAGTACCTTGTTCGACTAGCCTTCTATATCGGTCCCATTTAGTTCGCTTGTTTGTCAGGCGTTTTGGCTTTTCTGCCCTTAGAACATCGGTACTTAACATTACTATTACGTGTGAATGATTAGAGGACAGATCGTAATAGTTGGTTGCTTTAACATTTGTGCTTGGCCAGCAGGTGGGTTGACCAGCTGATAAGTAATTCAATCTATGTTCCTCTATCGCTCCAAAAAGTTATCTGCCTTTCGGCGATGTTAGTCTTGACCTCCAGTAAATATGTTTAGCGATCTATTCTCCCACCGCAAGGAATTTCTTACCCAACTGATTAAAATAAACCATGACTGTGGTTTTACCTGCAGGTGAAGCGTGTTTCAGATATTCAGTAAAACAATGTTTCAGTAAGACCTCAACTGTGTGTTGCGCTAGGCCATTTGCATTTCATATGGCTATTTTAAGGACATTCATTTTTGATTTTTAACGACTTCATTGTTGTTTTATCATATGGCTTGATAAAGCTAAATAATAAGTACAGTGCAGCAATTTGGAGAATGACAAAAACAGGAAACAAGCAGGATGTCATGCAATTTCAAATATCTTGTAAAGTCAACAAAGAATAAATCACACCAACGCGAATATCGTGACATTGACACTGACACTGTCCACAATTTAGGATAAGAACCGGTAGTCGTTCAAATGGACACATCAAAAAATGGGTTGGGATGTCATTGGCTTGTGGCAGACGGTTTTGTGCCGCATGTGAGAGACATGCTAAGTTGCGACTTACATTAGGTAACAAAGGCTGCATGCCTGTCAACTTACCATAAGCTTGACAAGTTCATTCAAGAATTAATTAAAGTTAAATTGGAATATTTTGAGAATGGATTACTTTTTGCAATCATTTGATGGTTATACCCACTAAGCTTCAGCAAAAAATCGCTAAATGGCTAGACGCACCAACTTTTGAAATAGAAAAAATCTTGCGCGTGCTGGACTTCATTACTAATGGGAAATTAAAAATGTAACCGAACATAAGTATTGCACTAAAATAATAAACGGTTTTTACAGGCCATTTTATATAAACGTACATATTTTTTAGGTAGTCTCAGACATTGCAAAGCAAGTCTAAAACTATCCCGATGGGTTGAGTAATAGTATTGCTGCAAATTCAAGAACACCTATGTACATCTCGAGATGTTTTTTCAAATTTAGAACAGGATCAGTGACTAACCGATTCGTACGAAATTAACCTTAGCAGTCTCCTAGGGATAGGGATAGGATCCAGAGGATTGATTCTCTCCAATATTATGTAAGACACTAATTTGTATGCTGTGCAAAGAAGATCTATGCTATCAAAATTCGAGGTTTAGTAATTATTTAGGCCGGCTAAAGTTTTACTGGTTGTTGCATATAAATCGCCTAAAAACACAGTCCTTTATAGTCTTAAGTTTAACTTGGAGAATTATAATGTTAACTATAGTGGTATTGCGATGTGCGGTAATTTCAATTGTGACCTCAAAGTTACTAAATCGACACCGACAAAATTTAAAAGATTACTAACTAAATTTTCATTTACGCCTATCAACTATAAGCCGACGTTACTATTTCAGTTCACATTCATTTTCATTATTAGACTCTACTTTTTCTAATACAGATAAAATTGTATGGTAAAGCTTTTGACAGAATTGATCATTTAATTTAGTAAACTTCATTATAATTTTAAGATCTCGGTGTCGGCTGGTCGACACCTAGAGTCGCTAAGCGGCACTGACAACCGAAATTTTCAATACCTCCCATAAACACATCGTCAGAACGATGATTGATTTCCATAATGCTACTGCTACCAAGATTTTGATATTGTGTTTTCTCATCTTCGTTTATCAGACCTTCACGGTTGAAACGTAAAGTTCGTTTTCCTGTAATCCTTGACTTGTACGAAAATTGTCATCTACACTATAAAAACCGAAGCATTTTTACTTCAAAAGGCGTTTTAAAATGTATGAAAACAGAATTTCCAATAAGACGATTTTACAAAAAATGCAGCTTGTTCTGCAAATCATCAGAATACATTGTAACAATCATTACAATGTATTATAAAATGTCACCGTCGCAAAGTAACAACATTTTCGGAATTTCGGCCACTATTTCGACTCACCTCGATCCATTTATGGCGAAACAAAAACAAGTTATCACCTTTTTCGAAACACAATTTGCAATCTCAATTCCAACTAGAGAGACCGTAAAAAAAATACAATAACGAAAACACCATCGTCGTCAATATTGATGATAATCGCCATAACGAATTTCGGCAATCTTACTCACAAGTACTTTTCCACAAAACAAATTATGTGATGATTATGTCATACATAAATCATACAAAAATGTGCAGCAAAGCTCTGCATTATTTTATTGAAAGAATTTAACCCAAACAATAAATGAATCAACACACAAACACATTTATATAAAACAATAATCATCATCAATTTAATTGATGATCATCATCCTGGGTCAACAAATTATTTATTTTTTCGTCATCATCGAATGCAAACAAAAAAAAAATAATAAAAATTCAAAACAAATGAATTACTTACGAGTATATTATAATAAATATATGTATTACGATTTTGTTTTATATTATTTATCTCATTTTAGAGAAGTAAATAGAATACATATATGTGTATGAAATAAATATGTACACAAAAAAAAATTAACTGTAATAATACACGTGACACTATATATAATTTTTATTTTTTTGTTATATACACAAAATAAAATTATTATTTTTTCTGTGTATAATATATGTATATAATAAATACAACATGTATATAATAATATATACAGATTTTTTTTCACCAAACAGAAACAACACACTATTATATATCACATCACATAATATATGAACGAAATGAACACAAAAACTGTTATACTTTTTTTTTTTTTTTTGATTATTCACTTTTCTTTCCTTTCCGTGTATTTTTAAAATGGCTGATTTATAATTTTTTTTCAGACAAGTAAATTTTTCTTATTCTTTTTTCGAATCACACATTTTTTTTTTTTTTTTTTTTTAAAAAAACAGAAAAATAAAATTAAACTACCGTAACATTAAAACGCACACACTAGTATAACGCCAAAATCACAACACACACTAAAAATATTGTAGAACAAAAAAGTTATAACAGAAATAAATAAATAAAATAAGCAAAAAATTGTCATCAATTAGATTTTGCGAGTGCGCAAAAAAAAATTACACAATTAAAATACCGACGTTGTATTGTAAATTGTAGGTGGGTATAAGAGGGATGGATATAAAAGACTAAACGAAACTGTTGTATACGACCGGTAAAGGTATATAAAAATAAGCATGGAAGCGACGAGAGAACGAGTTAAATATATTTTATATTTCGTTTCGTCTCTTCCGATTCATCAGCTGTTTTTTTTCTAACTTCTAATTGGATTTTTTCGGCGATGTGAATTCTTTCATCACTCGAATCGCATGGTGGCGAGTTCTATGATAGTATCGTGATAGAGAAATAACACATATACGTGTAAATTTTTTTAATTATATATGAAACAAACGATGCTTGAATAGCATGTAGACCTTGTATGGCGTTTTTGACTTAGACATTACGTATTCTGACATTTGTGAGCTTCTCAAAATTAAAAAAAATCTGGTCCATTGACTATTTTGATGCATGCTAGTATTTTATTAATTGATAAACGATTTTTTAAAAGTTCTTCCAGATCGTTCTTTTCATGAAACAGGTGGTCGTCCAACTTTCTTCTTTCCTTGCGGATTCCACTTCAGAGCTCATCTTGTGACATCTTTAGCGTGTGGCCAATCCATCTCCACCTGCGTTTCCTAATTTAGATCTCAATGACTGTTTAATTTTATTGCCTTGGGAGCCCAACATTTGTAATTTTGTTGGGCCTGAAGCACCTCAGTATTCTCCTAGAGCATTTGTGTACAAACACTCTTGTTATTGATTTTTTGTGTATGGGTTTAGGTTTCACAGCCATAGAGCAACACCGATTTCACACGTGAATTGAACATTCTTAGCTTGGTATTGCGGGATAGGACAGATGAGTTCAAGACTTTGTGTAGTAAGTTGTACATTGTTCTGGCATTAACCTTGGGATGATGGTGAGGTATGTTTACTAGTATCGTTGGTGTAGTGAAGCCTATTCTCACTTTCATCAGAAACATTGTTGTGTGTTATAAAATCATTCTGATTGCTTACGCAGAACTACTGCAGCTAAAACTATCGATAATTTGTGCGAAGTTTTCGCAAGCCAAGGCATCTGTAAAACTATCGCCTCCGACAACGGGTGGGCAATTTGTCTCCGCCGAGTTCAAACGTTTCTGTGAGGTGAATGGCATCATACATTTGCTACACACCATCACCAGCACTCGGGGACAAATCGCAGTTCAAATTAATGACCGGGTGAGATTTGCGAACCAATCTGGACTTAATTAAGCCGTTCATAACGATGGACGAAATGTTGACATGGAGAGATTCACGCTTACCACGGCGCTAAGCTCAAAGAGTTCAAGGCTGGCGAGAGGGTTTCCTTCAAGTGTATGAGTAAAGGTCGGACCTGGCAGACCGGTGCATTAAGTAAATGCCGAGGAAAGGTCAACTACAACGTCCAATCAGTTGTGATAAACCTTTTTTGTCCATAAATACGCTTTCGGCGGTAGAATGCCCTTTTCCATTGCGTAGGCTATAGTTTCTGCATATTTGGCGCATTTATATTAAACCGCATATAGGTGCTCTATAGGTAACTATTGAGCGGATGAATGATTGGTAGCATAATAATTTAATATTTTGGTTTAGATATAATTCATGGAACAGCACCTAATGCACCGTTTTTGACATGACTGTGAGTTAATGTGTTAGGTTTTCACGAGTTCTGAAGTGTATAGATTGAAGAGGATCTATGCCATTGTCATTCCTTGCTGTCCATTGAAATAATTTATCTGATATTAGTTTACCGTTTGTCATTTTAAATTTAGGCTTAAGGTATTAAGTTATTGTTTCATGCATCCCTTGTGGTTGAGTGTGTAATTTTTGTTTCGAAAATTTTACTAATATTTGGTAATTGTTATGTTTCGATTTGTGTTAGTTTCTCTTGTCATTTGGTATTATTTTAGCTGTTTCCAACTTTCTGGAATATGATACATTTTTGTTATGTTTTCCATTTTTGTTCTCCAACATTTTTTCACTTGTAATTTAATATTTTGTTTGATTATGATGTATGTGATACCTGGTGGTATTATTGTCATCAGAAGTTTTTGAATTTCTGTCAAAAATGCATCGAATGGTTCTCCCTCCATTTGATTACTTTTAAAGTATCTGCATATATCTCCTGTTCTTTTGCAGTAAAATTGAAATTATTGTAAAGTTCTATTGCTTGCGCATTGTATTTAATAAAAGAGCACATTTTCTTTATCTGGAAGCACAGATTACGGCTTCCAAATAGTTTACGGCTTCCAAATAGTTTTCAAAACTTTGCTTGAAACTTTGCCATTCTTCGCTGAGAATCCCCTTAAATTTTATGGGTTGTGGCTTCATGCATTTCGCAGGTTATGTTACCGCACGTTTTTTTTTTTTTTTTAATTTTTACAACTTATATATTTTTAATTAATTTCAATTTATTTGTTTTTAGTCGGCATCGCCATGTCATCTTTTTATTTGTTTATTCCAGTTCTTCGCTTTTTATATTTTAACTATCCATGTGTTGCTCGTAAGCATTACTTACTAGAATATCTTACATTTCTATCATTGGTGCTACCTCATATATTATTCACTAGTTGTCAATAATACCACCAGGTATCACATACATCAGATTAGATTATTGTTATTATTTAAAATAGATTTTAATTGAGTTATTTGTTGGTTATCGCTCTACGATTGTTTTTGTATATAGATCACAGTAATTCCTTGATTTCTTCTTAGGCGAGGCATCTTTTATTGATTGAGCAATCTTGCTCTATTTCATCGTTTGATAAATTTTTGCTGTGATATCTGCTATCCGTTGTATATTGCGATTATTCAACAACATTAAATAATTTCGATTGATTTTGATACTGTAAATTTCCCAGTTTATTCCTCCTAACCACATATTTTTTTCAGTTACCGTATTATTCATGAATGAGTCTTGGCGGCTTTTACGTTTACTGTGAATAGGATGCCTCTGTGACCACTATCGTAGCGTACGGTTTGAACTTCATTATACACAGATATTATATTATGGAAAAAATTAGATCTTAATAAATTTGCTGATATAAACGTCAGTTTACTAGATGGGAAATTTAGAATATTACTTTTATGTTATTAATTTTTTGTTTAAGTAATAAGTTCTATATGATTTCGTCGTGATTTTAAAAGATCAGCAAATTACACTTTTGGATCAATTAGTCATCCTGCTTCAACATGATTTTGAGGTTTATTTTCATTTTGGTGATCATTTGTGTACAAACAATTTGCATTTCTTGAATTGGTGCGTTTCAGTTCTTTATGTTGATGTAATTTTTGTATTAGGCCCTATTATGAAAAAAATGCGATTTCCAAATTTCATGCGATATCGCATAATTGTATTCTCGTAAACGACATTCTCGCATAAATGCGAATGACGCACCGTATTATAAAATGATATGGCGGATTTTATATATATATATATATATATATATATATATATATATATATATATATATATATATATATATAAGGTGACCATATTAGAAATCTGGCACCTAGAACAAAAGTTGTAAAAATTAGTTGATGTACTCAGCTGAGTATGTATCAAAAATAAATATGTTGTAGGCCAACCTGAAAGATAAGCTAACAATCAAATATTTATTGAAATTTAGTAAAAAACAACACTCAGACACTGCAATTTTTTAATCTAATTGAGGTTATGAATACTGACAGATTTTATTTGACATTAAAAAAATGGCCCAAAAAATTCCCCTATGACAATACGATATGCGGCCATCTCATTTTATAATACATTTGGAAGCGGCGCTTCGCATCCGCAAAATCACAAAAAATGCAATCGGTTTCAAATAGGGCTTCAGAACGCTTTCTATTCTTTTGATATTTTTTTTCATTGGCCAGGTTCGTGTTGTTTATCGCATTTAACACAAATGTTATTGTAATTGTAAACGATAGTTGAAAGCTGCATGTCTAAATCTTTGGCATCGTTTATACTTGGTCTCATGATACCGGGTTCATTACTTTCCTATTTACCAACAAAATCGGTTTTGTATGCAAAGGGGAAAGGAATGAAGAATGTGTCGGATATCATGAGTCGAAGTGTTTTTTTTTTTTGTTAATATAATTCTTTATTTTTAGCTAAAAGTATTTACAATCACCCAATTTACCCTTGGTCTCATGATACCGGACTCATTATTAATCCTTTTCCCTTTACCTCCAAAAACCGGTTTCGTCGAAACCGATTTTATAGGTAACTCTTGGTTTCGACCAAAAAATCGGTGGTTTTTTTTTACAAAGGGAAATATTTTAATTTTTTTTATGTATGTGTATTGAAATTCTATTTATTAGAAATATAAATTTAAATATTTGAATTTTAACGTTGATTTTTTTCATAAAAATTTATTGTAAATGGTTGCAAATCAGAAATGTTTAAAGTTTAATAAAAAATAAATGGCTTTTAGTGTTTTATAAAAATAAATAACTTTTATTTAAATTTAAATCACAACAAAAATACATGATAATGACATTTTTCAAATAAATGAAGGGTTGTCCATAAAATTTCCTAAAGGAAATTTTATTTTTAGTACCAATGTAAAAAAAACAACAGCAAAAGTTCTCTTCATTAGTTACACTTGGCCTTTTAATACTGGATTCATTCTTCATTCCTTTTCCTATAAAACCGGTTTCGACGAAACCGGTGCATCGCTCCAGTGCAATTATTTTTATTGAGATTTCGACAAATGTCCGAAGTTAATTTTGTAACTGCATGAATCGTAAAGTGGCCATGTCTAAAACCGAACTGATTGTCTGGCATGATTTTATGATTCTTAATGTGATCTTCGATTTTGTTAATTATTATTTCGTAAATTTTGCTTAAATAATTTCGCCAGTAAAATTTGTTTCGCTATTTAACCGATTATCCGTGATTGCTAAATCTAAAAAGCTGCCTGAATTTGTAAAGGTTGGGAGCTCTGGTTTAAATAGTTAGGCCTTATAGAACCCACCGTAATCGGATTGCCATTTGTTAAGCGCAATGCTTCTTGCGTTGCTATTTAAGTTACCCCATCTTGGATGTTTGGCATTGTAGTCACCTGCTATTATGTAGTAATTTTGTTAGTTGACAAGTTCTAATTTTGAAATTTGTTGATTTTGTTATGTTCATATTAGATTTTGTGTTGGATTAGTATGGCGGTACCACCACCACATTTTGACGATCTTGTCTAATGATGTTGTAATTTTTAAATTCCAAATGATGCCGAAAATTTAATTTAGTTTCACTGACCATTAATACGTCTGGTTGGTGTATTTCCAAAAATTTAAACGTCTAACGGTACTTACTATGGAATTTACATTAAGTGCGATGACTTTTAAATTTTTTATTATTTGTAGCAATTGTGATATTTGGTCACTTTGTTGCTGAATAGTTTTGGCCATGATTTCTACTTTTAGTGCTGATGTTTCCACAGTCGAATTTTCATTTATTTTATTTTTGTCTTTTAGTATATCAGCGAAGGTTCCATTTTCGGTAAATTGTCGTGGAGCCTCTTCTCGTTGATTTTTTGTTTTAGTTTTTCTAATGTTTGTTGGTATACTGGGCAAAATCTGTATGATGCAGGATGCACGACTTTTTGCAATTATTGCAGCATATTTCTGCGTTTGTTCTTGTTGAGTTAATGGGACATTCACCTGGTTTGTGGTTGTATTCACATTTAACGCATCTATGATCAAAATTGCAGTTTGTCGCTGTGTGGTTGAATCTTTGGCAAATTTTGCACTGGATCATATCGCGAGTTTTTGCTAGCTGTTCCCAGGAAATTCTTTGATAATTTACTGCTTTTATGTTATAAACTTTATTCAATTCCGTGTCTGGGTTAAATTGGATAATATAGATAGGCAGTTTCTGATTTATATGGTCTGCGCGTTTTGATTTGATTCTGGTGGTTTGTAATTTTGATATCGCCGATGGTTTCT
Source organism: Tipula confusa (assembly GCA_963556175.1). Classification (NCBI taxonomy): domain Eukaryota; kingdom Metazoa; phylum Arthropoda; class Insecta; order Diptera; family Tipulidae; genus Tipula; species Tipula confusa. Next base: position 14,512,241 of record OY744476.1, on the reverse strand, counting down.
AATTCGGTTTTGTGTTCTGGGATATTTTCGCTGTCCGATAATCCTTTTAGAACCAGTGTTTTTGGTTTCTCTTCTTTGGATGTGGATGAGAAGTATTTGGTACTTACTTCGTTAAAAATGTCTTTTATCTTGACGTAATCGCCCTGAATGTTTATCGTTGTTGATTCTTTTGATTTCGAAATTTGTGATTTGTTTCACTTTATGATGGGAACCGCTCAGAACTGGACATTTTAAAACTGGATATTTCAAAATAGGATATTTCGACATGTGATTTAAACTTAAAATGATTTTTGAAAAAGTTCTGGAATATGGCCAGTTAGGAAGGAACTCGGTGAGTTTTTAACCGATTATGATGATTATCTATTTTTATATTATGATTATCTATTTTTTCGTCTAATAATTTTAAATTTGTTTTTAGTGTTGTTTGACATAGAGAACAAATAATCATAAAATAAAAATAATATAATAAAAATAATCGTTCTCTTTGGTAGTGATTAGAGTTATTCCATGAAGCATTTTTTTTTTTATTTTGTATCTTCTCTGTGTCTATAAATGATTGGCATTTTTGTTGTGTTTTATTTTATTATATTTTAATCGTGTTTTTTTATTTTTACTGTAATTTGAGATTGATGTTGTGTTTGATTCAATGGGTACTGTGTCTGCTTTTTTCTGATTTACGTGTATGATCGAAATTAATGGTCATTACTCGTATAGGCTTAGTTAGTTAGTTTGTTTATTTATACATAAGTGTGCCAAGCATGCTTGTCTTCATTTAATGTTTTAGTGTTTTTTTTATTTCATTAATTATTACTGGTGGAACTCTTGTGTAGCTTGCTCTTCCATTTCTGGGTAACAATTATTTGATTTAGTGTCTAGGTTCCTCTAGAGATTTGATTAGTTTCTCATGTAAATATAGTAAATATAATTTTACCTGAAAGGATTAAAGTAAATACGTTAGCTTATAAATTATTTTGAGAACGCCTTTACTAGCCAAATCATCGATTAAAATTCAAATCGTTTTTGCGCTTCTTTTCCTTTAAAATTTGAATTGGAAATCTATCGAAAATAAAACAAAATTTTATTAATATGTTTATAAATTATAATTTCATATTTATTGTTGTTTCTTTTTTGTAAACTCGACTATTTTTTTTTGCATTAATTAATAATAATATTTATTTACTTTATTTAGTTTTTGTTTTTAAATATATTTAATTAATTTATATTTTTGTTTTATTATTATTTTATCTTCTATAAAATTACATTTCACATTTATTTACATTTGAACTTTTCAATTTTTTTTTTTTTTGTAATTATTACAAATCCCCAACGACATTTACTATAAAATAGTTTAATATTTAATTAAATTGTTAATTTATTTTAATTATAATTTGTTTGCTTAGAGAAAAACACTGTAAAATAAAATAAAAGTACGATAAATAGCATGAAATATTTATGTTATTTTACGGACTATGTAAGTGTGCTATGTACGAATTTCATAGATAGGGGTTTTATATCATCATTTTTCACATAAATTGGCGTTTAATTGCGTGAGCTCCGTTAAATCCCGTTTTAATGTCTGGAAGACGAATTACTAAGCAATATATTTAGGAGGCATTTTTGATTTTAAACAAACCATCAAATTCAACACGCGTGCTTCTAAAAATTACTGTTTTCTTTTTGTATAAAATTTGTATAAAAATTTTGGGTTTTTATTGGTCATTTTGTTTATAAGTTTAAAATTTTATGTGCTAAAAAAACAAAATAAAACATTTGTTGTTGCTGATACTTTAAATAGGCTATAGTGTTAATAATTAGGCCACATAAAACCAAGGAATAACTGACACTGAGGAGCTACTTAAATTTATATATTTATATAAAGTGGTCGATGGTGTTTTTATATTTACCTTTTGTTGTTTGTATATTAAAGTAATATAAGAAAAATAAACTTAAAGTTAATATTATTTATAAAAATGAATGAAGGCTTACTATTTTTAGAATATTTTAAAATGTGAAAAACCGTGACTGTTAAATTATGAAGGAAACTTTTTGTGTTCTAAAGTAAAAATTAGTTAGACCTAAATCCACGTTTTTTAAAATTTCGGCGTGAAAACCGATATAGTGTGTAGCATTTTTAAAATAAACTAAACAAATCTACATCATATTCACATCATTTAACTGCAACAAAAATAATATTTTTATATTTTTTTAAAAAAATAAATAACAAACTACATACAAAATATATCCTGGTTTACATTAAAATATAAAGTATTTCTACTAGGTAAGTAGTAAAAACTATTTTTATTTAGTTTCATATAATGATATTGATTCTATAGTTTTTTTTAATTAATTTTCTCTACATAATTTGGCTTTTATTAATCTTATCTAAAAAAAATTTTATGTATTATTTACAATTAAAAAACCGAACAAATAATAATGATGATGATCACTGGACTCACTTACAGGTGTAACAACAACATTCCTAAAATCAATTAGTTTTCTTTCAATTTTAAATTTACGTGATATTTTTTCTTTAAGATACATAATTGTGTATATTTTAAATTATTTTAAATATTTATTTATTTTTATGTATATATATTTATTTTTAAACCAAATATAGTTTCTAAATTTTTAATTATTTTTTTTTTATTTTAATTACTAGTTACCATAATGAGAACGCGCGCGCATAGGAAATTAAAATTTTTGACACGAGATTCATTCGTCGAAGCCAAATTTTGAAACCGAATTTATTAAAATAAAACATCTTTGGCAAAATCTACTCTCAAACTATTTCATTTTAGTCCGCATTTCCTGGAAAGTGCGCGAACGCGACTTTTACAAAAAAATTATATAAAACGTTCCAAAGAAAAATCTAAAGAAGAAAATAATTTACTTTTTTTTTTATATCACAGAAAACGATTTTTCTTTCTTTTTTTAATTTTTTTTTTTTTAAAGAAAACCTAAATAGTTTTTTACTTGCGAGATGGCCAAGTCGTAACTGCAAAAGCCTTCGATTTTAGAAAAAAAAAAAAAACATAAGAAAAACTATTTTAAATTTATTTGGCCAAACGTGTTAAATTTTCAATTCCCGAATCTTCATCCGTACTATCACTTTGTCGTTTTGTTCGATCATGATTTGTTGTACTGTCCTTAATTCCAAGCACATCTTTTATCTCGTTATTAATCGTATCGATTAGTAATAGTGTTGTTGCGGCAGGTTGTTGAACCATGATTATGGGTGTATTGCGAGTATTCTCGATTTGTTCGATAGTCGTAGGTAAAACCGCTACTGGTGGCTTACCAAATGTTGTGAACGTTATTGGTCGATCTGAACCATTAGAACTTGTACTTAATGAGTCCATTGATCCGGTGAATGATGGTGTTGGTGGAACGATAAAATTATCGATGGGCTTATTATCATCATCGACTTCGCTTTCTACCAATTTGTTTGTTGCGCTAGAATTGTCACAATTCTCGTTTGGTATAACCGAGGTTACATTTAGTGGTAATCGAAGTAAACTTTTTGTATGCTTTAAATCACCTAACGAAACCGATTCGGAGAGTAGCTCAGCCTATTAAAAAAAATCGTTAAGCTTTAATTTAAATTACATCAAAATTAACATACCGATTCACCAACTCCACTATCGGGTCGTTGCACATCATCGTCGAAACTTGTTTCTTTGTCGTCGATTTTGCCGAAAAAATCACCAAAATCGGATGGCCATTCAATTTGTCGTTCGGCATAATCCTGATATTTAATATTCTGATCATCGTTACAACTCTGTAATAGTAACGAACGAGTTTTAATACCAAAACCATTTAAAAAAAATTAATTTTACCATACCAATAATTGTGACCACGAGAAATCTGAATCCGTTGGCCATGTATTACACTGAGGACTAAATTGACTTCCATGAAATGGCCGAGTTGAACTTGATACCTTCCATCCATCTAAAACTAAACGTGCCCAAGAAATTAAACGCATTCCAAATATTATAAAACAACTTACCATCATCGTCGTCTAAATTATAGTCGGACGTATTATCGAAACGATTCATGGCTGAATTTCGATCCCACATTTGGGGTTCGCTATAGGCTGGCGACAATGGTATAACCTCTCGTGGATATTCGTATACAGAATGATATCGTTGCTTCTTAAATGCTACACTACGTTGCTTCTTAGTCTACATAATATATAAAAAAATAAGATCGAATATTAATTTTACGAACGACACGACAAAAAATTTTAACTTCGAACTACGAAACAAATTTTGACGATATGCAAGCGTTTAAATTTTGGTTTCCGTACTTACGCCACGATATTCTTCTTCCTGTTTATTTATTTAATAGGCCAAGATATATTTAGAGGCGCAAATCAGCCGCAAATGGAATTAAATTCGAGTGGAAAGAGATAGAGATAAAGAGATAAAATTGTGCACAATAGAGCGAAAAAAGACTATAACTAGGAAATATTTCAATTAATCCTAAACGAATACTTACACTGCTCGATTTATCGGGGCTTTTAAGTGCTGATCGCGCAGGTTGGGCTTCGGCATCCCATGACGATGGTATAAATTCACCTTCAACATCTGATGAACTGTCATCGCACGATTCGTCTTCTGACTCCCGAACTGGACCTGTAAAACAATGAAGTATGATAATTGTTGTGATATGACGACATATTGAGTCTATATATCCACCTTTATCACCGGCGACAGGGATTTGATCTTGATGCGTTGCCCATACATCGTCATCGTCGTCCATATCCTTATCTCCATTGTCCTTAACATTGCTAACAGTATTATTACTAATATTACCTAAATTCTGATAGTTGTTGTATTTATTCTTAAGCTCTTGCGACTTTTTTGTCAGCGGTGACGAATTGATATTCGTATTTCCTTTGACATACATAAATTCTTCGCTACTATTACTGTCATCTTCTTCGTCACTTTCCCATTCATTTATGTTAAACGCGGTCGATGCTACCGCCTGTTGGTGATTGTCAATTGGTGAGTACACATTACTTTCGCCTCCACTACCATTTTCAATTTGGTATCCAGACCAAGGATCATCTTCCCCCGATAAATAACCAGCATGATGATTATGGTGATGATGATGATTTACAATCATTCCGTTATCATAATTTTCTAAATCGAGATCATAAATTCCACCATTATTAACAAAAAGGGGTTGATGTTTGTTCGGCCGAATCAAATCGATCTGATTGTGGTATTTTTCATTTCCGTTCGTTTCGTTATATTCGATCAAATATCCGTCACTATTCGGTATCAATACTTTGCGACTGTAGTTGTTATTGCCAACCACGGCCGCTACTTTATTAAATCCACTATCGATTGTAGTCGTCGTTACCGCCTGCGTTTTTATGTTCGACACGACACCACTATCTACCGGTATATTTGCGTTATTACTATCCTTTGTAGCATTTTGCCTACTATAATATTGACTAGAGTTGTATTCTATTTCCTTATTTATAAATTCAACTACATTTTTATTCAACTGACGAAAATCAGAAGTTTCATTATCATCTCCATGCTCATGATCATTCGCGGCTCGATACATCGGTTGTTGATTTATTGACTCGTTTTTATCATCATCATCATCATCATCATCATCATCATCATCATCATCATCGTCGTCGTTATTATCAGACGACGACGTTGAAGATGTTGTATTGCAAAACTTTTTCGTCGAATTATTACAGTCATCGTCACTTGTCTCGTCATCATTATTTTCCGATTCATCTTTCGATGAACTTATTCCCTCGTCCTTGTCGCGCTGAGAATTAAACGAAAACTCTGATAATTTTTCATCTGATTCGATCGTATTAAGATTCTTTTCGACTGTTTCGTTATCATTTTTTTCGCGACCATCGTCGAGCAGCAGATCAAGGCTGTCAAGACCGAGCAAGCTATGTTCATCAGGATTTTTCTCCTTTTCCGAATATGTAATCTCCCATTCGGGTTCGGAAATTTCTGATATTCGCTCGTTCTCTTTTAAAAATGTACTATCCGTAAAAACATTATCATCGTTTATTAACTCATCTTCGACATACTCTTCATTTGGTACACCACCTCCGTTTACGGTAACACACGTTTTTTCTTCAACTGTGGTATACGTGGCATCTTGATCGACGGTCATTGATAAATCGCTTGATTGTGCCTCGGTTAAAGCGATATCTTCGGAAAATGTTTTTGCCTGATCGGGCGAACATAAATCACCGGTACCATTTCCATTATTACCGGCGGCTAATCCCTCCTCCGATAGTAATTCAAATGAACGAAATTTCTTTGTCAATTCAAAATTTAGTGTTAAATTGGCCGGATTATCGGCAGACGAGGCCATATTTTGAAAATTAGTATCTAGATTTATGGTAGAATTTTGAATTTCTTGATTATTTAAGTCACCGGTGATATTGTGATCGCCCGCGTCTAGAATTGGAGGAATTTTATTTAAATCGGTTTGCGATGTGGCACGCGGCGAGAATAAATCATCACCGAATGTATCCTCGAGATTAAATAGCGTGTCATTCGATGCCATTAGAGGTTTTGAAACACCGAGTAATTCATCACCGGATTCCATGTAACCGGGGCTGAAAATAATGGGAAGATAAAATGGGATAAATGTTTGGTTTTTTATAAAGTTTTCGTGATGTAATTGAATGAAAAAACAGGACAGACATTTCGAAAAACCAGGCGAATGCAATAAAAATTATTTGCCAATTTTGTACACTTACCACCCTTATTCATTTAAGGGTTAATCATATAGCAAAACTAACCGTATAGCTTAGACTAAAATTTAAAAGAAAAATAATTTGGTTGAAATAACAAATTACTGGGATTACAACTACAAAAAAAAGTCACCGAATTCAGGAACGGATCATACATATTTTATTACATAATATATAAAGAACCACATATACATAAATTATAAATTTAAACAAAAAAAAAAAAAAACATAATATTTTAACATTATGTGATTCGATATCATCACTATCGAATGCTAATGGCAATGAAGAAAAGTCTCATGATCAAAACTGTAAAAAAAAAATTAAGAGAATTGGGATCAAGATGATGTGTAAAATTCTAAATAAATAACAACGAGTGGTAGCGATACTGGACAATGCATCCCGTATTACAATTAATTCCCGATGGCTTAATTTTATATATTTTTTCGAATTAGATAGACCAATTTTATAACAAAATACTAAAAATTACAATAATTTTCCCTACCTTGTGCTATCCAAACACTTGGTCTCATTGAGCACAAATGTTTTACATGTTTCGTCTTCGCTCTCTTCCATGATTGGCGAAAGCGGTCGCTTATAATTTATAATAATTTCATTAGGTGGCGGTGGCAGCGATGCTACCAACGCTTCATCGAGTTCATCACATTTATTTAGGGGTGATCTAAATTCATCGTACGTTCGATCGTTTTGCGTACTCGAATCTTCTTCGTCCGAATATTCTGGAGGTCCTTGTATACCCTGTAAACAAATTAAATATTTTATCATTTTATTAAAATTAAAATCGGTTTGATTATCTCACCTGCGCGTGCGGTAATACTTCAGCCAATTGTTTGCGCAGTGCCTCGTACGTCATATTTAAATTTTCCTCATCCTCTTCGTCGACATCAAATGTTTCATCATCATTTTGTTGAGTTGTTGGCGAGCTATTCGGCGGATGTAAAAACCATCCACCACCACTATCATTAACACTGGTCGATGCGATCACATTTTTTTTCAAGTGAATTCCACTCGTACTCGGCTGATTAATATCGAACGTAATATCCTGATTTGCATTCATACTATTCGATATAAATTTATCCCACGTTTCATTCGAATAATTTAATTCAATTGGTGTATTAACCGGTGTGACTGTTGTCATATCCTCACTATTTGTTTCGTCTCGATCAATTTTTATTTCGGGCGGTGGCATTTGTTCAAAAGTTTCATTATTTATAGGTGCACCTCCAACATCACTAGTTTCCATAGGAAATGTTGCATTATTTAAAGGGCCACGATCATCGTCGGCCGTAAATGTATCATAAACACTATTGAATTTTTGTTGCATTTTTATTCTATCCTGGTTATCAATGCGACACGATTCTACTGACATTTTTAATTGTACTAAAGGTGTACTACTGACGGGATTAAAATTGTCCGCATCATCACACGACATATTCGATAGTAAATTATCGATTGATGAATTATTCGATGATTCGTCGTTTATCGATGCACAAGTTTTATTAATAGTTGTGCCTAAAATACCAGGCACGGTTAAATCTATTACTGTTTGATTAAGCATCGAATTTGAATCATCTTCTATATCGCTTGTGTCAAATTTTATATTTTTAGTACTCGTTTTTGACAGATCGATCTTATTATCCGGAATTTCGGTATCATCATCATCATCATCATGTATTGAGTTGCATATAAAACTACAATTATTATCTAGTATAGCCTCATTATGAATTGTAATAAATTTTTTACTTTCACTAAGTACATGATCTACTAATTTTATAGCCTCTCCTTTTACTAAATTTACAAATTCCTCATTGCTACTATCATTATTACTATTACTATTAAGATTTATACAACTATTCGGTTCTTTAGTTTGTAGTGGTGGTGGTGGTGATGGTGGTGGTGGTGTTGTTGGTTTTGTTGTAATATCATTACTATTGGCACTGTTTGATTTTAATAATTGTTGATACACGTTACATTCATCGTTTCCAATCGTTATATCATCCTCGTACTCATCCTCATCATCATTGCCGGGTGTATCCTCATCCGCCAATACATTATCGAGTGCGAGTAACGCTTCTTCGACACTATTTATATCACTATTACTATTATTACTCTTGTCCGACGATATACTATGCATTGATGAGCATTCATCTCGGGGTCGTGTCAAATTAGTGGAATTATTCGATATGTTGTTGTTGTGATTGTTTGTCACTTTGTTCTCATCGGCCTCAATGACCATCGATTTTTTTTCATGTGGCTGATTACAACTTTTAATTACATTTACAATTTCGTGTTGTACTTCACTTATAAATGGATTATTTAACGGTCCATCACCACTGACCACCGGCTGATCATCAACATGTTGGTTTTGTGGCTTAAATAATTCAACACAACTATTATTGTTACTATTACTGGTCTTTACCAAATCGTTACTCGTTATTGTGGTGCTATTACTAAATGGTGGTGGTTGTTGTGTCAAAAATAATGATGTTGGTGGTGGCGGTAACTGATGGGGTGCTTGATGATGATAATTTGAATAGACGCTTACAATTTGACACTCGATTTCATTTATGGAAATAGGGAGTGCGATCGGTGATGGTGGCGATGGTTGAGATTCAATTTGTTGCTGTATTATATTTACCGATGATGACGACGTCTGATGGGTTTCAGCAATAATATTATTATTGTTGTTGTGGTAAACAGATGTAGGGTTGGTATTTATTGGTTCGTCGGCTGTAACTACAGCCGCAATTGCTTCCGTCTCGTTTAAATTTGATATATAATCTACGGCATTATTATTTACGATATTCTCTAAATCTGCTTGAGACAGAGTCGTATTATTATTATCAATGTCCTCATCGAATAGACGCTCTCGTGAAACCTGTAAATAAAAATTTAAAAAATTGTATCAAAATTATAAATGCGAACAGTTAAAGAAATTCGGAATATCGACTTCCAAACTATCTACTTTCACGCCAAATTATAAAATCAACTCGTACATAAATTATTGCAATTGATTTTATCCAACCCATTTTCTTCAATGCTATTATATTTTAATTTTATTATTTTTCCGGATGGTGTTATTTTATATAATTTTTTTCAACTTATAATTGCATCTTATTTTCTAATGAGAATTTTTTTTTCCAACATCCTCGTCATGACATTGACTCGATAAATAAATAGACTTATACTATAATATATAGTTTTAGTAGTTGAAGAAATTAATTTTTATGACGTCGTTCATTAGGTCTGGGGAATTTTTAATTGATTATAGCCAAATGTTAGAAAAAATTACCTTTTTATTTAATTATGCAGTTAAATAATAAAAGTCGATGGGACCTGAAAGGTTGTAGTTTGCTAAAAACTATTTATTCAAAAAAATAATAAGACGTTATTTTCAGGCCATTGCTAGCCCGTATCAACATTCTGGGTCCCGACTTTGTTCTTCGTATTGTTCTAAACAACCCAAATCGACGCTCTACTCTCTTAGGCCGCTACACCATCCGTTTACAATCAACTCGCAGTGACCGGGCCCGCGTACTCGCTGTCCTTTTACTTTATTAAACTCCTGATCTCTTGGTTGAAGAGAACTCTATAAGTTTTGTCATTGTCGCGTTTTAGGCCATATATCATGATCATGACCCTTCTCCCGAATGCCTTTAACTATCTCTCTTGGTCCGACTCTCACACCCATACTTGACAACGGGTCTGATCAACACCTTGTTCAACTTCAACTTGTCAGCATTTGCCAAGTATGTTGACTTTAGCAGTGAACGCAAGGCATACAAAGCACAGTTACCAACAACAAGACGTGCTTTGATATTCCCTCCCTCACAATTATCGGAAACTTGTCACTCCTTTAAATGTGTAGTCAGTCACCACTACTAATATCCATTGCGTCTTAGTCTCTAAAACCAGTGGTTAATTCGTATATTTCCCAATTTTGACAGGCGAACCATCAAGCGTTTTTGAGAATTTTTGGAACTTTTCAATTAATCCAAATATGTCCCAATTTTGATAGGCCAACCATCATGTGTTTTTAAGAGTTTTTGGAACTTTTCGATTAATCCAAATATTTCCCAATTTTGGCTAACAACCATCATGCTCTTAGTGAATTTTTGAATCTTTTCGATTAATCCAAATATTTCCCAATTTTGGCTAACAACCATCATGCTCTTTAAGAATTTTTGGAACTTTTCGATTAATCTAAATATGCCCCAATTTTGATAGGCTAACCATCATGGGGTTTTGAGAATTTTTGGAACTTTTCGATTAATCCAAATACTTCCCAATTTTGGTTAGCAACCATCATCATTGAGAATTTTTTCAACGATGGAACACGGAGGTTTCCATACTGGTCCCGACCGGCGATAAACCTAGGTCTAAAGGTATCGTGTAGTCCGGTAACTCTGTTAAAGAAGCCACGAGAACTGCGCTCATTGCTGAGTTGTTGTAAGACTTCAACCTTTCACCATTCACGTTTTTTTGTCGCTTGGCGGTTCTCCTAGCAAGGACTGCTTTGTTCTTCCGTGCGATTGAAGGCGTATTCGCACTTCTTTATAGGCTATATTCTGTTGCTCGACAGCAATACGACATTACTCATCAAACGAATCATTTTTGTTTTTAATTTATACCATACCTATAGACTCGCCTGGACAGTATTGGCAACCGAAGTTTTCAATATTTCCCATAGATTGTTCATATAATCAAAGATTCTGATTTTGTGCTTTCTCATCTTCGTTTATCAGACCTTCACATTTGAAACGTAAGTTACGTTTTCCTGTGATACTTGGCTTGTATGAAAACTGCCATCTTAGCTTTCTAGTGGTCAATTGATGTAGATCGTGTCGGGAATACGGATCTATGTTTTCACGTAAGTAAATTTGATTTTTGCTAGCTCTAGCAATTAAGTCACCAATCACTATTCTGACGTCGTGGTCTGGAATGACCATCAAATCATCCACATTGTGGTAAAATGAGTCTTTATTTTTGGGTTGCTAGAAATAGCGGTGAGTTCCATTCGTTAGATTGTTCAATTATGATCCGAATTGTTTTGATGTGATCCATGCAGTTCCTTCTAGGTCTAAAGCCAGCCTTATTTTTTAACTGCCTTATGGCACTTGTAACTTCCCTTTCCGTTGTTAGATGTGTGTTGATTGTTTTGTTACAGTTTCCATTTGGTACTGCGTCAATTTTTCAGTTTATGCGTTTATCTTCGAAGAATTCTTACCACCGGTTAAGCTGTTGATTTTCTAAGATTAGAGTTTGACCTGCTGCATTCATAATTTGAGGTATGTTGGTAAACTTGAAGGGTCACCGAAACGCATTGATGTAGTGTGAGCATGTTTCTATTTGCTGTTTTCATGGCTTACCAATTGATATCTCACTCACTTATACTTTTTCGATCTTTCATCACGATTTTTACCCTTGCTTAATATGTTCTTGGGTCACTTGCTTTATTTGAACAACCATGGTGTTCAGCATAATTTGTGTTTGTACGACCACGTTTGAGATCAGCATACCCTCGACAAATGGTACCCTCGTTGTTGAGCTTGAACGATGCTTATTGCCGTTAAGGCGATGATACATGTATGTATTTTATCTGACGGCATAAATTATAATCGATTTGATTAGGCGAATTTCCGACATATTTTTTTATCGTACAATTAAAATTGAACATTGCTCATTTTGCATAAGATAACGTTTAAAACTTGGCCAGCTTTGTTCTCAAAAAAAATATTTTAAAACAAAAAATTTATTAAAGTGTCAAATGTTTTATTAAAATGACATTTAAATATCCTTACGACAAAATTCTGTGCTTGTATCGCTTGCTGTGAATTTCGTTTTTATCGTATAAGTAAAACCAACACTATTGTATAATTATACAAGCCGAATATTATTGAATAATATAAGTACTGTTTGTTTTATCTTTCGTATTCATTTATTTTTATTTTTTTACAAATCAATGTTTATAACAAAATTACAATGTATGTATACAATTTAGTAGTTATTTTTTGTTGCGTAAGTATTGAAGCTTCACGGCTTAACAAATCAGAGCGATTAAAATTTATGTCTGTCAGAAAAAAATTGTAAATGAATTATCACCATTGAAAATGTTTTATCAATACACGATACTCTTTTTTCAATTGTTTTCAAAATTACAAAAGTAGCGTTACTTTGCTTGTCATGGAAAGATTTAAAGATTTTCATTGAAGGCGCCATCTCTGGGTTGGTATTGGGACTTATTGAACAATTGTGTATGACTTTAAAGTGTGGGTAACTAGTGCGCTGCCATTATCTTATAATTTTTAAATGGATTAACAATTTTATGTAATCAGAAAGTTAAAGATCTTGTTTAAAAGGATTCAATTGGGCTGAATGATAACGTTTCATTAGAGTAAATATGAAGTTTTACCGTTGGGTTGACTAAAACTTGAAGTGTGTGAGTATGATTATCGACAGCTTTCAAATCCAAAACAGTTTTTTTTCTACTTGGGACACTAGCAAAAATCTAACACTGACTCTACAGCGACGAAATTCTTTCATAGCTAAGATAAAGCTGATAAGCCCAGCCCGCCTGGTTCTAATATAATCGCCTGATACTTTTAACAATTAAACTTTAGCTGCTCCTACGATAAGCAAAGGAAATTTTGGTGGAATTCTAACGCTCCTTATATGTATTTTACGAGTCATGTGAATGCCACCGTGCCACAGGGGATTATTGTTTATGGAAATACTTCAGATATGAATTATTTTCATTTCTACTCTATTATTTTATATTTTTCTTAACTAAAATGAACAGGAAATTAACAGATCGAATAAATGTAACCAGATAATCTAAAAAAACACCACCCATTAATTATATTAATGGGTGGTGTTTTTTTTGATTTAGACAAACCCAAAATACAAAAACTAGTGAAAGTACACAGAAAAAGTATGAAAAATGAAAATTGTCTTACAGAGAACAGAAAATACCCGTAAATAAATTGCAATACATTAAAATATATAGAGATTTTGATATATAGGCAAAATAATTTTTAATAATTACTTACATTATGCTGATGACCAGGAACAATGGCCACCGGTGAATTATTAGCGCACGCCACAATTCGATTTTGTTCTTGTTGCTCTGGCGATAGGGCGCGAAATATTGGAAATTCCGATCGATGATTTTCACCCGGAATCGCTTCATTTTTAAACTCCTAATTAAATAATAACACCATCAACCAATATCACAGATCATAATAAAAAAAAAAAAAAAGAACAAGAAATAAATAAGTTTAAAATATTTACATTTACTTTTTGCTTAACACAAAACCAGAAAATTTACAAAACTTAAATTACTTTCTTTGTAAAACATTAAAATATGTAACAGCGGAAATTACAAAGTAAATGTAAAAAAAAACAAATGATGAAACAAATTAAGATTAATTATTTATAATTATGAAATTGAGACGACTAAGACGACGGTAACACAACAAAAAAAAAACAACACAAAATGATGTAAGTTATCTAGGTTTTAAAACGTCTTTATTTTTGAATGAAGGAATGATAGTGAAAACGTTCAAGAAATTGATGATTTAATTAAGAAAAACAATATGAGAAAAATCACACTTGCTTCGTTGTTTATATAGCGTTTTGAATGGATTATTAAGACACGTGGCATAATAATAACCAGATGTATTTTTTTAAACGAAAGATTTTTTAAGATTAAGCTTATGTTTACGCGAGTCATGTTGCAATAATTAAAACCATACTCATTTTAATTTTGTATCTTAATCAATAGAAATGTATAGTTATAAAATTATGGTTACATCGATCCATAAAAACTATAGCATTTTGGCCATGAATCGAAAATTTCAAAAAATCCAGAAAATTCTTAATGGTTAGCCCTTTAAATCTGTTAAACAATTTTTAAATCGAAAAATTACACGATGTTAGGTTTATTCCGTACGTTCCTTCTCTTTTGATTTTGATTTTAACCAATAGGATTCGTCGAAAATGACAATTTTATTCTTCGGTATTTTTTTTTTATTATCATGTTGATATATCTTCAACTTTTTTACTGAATTAATATGACAAGAAAGAGACAATACGATGTATAGTAGTAGACAGAAATAAAAGCCACGTTTCAAAATGATAATATTAAACACTTTCCTTATTTTAATTATAATAAGTATTTTAAATATAATTAAAATTATTAGATTTAAAAATATTGATGCAACGAACACACAAATTATTTTTTTGAATCACTAACGAAAGCTATTACAACAATTAAAGTCAGAAAAGCTTAACTTTTCAACGATAGGTGGAAATAAATACGATCTGTATTTTTTGCATCAACGATGAATCATTAAAATAATACTGCAGTATATTTACCGAACGAACGAACGGAATGAACACAATGAATCTGCCTTAAGATTTTGACCATAATGCACGATTTACATTCAACGATATTTTCAAGATGCAGATATTTAAAACTAGATTTTTTTTCATAAATTCAATAAGATTCTATACAATTTTTACAGAGCAATCTAGGCATCATAATATTTTATTTTCTGCCAATTTTAAAGTATATCGTTGTCTGTTTATAAAAAAAGATGACGATTCACAACCTGAACTATAAAATTTTATATCGACATCCTCATTTTCGGTTCGTTTCTCGGCTTAAATATGTCGATTTTTATGCAGATGTCGTGACTTCGTTTTTGTACTTGAACAATTTTACAATGTTGTATCTCATGTTTATTTGCAGATGTCATAAAGCAAAAATTTCCTTAATTAAGATAATACTTGATGATTTAGCACATCAAAACTGTGGATTTTTGGCAGTAATTTGTAAATTCCAAAAATCTAGAAGTAAAATTTTAACCATAAATCAATAATTAATAACTAATAAATTTGTGACTTAAAATTCAAAAAATACATGAGCTGATATTGTAACGGTATTATACGTTGCAGTGGTCTCTCGCTGCAGAGCACGTTTAAAAAGTTTCGATTTTGGTACTGTGATAACTGCAATAATATATTAAAGCAGATAATTACGAAGAGAATCAATATGCTTCTTCCAAAGATATTCCAAGATATTTGAAAGATTGAACGAATTTTAAAAACAGATATTCACACAAGTTACTTGATCACAATGTACATGGTGATAAATGTTATAAAATTTGAAAAACATACTTTTAGTTTTTGAGCCCAAAAACATAGAATGAGCAAGGCACCATTTCTTTACTAAATCCGAATTTATATATTGAATATTTGTACTGCTATTAGGGTGAAATAAGGTTGTCTGTGAAAGCTGCCAACCTAGAATTAAAATTAATTCGAGATAGAATTTAAATAAATTAAAAATATCAATGCACCTAACATTGACCCTTGCGACACACCATCGTCAATGTTAATACCCGTACTGGTTATTATGGTGTATTTCTAATAAAACGGTTAATTCGATCGAATTTGAACAAATAGTTTCGGTGATTTTGTGTCAAATTAAGATATAAATAGGAATTTTTGCTAAAAATCTAAAATTTCAAAATCCCGTAAACACTTAATGGCCAGAAACCAAAAATTTCTAAAATCAAGGAAATTCTTAATGGTTATAGGTACCACTAAACGTGTTAAAAAATTTCAAAAATTCAGAATTTGCATAAATTGGAAATTTCCTTATTTAATTTCCCTATTTTTTTGGCAGTAATTCGAAAATTTTAAAAAAATCTAGAATATCCCAATCTATTTCCCAAAATTCAGAAAATCAGTGAGCTCACGAAATTACGACTGTTGAAATTTTCTCAAAAATCAAAATTCGTTATAAATGTGATAGAAATTCTAAATCTGTAAAGTTTTAACCACCAATCGAAAAACCACTGTGCATTTTAAAAGCTAAAACAATGCATTTTGAAGTAAAAGCTAAAGCAATGCAGGTAATGCTATACCTGTTCAACCGTTAATGAACAACCGTTCATTAATATAAATATTTTCAGCCCAAATTTGGAGCCTATGTCGTTTCCACAATTCTTAATAACGTTACGAGCAACGGATAAATTTACAGAGCGCATCTACCAAATTGTGTCGGCGAAAATTTCCGATGCTAATCGAAATACCTACACGATTGCATGAGATCGTCATAAGATGCATGATGCATCTTATGACGATCTCATGCAATTGATCTCATGCATGGCGAACCCTGCATGAAACCCTACGTGGAGGATGGAGAATGCAAGAAGACCTTTCCAAATGAGACGAACACTCTCAATGTGAATAGAATACTGACATCAACGTTGAAGTTTGTTCGTCGCCAGCAGTTCCTGTACAATTTATTTACAAAGAATTTAACTGTGCGAATATGACGATCACGACTAGCAAGAACCCTTAACTTAGACACGATGAACCAACAGATTTCATCAATGCCAGGTACATGGGTGTACCTAAAGCTATACGTGGTGTTGCTTGAATCACCAATGTATGATCGCTTGCATGCAGGTATGAGACTATCACTGCATTTTCCAAATCAGCAACTAAATTAGAGTCTTGGTTCCAATTAAACGAAAACGATGCGAAGATGATAATTAACTCCAGCATAGATATTTACAATAAACAAGTGACTGGGCCAATTCTTTGGCCATGAAAGAATAAGGGCGATAGTTCATGTACACAATTTGTCTGATAGACATAAATTATTCGATAAAAACGAAATTCACAAGAAGCTAGACTTTTATCGTAAGGATATTTAAATGTCATTTAATAAATTTTTGGTTTTAGATTTTTTTTTTTTTTTTTTTTGTAAGTTTTGTTCTCACGCAGCTGCGTGAGAGCAATATTCAATTTTTAATTTTTGTCGTACGACAAAAAAAATATGGCGGACCTTCAACCAATCAAAACTATTATAATTTATGTCAATCAGATAAATTTGGTACATGAATCATCGTCTTAAAAATACTTTCGGCTGTATTCGCACATTAGCAACTTTATGTCGCTCTTTTTTGCTCAATAAATTCCCGGAACGCTTTTTAATGGTGAGATTTTCCCAATAAAAAGTAAAAATTGGGAAATTAAATTGAATAAGTATTCACATTGCTCTGTACTAACTTAATAACCTGTGGAGGTTATCCAGAAGATGTTTTCACTTAAATATCGTAAAAGAACATCATTAAGGCAACATCACAAAACACGAAATATGGGAATCGAATGCTACAAGTATTAAACGATATACAAATAGTGGTGACACCTAAATCGGTCACAGAAAATTACTTCTAGAACGAGTAATTAAGTTCTTACATGCTAGTTGTGCCAAACACCGTTTTTTCGATTGAGTTAATTTTCAAGGTTTAAAATTAAGTGAGATGACTAAGTTTTGCTAGAAAACAAGACAAATGTCAATTTAGACCAAAGATTAGGGGTAAAAATACAAGCGCTAGCTTCTATCAAAGCCTGAGTAATGTCAGAAAGAAGTTTTAAAAGAGTTGTAATATTCTGGACACATAAGTAATTAGGAAGCCAACCATGGATGTGTTATCAAGACCTGTACCATCGCACAAAGAAAATCATAAATCTTTGGAAAACTCTTTTAAACAAAATTATGCTACTATCATCTAATAATATTTTATCAAAACTGACGTTTTTGTGCTTTGTTTTTTAACATTAACAAACATAACGGCATAAATAAAAGTTTATTACTGCCATCTTTTATGAATTATTAAATATATTTTTTCAATATGTAGTGCCAACTAGCGGCAAACGCTAATATCTAAAATACTTTAATCGTGCTGCCTAAAAATTAATAACCACAAGTTTTATATTACAACTGTAAAACACCTTCAAACACCCGACAATCAAGAAGCAAGTGTAATATTTCATCGTACGTACATAAATAAAATAAAAATAAAATTATTATGTTCATCGAACTATAAACAAATTATATCATAAAAAAAAAAAATCTTGCAACTATATAATAATTGTAATCATATATACACTACAATGCCACACAGTTATTTAAAATTGTAATAAAAATTATTTGACGTTTTGGTAGTATACACACAGAAAACAATCAAAACGACAAAAACTTAAAGTCATCCAACAACTTACATCATTTTATCTATATATTCTATGTATATGTTTGGTTATTTTTTATTTTTTTAAAAAGTACAAAAAGCTCCGATTTCAAATATTATTTTTTAAACACTATATATGTGAAGTGTGGCCGCAATTAATCATCATAAAAAAAATATAAAAAATAATAAAATTTTAAACATGCACTTAATTATATTAAGCTTGTCTCAACTTGGCAATATAAGAAAATACAAAAACTAAAGAATTATAAATTTAATAAAAAAAATATTGTATTTAAGGAAATTGAAAGAAACTCTACGAAAATAAAATAAAAGCTCTAATTTTCTACGAATATAACAAATACCTTCTGGCCCTTTCCTACTTTGTTAAGCTATATGAGATATAGTAGTAGAAAATAAAAAGGTTAGTTTAATTCAAAAGGTTTATATCTTTGATTTTCACTTAAAGATTATTTTAAAAACAGCTAAATATTATATATATATATATATATATATATATATATATATATATATATATATATATATATATATATATATATATATATATATAAAAGAAAATACTTAAAGGGAAATATGTGAATAGCTTAACTCTATTATAATAATATTCCAATTTTTATAACTTACCTCAAAACCACGTTTTCGCCGTCGACAACATAAACATGCTCCAATTACACTAAATATGGTCACAAATCCAATTATTCCCAGAAAATATTGACTTTTTACAATTTGGTGATCTGAAAAGAATAAAATTGATAGAAAGATATAAATAAAATGCAAAATTCTATATTATGTCAATATTTCATTTATGTATTATAAATTTATGTAGGTCACTACATTGCAAATGGAATACAAAAACATTTTACAGTACAGTAACTATACCATCATCTATCGGAGAAGGAGAAAACCACACCGCATTATGTGCATATATCAACCAAATTTGGTGATTTAAGTTACCGTTTAAACAAAACAAATGACAAAACTGTAATGACAATTTGTACTGACAATATTGGTCTTCCTTTAAATTTGTAAACTCTTCGGTTTTTGCAATTGTATCCTCTTTGCATTGAAAATATGATTTTAATGTGGTTCTTAATATTGAAAAAAGATTCTTAGAAAACGTATTTGATGACAATCCAAAGATCGATAACACACAAAACAAAACAGGTTAATCTTAACTGTTTCCAACTTTGGTACTAACAAAGCTGAAATGTGCAAATAAAAAAAGAAAACAAAAATTAAAAAAGCCTTTACAAACTAAGGGATCTAATGAACCTCCTTAGACTAGAAATAAGGTAGACAAAAATAAAAGGTTTTTTACTGATGAAGAAACACTAGTCGAAAAAACAGATTGGGTTTTAAAACAGAAGAAAAAAAACTAGGAAAGGAAAGAGAAGTCTTCTCCGGAAAGTGGTGAAACTCGATTAAACTTGCCGTATAATTTAGGTGCTCAAACGGGTAATTATTTATAACTTCTTTTCAGCGTATACAATTATACCTGTATGGGTATGCGGTTATACTTCTAGACACGCCGTACAAGCTATCATTATTTGTAATATAATCGTCATTACAAATTAAGTAAATAAGTTATATGAACAGTTAGAATAAACAGTTCTATAAAAAATAAGTGAAATCTATAGTGACCTTTTCATTGGCTCTAACGCACCAAACGAAAATAAAAAAAAACATGAAGTTTACCGTTAAATGACAATGCAGGCTGTGTAATATTTATTTGTTTTAAATCATTCGTTTACAACATGTCATCAAATCAAGTGATAGTTCGTAAACAAATTGTGCAATTTTATTTGGATATTCTACCGTTTGAAGGATTATAATTCGGTTTTTGTTATGAAGGCTCAGACCGGTAATAGAAAATTTGGAACCGGAATATCGAGCCATATTGATGAAAAATTGGAAATTAAAGTGATACGCTCTCTGAAAGACCATCCAAACCTATATCTGAAGGATTTGGCGAAAAAATTTTTCAAATCAAGTGCAAATTTTTCGGATTAAAAAGAGGTGTGATTTTCGGTCATTCAGCAAATTCAAATATTCGCTACGTAATTTGTCGAGATAAGAACACCGATGAAAAAATAAAATTTAGCTCAACCAAAACCAACACTATTGTATATTATACAAGCCATGAAGCTTGGCAAAACCAACACAAATGTATATACAAGCCATGAAGTTGCGATACTTATGCCAAAAAGTGACTACTATACCTAAGTATTAGTGTTGTGACGTAGTATAATTTGTATATACTTTTATTATATGCTTTGATGTAAATAAAAAATGAATACGAATGATGGAACAACAGTATGTTGCACTCTTTATGACAAAGCAAAAAACAAATTTATTATTTAACGAGAGAGAGAAGTATTGGTATTATTATTTACTTCATTATATACTATACTATATACTATGAATTTAGAGCAGAATGGACAGTGCAAAATATAATTTTTGTTTCGTTTTTTTTGTAGAAATGTTATGTACTTTGAATTTAGAGGAGTATGGACAGTGCGAAATATAATTTTTTATTTCGATTTTTACTGTAGTCAAATTCACTAACACATACACCAAATAGTAGTCATAATATGTTTTACTTAGCCAAGCTTCATGGCTTGTATAATATACAATAGTGTTGGTTTTGAGCTTGGCAAAACCAACACTATTGTATATTATACAAGCCATGAAGCTTGGCTAAGTAAAACATATTATGACTACTATTTGGTGTATGTGTTAGTGAATTTGACTACAGTAAAAATCGAAACAAAAAATTATATTTCGCACTGTCCATACTCCTCTAAATTCAAAGTACATAACATTTCTACAAAAAAAACGAAACAAAAATTATATTTTGCGACTGTCCACTCTGCTCTAAATTATTAGTATAGTATATAATGAAGTAAATAATAATAACAATACTTCTCTCTCTCGTTAAATAATAAATTTGTTTTTTGCTTTGTCTTAAAGAGCGCAACATACTGTTGTCCCATCATTCGTATTCATTTTTTATTTACATCAAAGCGTATAATAAAAGTATATACAAATTATACTACGTCACAACACTAATACTTAGGTATAGTAGTCACTTTTTGGCATGAGTATCGCAACTTCATGGCTTGTATATACATTTGTGTTGGTTTTGAGCTTGGCTAAGTAAAACATATTATGACTACTATTTGGTGTATGTGTTAGTGAATTTGACTACAGTAAAAATCGAATAAAAAATTATATTTCGCAATGTCCATACTCCTCTAAATTCAAAGTACATAACATTTCTACAAAAAAAAAAACGAAACAAAAATTATATTTTGCACTGTCCATTCTGCTCTAAATTCATAGTATATAGTATAGTATATAATGAAGTAAATAATAATAACAATACTTCTCTCTCTCGTTAAATAATAAATTTGTTTTTTGCTTTGTCATAAAGAGTGCAACATACTGTTGTTCCATCATTCGTATTCATTTTTTATTTACATCAAAGCATATAATAAAAGTATATACAAATTACACTACGTCACAACACTTATACTTAGGTATAGTAGTCACTTTTTGGCATAAGTATCGCAACTTCATGGCTTGTATATACATTTGTGTTGGTTTTGGCTCAACAGTTATATCGAATATATCGGTTACATTCAGTACTCAACATGTTGATTTTACTCAACTGTTGCCAACAGTTGGCGGCCCTAAATGCGCAATTGTTCTTCAATTGTAGACCTGATTGCTCAACTGGTTTTTTCAATTACCTTTTTGGGTGTAGCACAAGGCTTTTAATAAAGTATGGCACAAAAGGCTAAAATATAAACTGCAACGAGATCTACCAAAGACATTCTATCAGATTCTAAAATCCTGCTTAGCTGGTCGACATTATGGGTAAAATATAAAAATGAATACTTATTAACGAAAATATCAAGAGGATATCACAAGGTAGTGTCCTGGGTAAATTCTATATATCCTATATACAATGGATTTGCCAAATATAGATGAAACACACACTGTAACATTTGCTGATGACACTGCAATCTTAGCAATTAGTAACAACTATCAAAATGTGAAGACCCACTAACATTCTGAACAACTGGACAAAGATATGGCAAATCTAGCTAAATGAAACCAAATCAACTCATTTTTACTTTAACAACAAAAAAGTTAACTGCATACAAGTGGAAATCAACTAACATCATGTTCCACATGTTAAGTACCCACAATAATTATTTTTACACGTGACCTAGTTTACAATTCTTGTACCTTTCCGTCTATGGTCTCCTTAAAAAAAAACTAAAAGATCTATCTATCAAAGATGATTTTAATAAAGTTGAAAATCTACATATTCACCTTTAGCTAAACTGCTGCTAAATCTAGTATTTGAGAAACGCTGAAAAAACTTTTTATCATTCTAAAAATCGGCTGCTTTGCTATTGAAGTATTTTACCGTATATTACGGTGGATAATAACGCAACTTGATTTTAAACACATTTACTACCACAAATTTATAATTTTTCATATCCAAAAGAGCTCAAAAAACAGCTAACTTATGTGCCGTTATAATGAAATTTTAGTGTTTATATACCGTTATAATGAAATTTTATTGTTTATATACTGTTATAATGATTTTTTTTTGTTTGTTTTTGGTAGTACATAACAATAGATACATTGTTCAATGTGAAGTATCCTTTTAATTAGTTAATAAAAAAGGTTGTAGTTATTTTTACCGTTACTCCTTGCAGTGGTACGTGGTCCTTATTAAACAGATACCGAATATGTCAATATTTATGCGTTTAGAGAAGAAGATATCTGTATTTGGAAAATTGCAAAAAGATAAATCTTTCGGCATTTTGTATCGGACAATATAAAATTTAGTTCCTAATTAGTTTCCTTAAGGTTTTTCTTATTAATATCGCTAATATAATTCCAGCAATCGAAATTGAACATGCCCCTTGTAACCTTGAAATATAGCACTAAATTTGAAACTTTAACATTGATTTAGAATTTCAACAAAATGATATGCTAGTATTATAGCAATTGCACCTTAATTAGCCTATTATAGTTGTCATGTATTAAATAAATAGTTCGTGTTACTTAAGATACTAATATATGTATAACTCGTACATATTGTTTGTATTATTGATTGTATCCGGTAAATTTTAATTGAATTAGTAAATAAAAAAAACGAGCAAAATGCAGTCATGTCACCTCTACTTCTATGACTAATATGAATGCAAAAGTTTAGTAAGTATAACTTTATTTTGTATTCTTATTTAAATGAATTGTTTAAAATTGTTGTTGATCGGATTTCTATTCAAGTTTTATGTAAAAACATAGGCCCGACCTCTCAACATGAACGATGTATTACGGAACCATACTGTGCTTTGCGTAATATAAAAATATCTGAATATGTGTTTGTCTGCCACCGTATTCAAAGGCAGATACTATGATAGTATAGTTGTCTATGATGATAGTATAAAGTATAACGCAATAGCAACTATTTTCAATCCTATATAAAATTAACATGATTTTTCTTGTTTCGTGCATTTCCGTTATTCAAAAGAAATGAATAAAACGAGAACATTTTTAATTATTCGTGCATTGGTAAACGTCGGTTAAAGCATTTATAGGCACTTCTAGTTAAAAGTACACCGGGGCAATTTCAATCTGTTCTCGTTCATCACATAATACCGTTAAAACCTAGAATAAGGCAAGCTTCTATTAGAAATTAGTTATCTCTTCAAAACTTAATGTGCAAATCTACCCTATAAGAACTTCTTTATGTGAGTCTTAATAGATTTCATACTTGTTTCCCAAATGGGATGCAGCAGTGGTATAAAGTGACAGGTTAATTGTGATTTCTGGTTTGACATTTGCAAATCATTTCCTTTTGAATATACGGTCGGTACACAGTAAATGTCCGTACACAGACCTATAAGTTAAGTAAATCTGTAATATGCTGCTGTTGTTAGGCTGTTTACCTCTATAAGCGACGTTTGAGGTGTTATCGTGCAGGCTGATGATCATCGGCTTTAAGATCACCTTTTTGGTTTACCTCTTCTGTTGTTAGGAATGTAAACTGTTCTCGATGCATGCCCATTTTTAAGTATATTCTGTCGATGTAATGATGTGTGATTGTTTATTGCCATGACTGATATCAGGAACTGTTGTAACTGCTAGTATTTTAAAATCGAGTGCAAACGACAGAGGTAGGATAATTTCCGTCATATTACCCTGCTACGTATTTTCATGCCTTTATATATGTGCATGAGGTCGTGAATGTCATGCCCAGGGATGGTGATTCCTGGTGATGCAGGTACATGCTGCCGAATTAGCTGTTGATCCTCTTCGCATTTTGTTTTACCGACTTGATCTTCTTGTCTATTAGGTCATGTTATAATAGAATATTACGGTCCACTTAATAGCTACTACCTTTAGCTAAAGCTTTCCTATGCCCTTGAAGTATAATCCTGTTGAATGGTTGCATGGGGCTACTTGGATGTTAAGCGTTTGCAAGACCTAGAAGGCAGCAAATCGCTAGCATGGCTATTATTAGGGGTTAGTCAGCCTTTTACCTTGTTCTTCTTAACGTTGGGCTGGTTTGCTTGTGTTATCTTCTAGGTCCTCAGTGGTGGGTAATCGGAAAATCTTTGTTATATGCGTTTAAAAATATGTTTTTGTTTTACTGTCAGTTGTCACCACTCTTACTAGTTCATCGGGACCACGATGAAGTTAAATTTCTCTTGTAATTTGGGCCATCTTTCCGGTGGGAAAGATGGCTTCTATTAGCATCAATGTTACCATTTTTCTCGCTTTTCAAGCTGATAATAAAGTGGTATCATCCTTTGCGTAATTGGTTAGTTGCGCAAATGGCCTTGAGTTTAATTTAAGCTAATAAAGTATAAAGCTCCTCAAAGGTGAAAAAGCCTAGAGCTCTAAGAAGATGGTGTTTGACGGGTTTTACACCTGCTTCTCATAAACCTCTTAAGTGGGGATTCCACGAAACCAACATTTTTTCCGACTGCTTTTTTTTTATTGTTGTTGAGTTTGAGCCTTTAGTGGTCTGCTAGTTCCTCACAATCACAAATTTGTCTCACAATCACTAAATATTTCAAGACAAAGTCCTCTTCGGGATATGGAACGCTTAAGGGTGGGCTGGAAAGCATCAGTTGTTAAATCGCTACCCAGTCGATAACCGAGATGCACGGCTTTTGTTGCCATGTATACAAAGGTGAAAATGTATTTTTTGCAAGTTTTCTTGCAGTGCCCTTTGCATAATTTTAGGTACTAGTTCTGGCAGTAATATCAATTGTTTAGAATTTGTTTCTTAAATCTACCACATTTTGTGCAAAGGTGTATCATGTGTCGGATGGAAATCTAAGCGTACAACATGCAGTATTTTTGCCACAAGTTGCCCAGTGTTGCCTATTTTCTTCTATGCAATGTTGTTTTGTATGCCTCTCCGATCATTAATTTAAAACATTGATGCCTCTTAGCCATATGATAAGATGCTGCTCGTTGAGATGCTGCTCGGTTTTACCAAGAAAAGTCGTATTATCTTTGATAAATTTGGCTTGCGAGCCTCAATCTATTAGTGCGAAGCTAACTTGGTCTAAAGATATCTTGTGTTTTTTGGCTTCTCTATAATTTTTGTAGTTGGAATGTATTGCCTTACTTTTTCAGCTATTCCATCTGGATTTTGTAGAATTTCAGCCAATTCACCTGTAGTAGGTTGGCTTAAATAGACCTACAATAGATTGATGCTGTCTCGGTTGTTTAATGTCTCTATAGTTGTTGTTAGCTTTATGACTTGATTCTAATGTCGATCTGTGGGTTTCGAAACTAACTTGTAGTAATCCGTCAAAATTGCACTCTTATAAGTTTTAGCAACAATAGGATGAATTAATGATTTATAATTTTCAGGCGAAAACTAATTCAATTTGTAACAGGCTACGGCTTGGAGAAATTGGACAATTAATAGTTTTTTATTTCAGAGAAGCATTGCAGCTTACAGATGAGTGGTTTCAGATTGGGATTGCAGAATGCAGATCAGTTTATTATAAATGTGATTGTCTTGTGGTAAAGGTAGTTTAAATGTTGGCTACCGGGAAACCGGATCAATTCTGTCACTGACATAATTTTCCTTTCCCTTCCCAACTAGCTAGAAATACTAGCTATCGATCGTTTAGATGTCAGTAACCGGCTCGAGTCTGTTATAACTAATACCCCTATTATGGTTCTCACCTCACCGTACAGTTCACTTCACCTCACCTCACCAAAAAGTTTCACCTAACTCATAATTTGGTATTATGATTCTCACCTATTTTTTGGTGAATAGTAGTATGCGGCGCCGTGCGTCATTTTTTTTTTTTATGTTGGTATAAGAAAATTTTAATATGTTTTGACATTTCATCATATTTCATATTGTGATTTTATGTGTTTACAAACAGTTTTTCCGTGATAAAAATTAATTTAAATTTAAATAGCGTTTATATAAAAATATTGTTTTAAAAATCATGATAAGCAGCATCGATTTATTTTTTGACGACGACATCGAAGAGGACCAGAATGTCAGTAAAATCAGAAAATCTCTGAGAAATAAATCTGATCCATTCACTCTTCCGGACAGCAAGTATGTAATTTATTTAATAATTATATGTGTAAACCCAATCTTTTAATATTAAGAAACATTATTATAGATTCATTAGCATTTTTCGCATTAATAAGGATGCTCTTAAATATCTTCTGGATTTATTGAATGGAAAGTTCAAACAATCAATTCGAACCTCTAGCATTCCACCTATATTAAAATTGTGCGCGGCGATAAGGTTTTTTGGATCGGGAAGTTATCAACAAAATATTGGAGATGACTTTAATATTGGAATGGCACAACCTACAGTTTCTTTGGTTTTACAAGAAGTTGTAAATTTAATTGAAGAGCATGTTTGCCATAAGTGGATTACACTTCCGGACGAAGCTGAAAAATTGGAGTGCAAGGTTTCTTTCATGAGGAAAAATAATATACCTGGTGTAGTGGGCTGCGTCGATGGGACCCATATCAAAATAATAGCACCCAGTAAAACTGAACGGCATTTATATTATAACCGAAAGGGTTATTATAGTTTAAACACAATGATAGTAAGTAATTTGGTATAAATATATTTTATGTAACATATAAATTGCATATCATGTACGTAGACGCTTTATATGACGGTTGTTATTTTTCAGATATGTGATCATAATCTACGCATACGAAGTGTAGATGCGAGATATCCTGGGGCTAACCACGATTCATTTGTGTGGAATCACAGTACTATAAATACTATGATGGCCGAAAAATATCGAAATGGCGAGCGCAATAGCTGGCTTCTAGGTATTGCATTACCCCTGTTTTATATAATCAATATACAAATAATTATCAATATGAATTACAATTAATACAAATTTTTATACAATTAATTATTTTACAGGTGATTCGGGCTATCCTTTGTTGCCCTATCTGATAACACCATTTAAACAAGTAGTTCCTGAAAGTCGGCAAGCTCGTTTCAACAAAATCCATTCATCGGCTCGAAACATTGTTGAAAGGACTATAGGGGTGCTAAAATGTCGCTTTCGATGCTTATTGGCTGCAAGAGAGCTGCATTATAGCCCAGAAAAAGCGAAACAAATTATTTATTCGTGTTGTGTACTACACAACATATGCATTTACTATAAAGTACAAAATGAAGAGGACACAGGAGAATTTAGTGAAAACACCAGTATAAACCATAACTCCGAATCTGAACAATCTGAATTGAACAGCAATATGTTAGAAGAAGGAAAAAAAACTAGAAATGAAATCCTAAATAACATTTTATAAAAACATTTCATATGTATTTCGTTTTTATGTATAAAAAGTTGAATGTTTAATAATATAAATATGATAAAAATTTAATTCATTGTATAAAAAATACTGTTAACATAACAATAATTAGGTAGTCAAATTTCAATTTATCACATCATTTCATAATATCATTTCATAATAAATAATTAATTTAATAAACTAAATTTTTTTTTAATGTAAGTAGACTAATAAATCTAAATATCACAAATATTTTACTGTCTTATATTTCAATTCAGTCTTCATTTTCCGAACTAGATGAAGCATGTTTTATTCCCAATTTGCATTCCTCTATTATAACTAATCGTTTTTTTAGTTTCAATTTTTCATAAACAATTTTATGTGCCTGTAAATCATTTTTGTTCTGCCGATTTAACTGTT
Source organism: Tipula confusa (assembly GCA_963556175.1). NCBI lineage: Eukaryota > Metazoa > Arthropoda > Insecta > Diptera > Tipulidae > Tipula > Tipula confusa. Next base: position 14,483,158 of record OY744476.1, on the reverse strand, counting down.
CTTCATATAGTTTTAATTTTTTAGCCTTAATTTCGTATGATTTTTTAAAGTAATACTGCATTTTGTATGTATTGGCTTCAATTTTATGGAGAATTTCAACTATTTCATTTTGTTTTGTTGTTTGTGTTTGAAGTAGCTGGATCCGTTGTCTATCGGATGATTTGGATATGGATGATGGTTTCGGATTCCGTGTATTACTATTTATATTTGGTGGTTCTACGTTAATTTGTATGTCGGTAATGTGTTCAACTTGATTTTGGTGGATTTCGGCGTTATTATCCAGATTATCTAAACTGGTTGAAGGTTCAATATTAAATGTTTCCCTACCCGGTTCCTTTCTTGGAAAACTAGTACCGTTTGGAGCACCAGATTTTGTTAAATGAATGAGGGCATCCACTTCTTGTTCCATTGGAGTTAGATGTTGTTGTGCATTCTGGCCGCCACCTGTTGCTCTTATTTCATTATTATTTTTGGCAATTTTTTGTTTTAAATTCCTCTTATAGTCGTTCCAAACCTATAGAATAACCACAATATTAAAAATACAATAATCACTAATGTATTTCTTTGATTGGAGGCCCTAAGGCATTAAGCATCACTGTTAAATTTTTCCAAAATTCGTTGACATCCTCTTTTGATTTGCCAAATTTCGGAAATCCTCTTGCAAATTCTGGATTTTTCTTCATTTCTTCCAGCAACTTAATGAATTGCTGGCTATTTGTTAATTTTTTTTGTCTAAAAATTACAATTTTAATTTTGGTCAAAATATATATTATAAAATAAAACATCTTAGGAATAATAATAAAGACCAAATATATATATATATATATATATATATATATATATATATATATATATATATATATATATATATATGAATATATATATATATATATATATATATATATATATATATATATATATATATATATATTATTTATATATATATATAAATAAAAAAACTTACCCGGTTTTGCCTTCCATTATTTTTATATTGATCACCAAGAAATTGTGGGTGAACAGATTTGACACTTTATTCACCTCACTTCACCTCACCGCGAGAACGACAATACCAAAATATTGATGTGATCACTTCACCTCACATTTTTGTGTTATGGTGAGGTGAGGTGAAAACCATAATAGGGGCATAAAATTCCTATCCACTCATTCATTTTTGTTATATGCTACACGGATGTGCGACATTCCGGGAGTTTCCGGTTAATCCTTGGCCGTACACTAATTAATCAATCAATTTTAGAGTTTTGTGTGTATTGAAATATATATCAATTAGTCTTTGCTGTAATCAAAAAGACGTAACTATGATGACGTATTTTGTTAGTTAAACAGTTATTTTATTTATTTTTCGTGCCAAGTAATTTTTTTTAATCTGAAATTTGTGTAAATTTTTGGAGTTTTGTGTTTGTTGAGAGTGTTGGTGGCTCATTTTGCTGTTATGTTTTGACTGATTTACTAAATGTATATCAATTGACTTTTCTTGCAAATACAAGACATATAAATCAGTTAAACAGTTATTTCATTTTTTTTTTTAACTGTAATTTACAGTTCAAAACTTTCCTTTCCTTACCTATTGTTTTATGTAAAACTACTGAAGGGCCGGTGTTATTCGGGAGATGAGCCCAGATCTTGGTCCTACAGTACATCAATCGTATATTGAAAATAGAAAACTTTTGACCACAATTCAATTAATTCTCGTTACGTTTCGGATTATGGGTTTATTTCCTATTTAATAATGGGCAGTGAATAATGTTATAGTACACAATTGAGACTAAAACACGCGATTATATCATTTTTTTGCGGTAAGGTGCGGTAATAACTTGAGTTCAATGTTACACAAAACTACCAATTACAAATAACACTGTTACATACATTAGTATCAATGTCAACAACCGTGTGCCAAAAAAAATTAAACCGATTTCATGAAACACCCTTAAACGAACGACCTTTCAAAAAAAAAAAAATCCACGTACAATTTAATTCGTATTCCTATATTCAGTTTCGTTCCTTGAACCACCTTGATGTGTAAAAGATTGGTGCGGCAATATGTATATTATAGTAAACCGAAAAAAGAAATATTGTCCAAGGTAACTACTAAAACAAATCGTGAGCATACGAATAAAGTATAGTATTTTTTTTTAGATGAATCATACGACTGTCAATTATTTTTCTAAAATTAATTAGCGTATATGTGCGTCGAACGATGTTTCGAATTAACTTGTTACATATAATTCTTGCCGATTATTAAGAAGAGCCACAAATTTATAAAAGATAACTTGTTTTGCAATGCATGAGGTAATGATTTCATAATAATAAAAACAACAACAAATATATATATATATATATATATATATATATATATATATATATATATATATATATATATATATATATATATAAGGAAATCCGCCAAGGTAAATCACAGTGAATGAAATCATGTGAGAGAATATTATAAATGAATGAAGCTACTGAAAATGCAGCTGTATCGTGTATACTCGCGACTCTATTTGATAACCTTATCATCATTACATTTAAAGAATAAACAAAAAAAATTACTCAGTTTGATAACCAAATCAAAGTCGTATAATTTATTTATTTACTTTACAAACGAATTATCTTATCAATACTTGCACGTGATTTAATAAATGTATAACCATCATATCGTTGCCGTTCGTAAACTACACCAATCATTATTCAGACCACGAGACGCCTTAATTTAATTCATTATGTAAATTATAAAAAAAAAATGTTATATATCACACGAACACACACAGACGCTTAACAAATTAAAGAAATAAAAATTTGTGTAACCCCGGCCGTGTAGGAAGATAGTTTGCAATATTCCTTCATAATATATGAATGGTTCAGTTTGTTAGCCTTGATTTTGCTTTAAATAGAAATCTCTTTAAGTTACCACACGACAATAAACCAATACGATTTTGTATTTTTTTTTTGTCTTGGATATAAATCGAATGTCTTTTATACAAACATAATTTAATTGTTAATATCCATATATGTGTGACGAATGAACTTTTGTCCAGTTGGTCATTAGTAATTTGCTATGTTAAAGGCGTTCAATAATAGTAAACCAAAAAAAAAAATGTGTTTTTGTAAATATAATATTAATCGGTATTTTCAGGCCAGTGGTGGCCTACACTGTCTCAACAATCCAGATCCATCAGATTTGATCCCGAACTTGAACTTCCAGAAAAATTTGAGTGACTCTCTACTCCCAAGGAACCATTGGCGCTGATAGTAATTTCAACCAAATAACGATTCTCATCTCAGAGATCGCTGCACCATTTGTTTAGGATCGGCTCGTAGAATGGACGTTACCGAACACACTTGCTCGCTATTCTTTGGTTTGTTGGCGATATCAAGAACTTGCAAGGTTTTTACTATTTAGCCTTTAGTAGTGAACGAAAAATAACGCTAAAATAATACTGTTACTGATTGCTTTTTTTTGCCACTGAAATGTATGATCTTTCGAAGAAAGAAGACTTGATAATTCTAAATCTAAAAGAGAACTACGAGAACATTTTTATGTGAAATCTATCAAGTTTAGAACTTTTGTTGATTTAATTCTACCATATTAGAATTGGTCCATTTAATGACCTTGTAACCTAGAAGTGAATTATTCATAATTTGGTTGAAATGCCGTCTAATACTACCTTGATCGATCGTCATTTTCAATATAACTGAAAATAAAGTGACCGAATTTTAGTGATCAGAAATTAATGCCATATATTCTATATCAAGTGCTTTTAAAATATCTGGAGATACGTCACTTGACGCATCATATTTTGCCCCAATAAATGAGCTAAATAGCCAATAAGACCATCTGTGGAGTGATCCTTACGAAACCCGTATTGAATATCTGATAAAAGCGGGTACCGGTCGAAACTGGATATTTTACAATTGGATTTGACGAAACAGGATAATTCAAAACTGGATATTTCAAAACGAGATAAGGTACAAAACGAGATATGGTACAAAACTGGATATTTTAAAACTGGATATTTTAAAACGAGATAAGGTACAAAACGCGATATGGTACAAAACTAGATATTTCAAAACAGGATATTTCGACATGTGATTTAAACTTAAAATGATTTTTTGGGGAAGTTCTGGAATATGGCCAGTTAGGAAGGAACTCGGTGATTTTTTAACCGATTATGAAGAAATATTTCAAGTATGGATCCTTACTGGCCTTATTCCAGAACTTTCCCAACACATCATTTTAAAATCCCATTTTCAACCTACATATCGAATTTCATCATAATCGGTTAAGAACTCACCGAGCTCCTTCCTTACTGGCCATATTCCAGAACTTTTCCAAAAGTTCATTTTAAAATCCTATTTTGATCCTACGTATCGAATTTCATCAAAATCGGTTAAGAACTCGCCGAGTTCTTTCCTAATTGGCCATATTCCAGAACTTACCCAAAAAATCATTTTAAGTTTAAATCACATATCGAAATATCCTGTTTTGAAATATCTAGTTTTGTACCATATCGCGTTTTGTACCTTATCTCGTATTGAAATATCCACTTTTGAAATATCCAGTTTTGTACCATATCTCGTTTTGTCAAATCCTATTTTGAAATACCCAGTTTTAAAATGTCCAGTTCTGAGCGGTTCCCGATAAAAGCGCATGCCGCTTTTATCAGATATTTCGAGAAAGTTCATAAGAAAAAATTAACTAAAGATTCCATTACTTTAAATAAGTTCGACAACAAAGCTGTTGTTATATTAGCTGTTTTCCAAATAGAGGCTGCTTTGACATTTTAACAATTTGCTAAGAGGTTTAAAAAATAATAATAATAATAAACGGTTTTTACAAACCGTTGCTGGCCCGTATCGCAACAACATTCTGGCTCCATCGGATTTAATCCCGAGCTTGTTCTACGTATTATTCTAGACAACTTGAAGAAAACAAGTCGTTCTCTACTCGCGGATCATCGTCGCCGACAGCGACCTCTGCGCCTGCAAAATAGAGCGTCTCCTCTTAGAGACCGCTGAACCACCCACTTATGATCGGCTCGCAGAATTCGATGTCCTTTTATTTCATGAAGAAGATCAGACATTTTTATTAAATTCTTGATCTCGTGGTTGAATAAAAACGGTAAGTCCCATTATCGTCGCATTTGGGGCAGTAAATTTAACTTTGCGATAGCAGAACTACCTGTAAATGTAATAGCTTCAGTAGCCAGCATAGTTCGCAAGCCTCCAAAAATCAACAAATACGAAACTATTCGAGACGATTGATGCAGTTTTTGCAGATAACTGTACTTGATCTGGGTGTTTAGTACACACTGGCAGATGTTGCATAACTGCTAGTTCATTCGTCCAAGCATTGGGTTGCACATGTAGCACCTTCGCTTTTTTGTATTATTTTAACTGGTTACTTTTTAAAGTTGAACTTGTTGCTGCTCTGAACAACAGGACGATATAATTTCAGCCATTAATCCCTTTGTATGGTGGATAGACGTGATGTACTACGGCTTTGAATATTTAGGCCCACTAATTCATGTACTTTTTTTTCCGTACTAAATCTTGGGAAAATAATTTGCGACAAGTATTTGGCTTTTTAGCATTTTAAACAGGAAAAATGCAACCAAATAACTTTCGATGATTAGATGTTACTTCAGGCACATCTAAAATGTTAAAAATTGTGGTAATGGTCATTTGTAAATTTTACTTTTGGCCGTAAATGCATGACCTACTATTGATGGACAATAGAAAAATTACAGCTCAATTTTTATTTGGCACATAGCTGCCAAAAGTCTCTTTTTTCAAAATCGAGACTTTTGGCAGCTATGATTCTATCGGGCGTTGACGATTCGGTCACAAAATTTGGAGGAATACAAATTTTATTTTTTCGCATGGTACCAACACACGTCAGTCCAACACTATTCAATCTTTGTGCTAATTCGGAACAAGTAAAAAAGGTGTCAAATGTCATCTGTTGAAAAATGGTGTGCAAAGTTCATATACAATATTCGATGCCAAATTTGCTCATCTTTGAAATCCCTCCTTTCCTAAATAAGGTACTTCTTTCAATGGTTAGTTATTTGCACTATCACAAATCCACCAGATTATCATTCCATATTTGTCCGGTTTGGAAGATTGAAGGAATCGTCGTGATTAAGTGATCTTGTTGATTTATCAACAAATCTCAAGTATTGAAAAAAAGAAGCATGAATCTATTACATTTCATGCTAGCTATGAACAAAATAAAACAACGAATGCCAAAATTTCCGAAGATCCGAAACTCCTTGTTTCAACAAACCGATGAAACAACGAATTTCAATGTCGTCTGTAAGTTTCTCTAATCTTGACATAATAATTCTTTTTCCAAGTTAAATGTCACTTTTTATAATTTTTATTTTACTGTGACGTCATTTGTCGACCGACATTTTTGGTTTTCATGTGGGTTCAATATCGACCGTCCGACCAAATTGTTTGGTTTTATATCTCTATATGTGGCAATGCATTAAATCGCTAAAATTTCCTTGTTTTCATTGAAAATATATAGTGAGTCTGTAAGACTCATCGCATGTTTTTAAGTGTTTGGTTTTTGAATATGGTCCCGTTAACTGTATATTCAATGCACCTAAAAAATAAGTTTCAATCATGGGATGTTGGAATGCATATATCATAATTTAGATTAAAATAAATTGTTCGTTAGTTTTTTAACAGATAAAATAAAAATGAGTCTGCAAGACTCAACCTATGCTGATTAGGGTTAAATCTACGGACATGGATAATTTCACACATTGTTAAAAACACTCTGGTTGGGCAGATTTTCTGATTCAATCAGATCAATCGTTGCAATCATAGAGAAAGGAATTGGTTGATTTCGCTTATTGCATTTTCTAAATAAATCGTGCCACTTACGTCTGTAGTAACGTCGAAACCAAATCATCACCTAAATCAAAAACTGAATCGGCATCATCAGAAATCTCTCTAGCGAGTCTTCAGAGAGCTATAGAGCAATTAAACGTAAAATTCAATCGATTGTGTACAAGATACGAACACCGTGCGGGTTGCCATATGGTTTAAGGAACGCGGCTCAGACGTTCCAACGTCTAATGGACGAAGTCACAAAATGCATAAATTTCGCGTAAATTCCATCAATTTCCTCAGCCATGAAATCACTAAAGATGGTATTAAGCCAACTGCAGATCGAATCCAAAGCTTTCTGTTGCCGTAGGTGCTGTATTGGAACAATTACATAAAAGAAGTTGAGAACCATTAAATTTTCCTCCAAATGGTTTCTCCACCCGAACAGAAATATTCTGCCCTTGATATCCTCAGATATTTCGTTCAAATTCTTATAATTTGCTAACGCTAGAAGTACACAGTACATAAGAATATATATAGAGCGTAAATTAGCAATTACCCATAGCACTCGATCACGATGGCCCGATTAGATGACAAAATAATTATTAACAAAAATTATCAGACTTCTCATCAGATCGAAACTGAGCTTTGCTTCATACACCACCTACATCTGAATAATTTAATATCGACACAAACATCCACCAACGATATAAATTCTTGTCTCGCATGTCTTTAACCATCTTTTATACTCATCCGCCAGGGTTCAACTCTCGCACCCATACATGACAACGGGTCTGATCAACAGCTTGTACATCTTCAGATTGTCGGCATTTGCAAGGTATTTTGACATTAGCAGTGGACGTAAGGCAAACAAAGCACAACGAGACGCGCTTTAATATCCGCTCTCACAGTTATCATGAGTGCAAGGGACCCGAAGTATCGGAAACTCGTCCTCCTTCAAATGTGTGATCACCACTACTTAAATCCATTGCATTTTGGTCTCTTAAACCTGTTGTCTTTGATTTTGTTTTGGACTTATTGATTGTAAGACGGCAACCGAAAATCGTACAAGTGGATCCAGAAGTACTTTAAAACCGTTGATATTCAGTCAAATTATACAGATTTAATTTGCATTTGTCACATCTCCAATATCATGTAAGACAGTAATTTGTATGATGTGCAAAGGAGGTATTCCGCCATAGTTTTCGCATTTTGAGCAAACTCAAAATATATGAGCTGCTCAAATTCTGGATGAATGGCTTGTGTTTTCTGAATACGTTGCAATGTATTTTTAAAATGGATAAAAAAACTGATTTAAATTCCCGATCATAGTTTTAGGTGGGCATGTATTTTACTTATTGTTATGTTTTATTTGGCAATTTTCCGGAAAATCGAGTTAAAAAAAAACTTAAAAATTTTTCTATTAGTTCAGCATAAAAATCATACAAGTTAAATAATCGAGAATAATCAATATTTTGTTTTCCCATATGTCAGTATTGTAATCGATTACCTTAAATACCTTCCGGCTAACCTTCAAGTAATGTCCAAAGTTTGTTAGATTTATCTAGAAAATTTCCGTTTAAAAACCGCCGAAACATAATTTACTGCGTTTGGATTTAATTTATATTTTTGAATGTACTTGGCATAAATTAGCTCCTGCTGTCGGAGACACTCCCATACCTCGTAAAAAATTATAAACGAGCATGTTATCCTAAGAATTCCACCGCAGCTTTATTAGGTTACCGTAAGAGGCGACTACCCAAAGATTAAATTGCTGGACTACCTGCATCCCTAAAAACCTTATAGTTAAAAATATCAACAAAAATACATATGAATATCGCCAAAATTTTATGTTGGCGTTGCTAAGAAAACCAGACGCGTTTGATAGTCCCAAAGCTATATGTTGCTTTATAGTGGAAATGACATCGGCAATCTTGGTTATGATTTCTTTTTGAGCCCACGTAAACTGACCTGACTGTAGTACTCAACACTTGACAAGACCGGAGCATTTCTTTTCTTGAAAGTTGTCAAATACAGAAGGCGGAGATGTACATAGAGAACCCATCCTACCAATGATTAACACTGGTCATGCAAAGAGCAGCTTATGGTTTGCTTTGCGACGTCTGAAAATATGTGCATATATATAAAATGATAGTAATGCAGTCACAAAAGCTGTGTCAAAGTTGAGAATAAGCTATCAGAAATTTTTGCAATTAGCTCTGGTGTACGACAAGAGGATGATCTGAGCCCGAAACCATTTAATATAAAATCACTGATGTAAGAGGCCAAGACGCAATGTTTTTTAGTAGTAGTGACCACACGTGTGTACTTTATCGTTCACTCATATCGTTCATGAAGAAACAGGATAGCGGGTACGCTGGCTCGGTCCCGATCTGCGAGAAGATCCTAAGCGGATAGTGCAGCAATCTCTGAGAGAAAAGCCGCCATTTGGTAGGAACAGGACTGATTGTCTAAACATTACATTTGGTTCAGAAATGGTCTGTAGAAACCATTTTATTATGATTATATATCATAATATTATGATAATATTATGATTATATCCATTTTATTATGATTATATATCATACTGCAATTAGCAGTAGTTTCAGCACTTCAAATATGGATGATAGTTGTGTTCATAATGTGCTTGATATTTAAACAGTAATATAGTAACATTTGCTATTTCTTTAATATCTAAAGACATTATATAGTTTACTACATACATAAGATAACTAACTCAATTATCACATTTTTTCTTTTCAATTTAACAAACAAATCTCGTGCTCAGTGGCGCTCAATATAATACGAAATTTTAATTTCCTAACTTGCATGTCGTCGTTAAATAACAACGAAATAAAAATTATCCCTCGAAGGCATCATGACTAACGATTATATAGTTAAATAACTTAAGAGATAAGACAACTCGGCAATTACATGTTCGTGTAATTTAATTAAAAATAATTTATAGAAAATAAAAATTATTACATCATCATCATCGTCAATTTACTAAATACTAACAACAACAACAAAATCATTACCATCATCATCGTTAATATTATGACAAAAAAAACCGCACAAAAAAATATTAAATTTTCCATATTATTATTAGCCATCCACTACCAAAAAAAAAAAATAAAAACGGCGGAACACGACAACTACGACAACAAGACTCAGCATAAATGTAATTATTAAATTTCACCTACTGTGAGATAAGAAATAACAGACATGCAAACTTTAACCCATTCGTGAACGTGGAAATTTCATCGTGTTGTACATTGCCTGTCCTAATTTCCAATTCCCTTTCTCATTCTTATGTACTGGAAAATTAAAGACTTTATTTACAGTTGATTAGACATTGGTTTATTAACTTTCACTCTTTCAACTACTTTTATTCTTAAGAAGTTTTTTTTTTATTTTTTTTTTATTTTTAAGAAAACAAGAAAGTAAATGACAATTCTTTTTTTGGTTTACAATTTTTTTTTTTTGCAGATCCGATTGTTAGAATTTTGTTTTTTTTCTATTTACGATGGGAAATGACAACAAATTCAAATTTTTTCTTTGCGGAATGATTATTTAGAGTAATCAAATTCCCATGTATTTTTATAACGGGTAAATATTTAATGATACAAATTTGTTAGCGAATCGTTATTATTTGAAGAAAAAAAACTAGGTACATATGTACACAATACTAATGTAACTTGGGTAAAGGGTTTTCGATTTGCAATGTCTGGATTTTGAAATTAGAATAGAAAACAGTCCCTAAGTTTGTAGGGTTCGATTAAGCTGCAAAAAATTGTAATAAAACGCAATTAAATGAAATTGTATAACCTGGACAAATTCATCATTTCACCATTTTTAAACATAAAGGAGTACATGAGTACATAAAGGAACGCTGGAGTACAGCGTTCTTAGTGAAGGCTCTTCTTAAAAGTTTTACCGTCGTTCAAATTTTCTTAATACGAGAGTTGCTATTTATATATCCAAAACATGCAATTTCGGCCAACCGAAAAACGGTAACCTGGCAATTTATTTTTCGTTGTATATAGGAATAAAATAAAGATCTTGGGTGTCAAATCAGGAGTTCGATTCTGTTTCGATGAAAAAATTATCGTGAAGTTTTTATTTGCTTTTATCGTTTTATTTTATCATCAACATCGAAAACGCGATTCCGGTTTACCAAATTGATAAAATACATTAGTTCCGAGTTTTTTACGCATGATGTCAGTGAAAACTGTTATACATTTTCAGTTCAGTGTTATATTTGTTTATATATCTAAATAAAATATATGTCAAAATTTGAAATAGATATTTTGTATGCACAAATTTATATAAATTTAAGTCTTATAGAAAAATTGAAGCACATTATTACGATTAATTATTATTTAGTAAAATTGAAACTCGTGATTGACTTTTAAAATTTGTCATCAACAGAATACACACAACACACATATAGAATACACACATATAGAATACATACAACACACGAAACACGAACATTTAGGCGCAAAAAGAATAATTTTATCATTGGCGATATACTCTTTTCAGCAACAAAATCAAATTGATAAAATATCTCAGTTTTTCACCAAATTTGACACAAGTTTATCGTTTACCACGAAAAAGGAATCGCGATTTGTGTTTTATCGATGATAAGTTTATCAGTTATCAATATCATCGAACCGGAATTGCACCCCAGGGGTTCGATTCTGTTTCGATGAAAAGAGAATGAAAAAAAAAATTTTATCAATATGTTTTCATTTGCTTTTATCGTTTTATTTTATCATCAACATCGAAAACGCGATTCCGGTTTACCAAATTGATAAAATACATTAGTTCTGAGTTTTTTACGCATGATGTCAGTGAAAACTGTTATACATTTTCAGTTCAGTGTTATATATGTTTATATATCTAAATAAAATATATGTCAAAATTTGAAATAGATATTTTGTATACACAAATTTATATAAATTTATGTCTTATAGAAAAATTGAAGCACATTATTACGATTATTATGGCTTAATTAATTATTATTTAGTAAAATTAAAACTCGTGATTGACTTTTAAAATTTGTCATTAACAAAATACACACAACACACATATAGAATACACACATATAGAATACATACAACACACGAAACACAAACATTTAGGCGCAAAAAGAATAATTTTATCATCGGCGATAAACTCTTTTCAGCAACAAAATCAAATTGATAAAATATCTCAGTTTTTCACCAAATTTGACACAAGTTTATCGTTTACCACGAAAAAGGAATCGCGATTTGTGTTTTATCGATGATAAGTTTATCAGATATCAATATCATCGAACCGGAATTGCACCCCAGGACTGTACAACCAACATAGTTTTTACGAGATGCCAAATAAGTCGGTCAATTATGACTCACCCGACCCTTCGTGTTAAATATGTAATGTCGAACCAGTATTAGGATTCTTTAAATTTGGCTTAAGTATTTATGTCATTTCAGTTGCTAAAACTAATATTATCCAGATAGAAAAATTTTTAAAATCCATTTCAAATGGAAAACCCTACATACTATTACTTATATAGAATTAAACTAAACAAAAAATAAAAATTGGCTAAATGTTTATTTTCAGAAAAACATTTTTTTTGTATGTTTGACTGCGCAATCATATGGTTTTGAATTAGAAAAATATTTACACTAAAAAAGTATTTTTAATATTTTTGTGTCGAATTGATGATATTGTGCTTATATCATTAGAATATTGTAACAATTACTCGTACTATATACGCATGAGGCTAACAAATTGGTATGGTGGATACTCCTCAAAAACGTAGTGTCCGTGTAATTTAAATTATGTGGGTTCTTTCTAAGCCACAGCTACCTAGTTAAAAATATTCGTTCTAAATAATTTTGAGCAACTAGAATAGCTCAACAGCAAAAACGAAATTTTTCTCATTATTAAATAACTTTCCGTGGATACTGTAAATTGTTTACATAAGTTAGTCTGATTCCCAGCTCTAGCTTTAAAGTCACCAACCATCGGTCTGACGTAGTTCTCTGGTAAGATCATGGACAAAATAATAATAATTCATTATAAAATAGTAAAAGCCAATAGTTTTGACAAATCACTTAAGGCACTGTATTATCATTTTTAATAATTATGCTAATTGCAAAGGGACTGATGAATTTTTCGAGGAGTTCAAACTGTATAGAACCAACTTTTTTGTTTATAATATATAATAATATCTCAAACAAATCGGAAGTACCATTCTCACAAATAGGGATTTTTTTATTCTTGTCTCTTTTTTATTTTGAACAACATTTTATTATTTCGTATGGAAACTGCTATAACAATTGCACTTAATACAATTTCATCTTAAACCCATATACAATAATTTCCCGTTGATCACGGGAATAAATAAACCAAACTTGACCTACACCAATATAGTAAAGTGATTTAGCGTATGTATGTATAATGAAAAAAAAAATCAAGTCTCACAAAAATTAGTGGAGCATAAATAAAATATGTTTTGATAAATCGATAAAAAATGTTGAAAACATAATACAGCATAACGATTTGTCAAGTTACATGAAAATTGGAAAATACAAATTAGTTAAGGTTAATAAGAATTTCGTTGGGCCTAGTGTTGTTCGCCACCACCTATTGTAACATAATCGTGGAATTTAAAAGTTTTAATAGATTTAAAAATGGTTGCACTCGAATGTCGCATTTTTTATGCACAGCTTTACAGCAGAGATGACCTTATTATTGGTGTTGCATATCTTTTAAGGTCCAAGGGAAACGGGGCTGTTTGGATTTAGAAGCTGTCGGTAATCATATGTGTAAACTTCGTTTACGGATGCGATTAGCCAACCCTTTCATCGTTAGTGTTGATGCATTTGAAAGTTACCTAGCCCAAAGATAAAGATTCATCAAAGCACAACGACAGAAAATTGTCCAAAACACATTGAAAGAAATTTTGAGGTTAGTTTAAGAAAGCACGCGGTATATACGAAAATGGCACCAACAAAGCAAAATAACAACGGTACTCCAAAGTCATCGAATGAAACACCGTTAGGCGATGCAGTCGCAGAAGTGAAGAGAGCTATATATAGTACGAGAATTTTCCATTAACCGGAAGTACATTGGAGATGCAAAGAAGAGCAGAATCTTATAATAAGAAATTTGGTGAAGAAACTGCGAAAATACAATAAACCTTTCAAGCTTTTGATTGATTTGAAAGAAGCGGACAGTTATATCAGAACTGAGAAAAACTTGTCATCTAGAAATAATGCACAAGCAAGTCAATACAGTATGGCGAAGCAGATACACAATAAACCGAATAACACGAATTGATCACGAAGAATTTATGAAACCCAGTACATCTGACGGAACAAGAAAATTGACGTTTTAAGTGCGGTATAGAAGGACAATTAGCTAGAAAATTTGGAGCAAATATGGTATCCAGTCCTCTGCTAGTTCCAAAGTACCAAAGAGATATCCCATGTGCATGATAATACGCATCAAAAGTATTTTAAGAAAGCGAAGGTGTGCGATAATATCCTATATTGTTATGTTGACCTTAGGAGAAGTTGCATGGTTTAAAGACGTGGTATTGAAGATCGATATCTTTTTATGAAGACAACAATTTGTACAAGCCGAAGTACAGTCTGTCGGTGTCACCACTCGCATAATTAACGAAGGGGATGTGTCAGCAAAAGTAAAACCTTACGAGTATTTTCCAAAATTCATTTATGACACTTTCTAGTAGTTTATTATTTTACTAATTCACAAATTTCATTTTGAACAAAAGTTCTTTCTATTTGTCTTGGCCACATTAAAATTAACAATGTATTTATAGATAACGTATGACGTCACATGTTTATTTTTGACTTTAGCATCGTAAATTATTTACAGTTCTTAACATTAATCATATAAAAACTATATGACGTTTCATATAGCTTTGTACATCGTGCCAGCTATTAAAGGGGTTTAAGAGCACACGTTTTGCTGAATACTATATTGACGCAAAACTATAGTAAGATAAGCAAATCTTTATCAACAAGATTCAATGTCAGATATATTTATTTGTTTAAACTGACACCCAACATTTTAAAAGTTAAGCCATTCAAATTATCTATTTCAAATTTGCATTGTTAACTGTAGTAAATGATCAGAACTATCGCCTTTTTTTCATTTTAAAGAATAATTATTCTCGCTAATGTAAACTACCCTATGATTAGATTATTCTACTATGCATTGTCCGCACATGTCTTTCTGATTAAAATAAATTCCAATAAATTATCAGTTTTAAATTCTAAACTTATAGTAGCGGTTAATAAATCTAAATTCAAGGCCAAAAAAATGAGTCACCCACCGTTAAGTCTTAACTATAATTATCTAAATTTTATCGTTAGCGACGGTTCATGTATAAAATTAAAAAAGAGCAACAGCACCGCCACTGGCTAAATTTTACTAAATACTTCAACTAATTGCATTCGCCATCCCTCATCAAATGTATATTCCGACAAAATAACATAACAGAAAAAAAATAACACAAACACACATACTAATGTAATCTTGAATCATTCTCGGTCACAGGGTTAATAATTTAATAAGACATTCAATCGTTTCTTGCCATATACGAAGTGTAATGTATGTATATAAAAAAAAAACTAAATTACGCGCGAATTACGTTTTTGTAGTTGTGGTGTTTTTTAAAAAAAGAAATCACTTTTTTAAAATTCACTTGATTTAAAATTTTTTTTTTCACTTAATGATTTTATTAATTTTTATTCACTTTTTAAAAAACGTAATAAATTTATATTATACGTATTGGAGTTATCTGGTTAAGGTATAAAATAGTTCTAACCCGATTGTATCTTAATTATGAGTTTATATAATGCAAAAGAATAAAGAAAATAATCTACGTTAACTAACACAAGTGTGTAAAAGAAAATATTATGATATATGAAATCATAATATGATAAAGTATATATCTACGTTAAAATAACACAAGTGTTCAATTTGATTTGAAAGCAAAAATTGATATCGCAAAATATTCTTTATGAGAATATTTTGTAAACAAAAATTGAAAGCAAAAATTTGATGACCCAAAATATTCTTTATGAGAATATTTTGTAAACAGAAAAATGATTACATTGTTTTACATTGTTGCATTGTTTTATTTAACAGTTGCAGAGGTTTGTGTTGGTGAAGAAGCGGGTGAAGGCGTAAGACGTAACTTCTCCCCCTAAGAGATGGCCATAAACGACGTTTGTGGACATCATCTGAAGTGCTGCTGTCTTCAATAGGTTGTAATGGAATGTTGATGTTAACGGCTGATTTCTTTTTGTGTCTTTTAATGCAGGTTACAACGGTGTATACTCCAATGAGTACAGTTATTATGATTATTGTACCTGAAAATATACTTTTGTGCATGGTATGCGTTATGTTATTAATATGAAGTAATTCAATTTCTTGGTTATTTTGAATCGTCCAATTTTGTAAGGTAGGTAAATCGACGTAAGTATCAATATTTGATATGTTGATATCATTATAAGGTGATATAAAGATGGTTTTATCGTAGTATATATTAGTTGGGTTGTCATATTCCTCATTATTGATGTTGATGATGCAATTGGAAAACTGGATTAAATTGATTCCTTTTACCGATTTTTGCTGCTGTAAACATGTTGAATTAAATGGTAGTTCCTGCTGTGTTGCTACATATAAGTGTTGCGGATGTAAATAAGTGATTTCCGTTTCAAACTTCTGTTTGGTGAAATTGCATATTGCTGGTTTGTTTAATACGATGTTTGGTATGCAATTATCTGCTACTGATTTTAATTTGTCTTTTCCACAATATTGGATTTGTTCAATTTCTAGGCATGGTTTATACACATATTGATACACATGTTCATTTAGTAATAGGATTTGGGATTCAGGTTTTAACATTAGTGTTTGGTTAATAGGTATTGCTTTTAATTTATAATAAGAAAATATGTCAGAATGAAATTTAGGAATTTGAATGCTAAAAATTAATCTTGTATCATTATAATATGCTTGTAATTTTAATAATTGGTATATATTTTCCTCCGAATTAATACTAATATTATCTTTGGCTAATCTGATATGAATATATTCTATTTCCTCATTATATAATAAATGTCTAGAAATAGTTTCTAATTTTGCGAATGCTATTGTTTCAGTTATATCTAAAATATGATTGTTAAGTGTATCTATGTTATAATTGATTTTGAAAAAATATTGATCTAGTTTTAAAATTTGTACCAAATTTTCCGTATAATTTTTGATAGTTTTAATTTCAAATTCTATTTTCCGGGCATGATTGTTAATATATTTTTGAATTTCGTTGAATCTATCAATCATTTTATTATTGATTTGTACCTGAGAATTATATTGATCCTTTAGCGTTTCTTGATTTACATAAAGTTTATCAATCGCGTTTCCAATTTCTATATAATCGTCATGGTCCATGTTACCAGTAATTGATTTGAGTACTGTTCCTAGTCCGTCAATGAGTCCTCGTTTCGGTCTAAATTTTGGTCTTATGTGATCTATATTTTTTACTAAGTCGTTATATTTTAATAATAATATTTCTATGCGAGGTTTATAAAGTGGTTTTAAAAGAGAATTATTTGTAACTAATTTATTAATTGATTGAATATTGTCGTATAAGATTTCAGTATTATGGTCATAGTTGTCTAATTCGATGATATGTAATAGTCGTGAATAACCATCGATTATTCTAGCTTCTGATATTTTAAGTGGGAGTATCCCTTTATTGTCGTCCAAGTTAATTATGTTTATCGTTTGTGTCAAGGATGTCCGGATGAACCTGAAATGATAGGTTTCTTTATTTTCTTTTTATGAATTTTACGTTTAACGGTTGTTACTGTAATTTTGTTATCTTTCTTTACTATGTGCTTTGTAAATTTTGCAGCTAGTTTATTTCGTCTATTATCTGCTTCGTAAACTATGTCATTTTCTTTAAAAATTGGGGGATCTACTCTTGTTTTATTTAAATTTTCAATTAGATTCTGTTTTGTCTGTGTGTTTCGTAAATGTATTAAGTTTGTTAATTTATTATATTTTGATTTGTGGTCTTGTAAATAATCTTGTTCAGTATTAATGTTCGTTTCTGGTGGAAAAGGATTTGAGTCATTATAATGTCCTGTCAGTAATTCAAAGGGTGTCATTTTTGTTGTAGAATGAATTGAATTATTATAAGTCAACACTGCTTCGTTCATAGCTTCAGATATTAATTTAGTTTTAGTTTCTGTGTAAATTACTCTAAGGATTTCCGTTAAGGTTGAGTGAAAACGTTCAACTGGAGAATTTCCGGTTGATGATTTTGCTGATGTAATATGCATTTCAATTTTGTAAAGTTTTAGAAAATCTTGGAATATAAGTGAGGTAAACTCAGTTCCATTATCTGTTACTATTTTTTGTGGAATTCCATGATGAGAAAAGTAATGCTTCATGTGCTGAATTAAATCCAAACTATTTCTTGAATTTAACATGTAAGCACTTCCGAATTTTGAAAACTTATCTATGATGGTTAGGAAGTTACCTTTATTTACTGAATATACATCTATATGTAATATTTGTAGTGGTTTGGTCGGGGTTTCCGTAATCTCAAATTTTAATTTTTTCCTGTTTCTTTGATATTTAACCGTTTGACAAATTTCGCATTTATTGATGTAACTGTTAATTATTGACTTCATGTTAGGAAAGTAATACTTCCTTTTTAATTTTTCGTAGCTTTCGGTTATTCCTCTGTGATTTGAATCGGAATGATAATTTTTAATAATGGTTACCTGATCTTCCTTTTTTGTTATGTCTTCGACTAGGGTTGTGCATCTGATTAATTTAAAATTACTACAATGTTTTTGGTATATTAGCTCCAATATTTTGAATATTTTGTCACTACATATTATTCCAACTAATTTATTTGGATTTATATATTCTTGAATTAATTTAAGGATTGTTTCTTCTGTTCCTAGATTATTTTGTTTAATTACGTATCTTCGTTTGTTTCCGAATAATATTTTAAATTTAATGTCTGGTTGAGGATCTTCGATTTCCTCAAAAATAACTTGATGGGAAAATTCGTTTACACAGGTTTTTGAAATTGGTATTTTGTTTATATTAATAGTATTTTCTGAATTATTAGAAATTGGTGAACTGTTATATTCTGAATCTGAATAAGAATGTTCATTTATGTTTAGTTCAGTAATGTTATTATTAAATTTGTTATTGTTGTTTTCATTTAAGTTTTCTATCTCTATACGAGATAACGCATCTGCGTTAGTGTTTTTTACACCTTTCTTGTATTCGATAGTATAGTCGTATTCTTCTAATCGTAAACGCCATCTAACAAGCTTTGAGTTAGGTTCCTTTAAGTTAAATAACCATGTTAACGGCTTATGATCCGTTATAATTTTGAATTTGCGACCAAAAAGATAGGGTCGGAAATATTTTGTGGACCATACTATTGCAAGTAACTCCTTTTCAATAGTGGAGTAATTTTGCTCCGTTTGCGTTAATGTTCGGCTTGCATAACATAAAGGTTTATCGGATCCTATTGGTCCTTGTGATAATATGGCTCCCAATGCAATATTACTTGCGTCGGTAGTTAGAATGAAAGGTTTAGAGAAGTCTGGATATTGTAAGATGGGATCATTACATAGTAATGTTTTACAATATTCAAAGCAATTTATGTAGTTATCATTTAATATAATATTTTTACCTTTACGTAAACATTCGGTAAATGGTTTTGTTACCTTTGCGAAGTCCTTAATGAACTTCCTATAATATCCGAGTAAACCGAGAAATGATTTTATTTGTTTCTCTGTTCGAGGAATTGGGAAATTTTTTATAGTTTTTATTTTTTCTGGATTTGGTTTTACTCCTTCGGTAGTTATAAGGTGTCCAAGGAATGCAATTTCCTTGTGTAAAAATTCGGATTTATCAATCTGTATTTTTAAGTTGGCTTCTTTGAGTTTTGTAAAGACTTTGTCTAAGCTATCAATATGTTCCTGAAGGGAAGTAGAGAATACTACTATATCGTCCATATAGCAGAGGCAAATTTTACCTTGAAGATCTTTGAGTACATTGTCCATGACTCTTTGAAACGTTGCCGGGGCATTTTTAAGACCGAATGGCATTCGAACATATTCGAAATGTCCATTATCTACCGTGAAGGCAGTCTTTTGAATATCTTGTTTCCTAACTTCAATCTGGTGAAATCCAGATGCCAGATCTAACGTAGTGAAATACATACACTTGCCAAGCTTGTCTAGTATTTCGTTAATATTAGGAAGGGGATAACGGTCATCTATTGTTTTTTCGTTTAATTTGCGATAGTCTACAACTAATCGCCATTTGACTTTGCCTGAAGCATCAAGTTTCTTTGGGACTATCCATATAGGTGCTGACCAGGGGGAATACGAAGGGCGTATGATACCTTGATCCAACATTTTATTAATTTGAGATTTAACTTCCTCTTTATGGATATAGGGATATCGGTAACTTTTGTTAAAAATAGGGGTTTCATTGCTAAGATTTATTTCGTGTTTTATTTGATTCGTAAATGTAAGTTTTTGGTCTTCTTGGAAGAAAATTTCTTCATACCTGTGAACTAGTTTATGAATTGCTTTTTCTTCTTCTTTATTTAAATGATTTGTTCTAAGGGAATTTATTACTTTAGTATTATATTTATGATTTACGATTTGAGATGTAGTTGAATGATGATTGATTTCGACATGGTAATGAGAATGCAGTGATTGAACTTTTAGAGGTTGTTCAATCATGAAATTTTGAACTTTATCTGAAAAATTCACTACTTCTAAGTGTGAATACCAATTTTTACATTTATAGATACCTTCGGGTATGGTTAAGTATTCGTTAATTTTTACTGGAGTTAGGTAGATATCTCCGTCTTTTATATCTACAGGTAATAAAACTATAATTTTACTTCTGGGACTAACGGTGTATGGTTTTGACATTAAGTTGGGTTTAAATATTAATTGAATTTTTACTTTATCGGTTTCAATTAAAGAATTTTGAAAGTCGATTTTTATTTTAAGTTGTTGCATCATTTCGAGGCCAATTAAACCATCGAAATAATTATGAAACTTGAAAACTAAGAATTGAAGAGGTTCACGTGTTTTAAATTCCATTAACCCTTGTATTTCTACTTGTTGATCTATTTCATGAGTATTAAATAATGTCTTGATATTGACTGGTTTTATTTTTGTGATCCGTGAAGGATGTACATACTTGGGGTCGATAAATGATTTGTTGCTTCCAGTATCGATTAGCATTTTAAGTTTGGTAGTAGGGTTTAATGATATGTTTATATAGGGTAAGAGAAAAGATTGATGCGAATTTAGATTTATGTATCCGATGGGGGTTCCAAGGCTTCTTGATGAAAATCCTCATCATCGACTTCATTATTTGATTGGATATCCAAACTTGGGTAATAATTATCGTCTTCTTGATAAACGTTAGGATAGTTGAAATAATCTTCCTCGGAATATTCTTCTTGTGGAATTTCTGAGTGAAATAATTCCTGAGAATGGAATCTTGGAGGCCCATTAGTTGGGAATTGATAAGGAGGTCTATATGGGGTTTGTTGAGGAAACCGTGTAGGTTGTTTGTATTTGTCCATGTTAGACGTGGTATCCATGGGTTCGGGTTTTGTTTGATAATTGTTACTAATATTTGGTTTGTTGTTGGTTTGTTGGTAAAATTTCGGTTTTTCCTTACTAAAATTATTTGAAAAATTTCTTTGAGGATTGAAATTTTGGCTAGGGAATGGTTGGAATGGTTTATAGGTAGGGGAATTATTAAAAGGTTTGTGGAAATGAGGTTGTTGTAATCGAGGTTGAAATGTTTGTGAAGGATTTCGCTGTGGAATGAAATTTTGATAGATTGGTCTATAAGGAATGGGTTTCCTTAACTGAGGTGGATTATACGAATTATTTTGTTTATTTTTTAAGTATGACATATTTTGTTCCTTTACACAATTTGTAAAGGCATCTGTTAAGTTTTCGGGCTGCATTGCCCTAATCATTGATCCCAATGGTTCTTTTAACCCTGACAGAAATGTACTTAAACACATTTCTTCATATAAGATTTTCTTGGCCATTATTACCGAACTATTGGTTTCGTTGAGTTTAATGTGATTGATTATTGTGCTTTGAATGTCAATAATCTTTGAGAAGTATTTTTCGACCGTGTCACTTCCCTGACTTAAACTATACAAGTCTTTCACCAGACTTGTCTCATTACGTTTATCTGCGTAGTGAGTTATTAAGTTGTCTCGAATAGCTTCCCATTCGAGAGGAGTACCATACATGTTTAAAATTTCATTGGCTTCACCAACGATTTTGTTACGGATTGCTCTTAGGAATATTTTTGAGCATGGCTCACCATCTATATCATTACATAAGCTAAGGATTTCTTGAATATTTTCAATAAAATCGAAAAGTGTATGTCTATTACCATCAAAACGAGGTAAATCTTTAATAGCATCAGGGATTCTGAGGCAATTATATAGGCTTGGGCTCACTTTACTTAAATCTTCGCAAGACATCTTACAAATTTCAGGTAAATTATTTAATTGTTTATTAATTTCTAATTTGTCTAACTTTAAAACTTTATCAATATTTAATTCTTTATTTACTTTAAATTCTTTAATATTTCTTAATTCACTTATTTTAAATTTTAATTCTTTATTTAATTTTCTTTCAATATTTATTTCTTTATTTGATTTTTCTTCAATATTTATTTCTTTATCTATTTTCAAATTACTTATTTTTTCTATGATCTTATCTATTTCTATACCTAATTTAGATTTTGTACCATAAACCGTGGTACTGTGAGAACTATTAACCACACTATTGTTTGTAATTTGGGGATTATTTTTCTTGAACATGTAAAAAAAATACGTGTACTCACCATCCAATTAACAACAGGACCAGCTCCATATGCGTAGGTGTGCGGCTCAGCAATTCGTGATTAAAATGTTGTTCGTCGATAAACCGTCGATTCACTTTCACTTTTCACTTATTGTCAATAGTTTTTATATATATATTTTTTTTTTCTCTGACACTTTCACTAGCACTGATAAACCGTCAGTGTGGATTTCTCCCGAATAATGCACTTGAATAAAAAAAAATGTTTTTAACTATTTCTGAACGCACTTGAATATTAAAAAATATCCGCTGCCAACTGCGCCAATTACGTTTTTGTAGTTGTGGTGTTTTTTAAAAAAAGAAATCACTTTTTTAAAATTCACTTGATTTAAAATTTTTTTTTTCACTTAATGATTTTATTAATTTTTATTCACTTTTTAAAAAACGTAATAAATTTATATTATACGTATTGGAGTTATCTGGTTAAGGTATAAAATAGTTCTAACCCGATTGTATCTTAATTATGAGTTTATATAATGCAAAAGAATAAAGAAAATAATCTACGTTAACTAACACAAGTGTGTAAAAGAAAATATTATGATATATGAAATCATAATATGATAAAGTATATATCTACGTTAAAATAACACAAGTGTTCAATTTGATTTGAAAGCAAAAATTGATATCGCAAAATATTCTTTATGAGAATATTTTGTAAACAAAAATTGAAAGCAAAAATTTGATGACCCAAAATATTCTTTATGAGAATATTTTGTAAACAGAAAAATGATTACATTGTTTTACATTGTTGCATTGTTTTATTTAACAGTTGCAGAGGTTTGTGTTGGTGAAGAAGCGGGTGAAGGCGTAAGACGTAACTCGCGCGTTCCCAAAGAAGGAAATTATGGTTGCAATAAAATGGAAAATTAATTTCGATTTCGTTTTGTATAATTTATGTGTGTATGTGTATAAATAATAAATAAAAATTGTATCTCGCGCTCAGAACTATCACCACCAAATAGTTTCTTGTTTTTATAGTTTAGTGTTTCCTTTTTTCGAGACCTAATAGTTTTTATGTTTATCGAATATGTGTGTGAAATACTTTTGGCCGACCTACCTTGAAATGTTTGCTATTAATTTATGATGTGTATGTGTGTGATGGAATTTTCATTAACATGCAATAGTTTTATTCCGTTAGTTTTGTATACGTTCCACACACCACAATTTTTTTGGTTAGCATGATAATTAGGATTTTTAAGAAAATTGTTAACCATAAATTATCATTATTGTTAGTTGGTCTCTGGGTGTTGTTCCTTTTGGCATTTTAACCAGCAACATTGTGATGTGCATGTTATAAAATTTTTATTTACAAACATAACGGTTTGACATTTTTATGTTTTTGGAGCAAAACATTTCTTTACGAAATTTTACTACGTGTCTTAGAGGAGGCTGTGAAAAAGTTGTTCGTGTTGGTTATTGTGTAAGACGAAGCTGGACGCACAACCCTACCCATTCAGAAAGTTATTGATCTCTTTTTGGAAGATATTTTAGGCAAACATTGCCAAACCAGCCCAAATATGAGAATTATAATCAAGAATTAGATCGGCCAGAAAAAACACAGGATCGAAATTTGTTAGGATTAAATTGAGCGAGATGCGTAAGGCGATCTTTCTTTTAAATAATTCTTTTTATAAAGAATAGTCTTTTCTCTCTTCCGGGGAATAAAGGTCGGATCCCTGAGGGACATCCGCATTTAACAAATGTGAAACGGAAGTTTCGCCATTACCACTTGGATTTTGCGGCAAAGAATTAAATTCTTAATCCATAAAAGTAACGAACCGTGAAGGCTAACTACCTTCAATTTGCACAGCAAACCCTTGTGCCGCACGCGCTCAAATGACTTGAGAAATCGAGTGCAATGACTTGTGATTCACCAGATTGATGAATGTTCCATTGTTCAGATTGGGCGATAGTTTAAAGGGTTAGATTTACTGCCATTTTTGGCACAGGATGTATGTTAGCAGTTTTCCAGATGAAGGGTAAAATATTAGAATCTAATGCGGCACATCGACGAGCTTGCTTGACAGATAATCGGGGGTGTGAAGTTAGAGTCAATTAAAAATTTTGCAGCAAATTTATCGATCGAGATTAGCTTTTTCTTGGGCAGCAGAAAAAATATTGCCCCCATCTTTGAAAGGTGGTATAGATGATTTTCTACGATCCAAGAAAACTTCCTCGACTTTACGAACAAATTACCAAAAGGTCCGATTGCTATAACCCTAGTTTGAGGATTGCCGCAACTCTTCTTTGACCTCCTTTTCGGGATCTTTTTAGCTTCCAACATCGTTCGTGTTGCCAGATTTCTAGCGGCTTTAAAAGCAACTAAATTTTTATTTGACAGGTTCATTACATATTTGCGACGAGAGGCTTCTTTATTGGCGGTAGTTCTGCAATCGTGATTGTGCCAAGAATTGTCTGATTTTTTTGGCATAGAGGGTCTGGAAGGAATGAACTGTTCGATTCCTGTGAAAATGGCAGTCCAAACCAGAATGACTGCACTATCAGTATTACAGTAAGTTCTTTTGAAAGAATTTGTTAATCCCTACCCAGTCCACTTTTTTAATTGACATTTAGTAGAAACACTCACTTGTCATGATTATGACGTTGGAAATTCCGCTGTAATAAATTTCGTAGTAAATGACCTGAATCGTTGACCCGATCTGATATCACGAAGGCTGCAAATATTTCGGTCGCCTCACCAGCCGGTGTAACGGAATTAGAATATAGAAGCCACTTGTTATTGTGCCTGCCACAGCAATTTCATCATTTGGTGATTTCTGAAAAATGAGCCTAATGGAATCTGACAAAGTATCAAATCCAAAGAGCGAGTGTTTTAAGACCTGGATTTCAACCCATATAAATCTGGAATCATTATTCGTACTTTGGCCTAAAAAACTGGGATTGGAAAAAGGTATATCGTTGCGGATAAACGCCCTCTATGGTGAATAAACAGATGAATTAAGCAGTAACCCTTAATACCAATGGCCGAAGATTCACCGGAGTCCAACATTTTGATGCCCTACGGCTGCAAACTAAGTCCGCAACCCGCGAATGTTACAAAGAGAAGAGCGGGAATACAGAAACTCAAACTAAAAGAACACAAGAACATCGTTGGGTCAGCAAAGTTTTCTATGATCGATAGAAAGAAAATATCGATACAAACACCAACAAGGTACACAATATTAATTTATTTAATTTTTCTAAAAATATTCAACCAACAATTTAGTTAAGTTTGGTTTAAAAATAATTTAAATTTTTTTATTTTATTTAAATGATAAATGAATGGGCCGTGGTCATCTGTTCAATCAATCAATTATTCCGAACGTAGTAAATAAAGTAATTTTCACTTTTTAACAAAATGTTGAACATTTCGAAAGACAAATCGATCAACTTTCAAATTTCTTTATAAACATTAAATTAAAAATAAAAATAAAAAAATGTACGTAGCAACTGTTTACACCTATTTACGAAGAACAGATACGTCAATTGTCACTAGTCTGTCATCAAGTCATAACCTCACAACAAAAATCTAAACATAAATTGTTTTATATATTAACGGCCTCTGTGGTTGGGGGGAGCACTTGCATGTCTCGTTAACGAAGATTTGCTATACGGTCTAGACCAGCATTGCAATGGAAATGCGAATTATTATTATCATTTACGACTGTATAATAGTTCGTAGTAAGAAAACTATATATTCGACTGAAAATTTACTTACGTCGCGAAATTATTGTAAATTACACATTTCAATTTAGGTAATGTAATTCAATTCAAATAGGAAACGTATATTAAATTATTTCGTAGTTTAAACCTACATACTTAAAATTTAAAAATATCAAAGATGAGCTCGATACATTTCACCAACCATAATTTACTATCACTAACTACTTAATTTTTTCATTCAACTTTGCCCTATTTATAAATTATATGCATATATTTATTCTTAGTATATATAATAACGTAAATGACAATATAATATATGCTAATAACTATAAACTCCACACCTCTGAGACATATATACATAGTTAGAAAACGGCGAATCCATCGCACCACCATCGTCATCAATTAAATTAATTAAATTTCGATCAATAGTGTGATGGCCTAAATCAAATAAAAACAAAAAACAAAAAAACATAAACGATGGACGTACGAGTAATAAAAACAAACGAAATATGTAGCAAACCATTTAATAATTCATAAGCTATAGGCCAGACTAGACAAAAAAAAATATGGGCGATGGAGAAACAATCTTACTAATAGTATTAAGAAGAAAAAAACATTCCAAAAGTAAATTATTTAAACAAAAAAAAAAAAAAAGCAAATTTCCACCATACTAATCATTGAAATACTGCAAATTAAGTAAGCATATTCACACCGCACTGCCATGAAAATTAATGTATATTTTTGGCAAAACTACTCGGTAACTTTACGTATGTATAAATGAATGATTGATTGATTGGGGTATTAACGCTAAATGGTAAATAAATCAATTCTTTGTTTATAACCGTCATAAAAATATGTGGCATTACGTATTATACTTATATACTAATGCATAAAAGAAAAGAAGTCGTTTCTAATCGAATCCCGGAAGAAATTAAGTGACTAACTCTTTTTTTTTTTTTTGTTTATAAAATAGTTCGAAAAGTTCAAAAAAAAAACATCAATATTTGTTCTAAACTAAGACCTGAATTTATTTCGTGTACGTATTTTATTGTTCGACAGAACATACTTATATGAACATTTCACTAAATAGTATTATATACACCATAAACTACTATAAACTGTTGTTTTTTTAGTTGATTATCTTATATCATTCACAAGGTGAACTACCTTCTTTTTGCTGAAAACAACAAAACGAACGAAATAAAAAATTGACTTTTTAAAATTACATAAATTAATAATGCGAAAAGGTAAAAATAAAAAACAACATATACAACAGAAATTGGTGAGTCAGTAAAGACAGACAGTGAATGAATTTACTTTACAAAATGTATATTGTCGTTTTTGGACATTTAAGCGTTGCGAATAAGCGCGGGTTTATAATTAGAAATTATGAAATGGTCTTGTGCAAAATGGATAGTTTGTCCCATGCAGGAGATCTCCTTATGGTAATTTCATAACTTTTTCTATCCGGTTTCTACTGCCTTGAATTTATTTATGACAAATGTATCAAAAACGCTACAACGAACATACCATACTAATTTTAATCCTATACAAAATTAACATGATTTTTCTTGTTTTGTGCAATTCCGTTATTCGATGAACTATATATAAGGAAATGAATAAAATGAGAATATAGTCATTTTTAATTATTCGTGCATTGGTAAACGTCGATAAAAAAAGTGGTTAATTTTATCTCGAAAGCAAATGGATCCTGAAAGATGAAGTTTTCTGTAACGGTAACTATGCGCGACAACCGATTAAAAAACATACAACTTAGATATCTTAAAGCTAGAGGATATTATGGATATTTTGTGGACAAATGAAACGATTTAATACTGACCCGTTAGAAAGACAATCAAAAAAAAATTGATATACTTGAAGTGAATATACCTCAAGTAAAATTAAGAAATACAATAGAAAACTGGGCGGAGATTTTATGGATGATCACTTGATTTTATAACTTCTGGACTCTTTTCAAATATTACGAATTAGAATTGGACCAACTAAATTTTCGGCGGCAGATACTAGAATCCCTCCTAACATTATAATAAAACGGTTTTTTAACAGATCATTACTGGCCCGTACCGATTCAACAGTCTTGCTTTATTGGATTAGATCCCGAGCCTGCAAAGCGCTCAAGCTCAGACTCTAAACCAATGAAGTAGCCAACACTGTCGAACAACAGTGGAAACAAGTCGAAGAAGCCTATAACAGCTACAAACACAGTCGGGAATTAAGAATACAATAGACGCAAATCGTGGATCAGTGATAATAATTAAAAGAAAATTGAAGAACGCCCACCACTCTTGCAAATGTGCCAACAAAATACGTCAGAACTTAAAGTTAATTACCAGGATATGGCATGTAAAATCAAGAAAATGGCAAGAAATGATCGTAGAAAATACAGTGGAAACATTCTCGAAGCAGCAGCAACCTGGAACATGAGCACACTACATCAATGCGTACGACGAGCAACTGGAAGAAATTAGCAAGACCCATTAACGAAATTAGCAAGACCCATCAAGGAAGTTAGCGGCGTCATTGCTAAAATTAAAAATAACAAGGCCTTTGGAATGAACGACATACCATCTGAAATATGCGTAATGGGGACGTATCCAGAACTGAAAGTGGTGTAACACAAATAATAACAGAAGTATGGAATTTCGATGAATTACTGTAAAAATAAAAAAAAAAGGCTTGACCATATAGATATAACGATCGCCAAGAGAGGTGATCTGAGAGAATAATTTACGGGGTTTATATCCCTCTCAATACCAAAGATATTGGTAAAGATCATTCTGGACAGAATTTCATGGACAATTAACTCGAAACTTAGGAAAGCTGGCTTCAAAGCAGAACGAAGTTGCACCGATCATATGAATACGACATTCTCATTATATAGCCATCTAATTAATGAAATTCACCACTGTACCTACTTTCCGTGGACTTCGATCGTTCACTTTGTGAAATGGACAGCCCAAAGAAATTAATCGAACTAATCTAAGAGAAGTCCAGGGATGCAGATACAAAGTAAATTCTACAACCATAAAGACAAGGATCTTCTATTTCCACACAAAGTCTGGAACTCATCTGTCCTATCCCGCAACACTAAGCTAAGAATGTTCAATTTATGTGTAAAATTGGTGTTGGTCTATGGCTGTGAAATCTGGAAGCAAAGAATCAAAAACAAGGTACTGGTGTTTGTAAACAAATATCCGGAGAATACTGAGATGCTTCTGGCCCAACATAATTACAAATGTTGAGCTCCTAAAGCAAACAAGTAAAATAGTTATTGAGGCCGAAATTAAGAAACACAACTGGAGAACCACGCTAAGAGTCACCGAATGACGTCACGAGAGCTCTTGAGTGGAATCCGCAAGGAAAGGGGAAAGTTTGACGACCACCTGTAACACCCAACAGGGTTTTATCTAAATTGAAGATAAAAGAAAAACAAACAAGTAAAATATTCTTTATACGGATAGTAACAAAGATAGTTAACATTTAGTACAAAGGAACGGTTTAAAGATCGCTTTACTGCACACTCTATTTTTAACTATTACCAATGAAAATAACATTAATGGGTGTTTTAGTTTTTTAATTGTACTCAACCATTATTTACATAAACACTTGAAAACTTGCTCAAATGCTGCAAATTATTCTAAAACTATTTTCAATTTTGAAGTATTTATATGTTGATTTTTATTTCTACAGTAAATTTTAAAAGACTGTAAGAAGTTTAATTTTTTTTTAACTTTATTAAATAAAGAAATTTAGTTTATATGACATTTTGACCTGCTGAAAATACAATAAAATCTGGTCGGTTGCTGTTGTCTTATTTATAAATTTGTGACACTTAATTTTTATCGTATATTCATTTAATGTTTGTCGATGAAATAAAAATGCAGCCGAAATAAATGAGTGATCATTGCTATCTTTCATTAACAGAATAGAATTTGTGCTGGATTTTTAAAGAACTGGATCGAAGAGGAAAATGGATAAAAGACAAAAATACTAAAATTATTTGGATATTACCAAATTATTGGTAATATCCAAATAATTTTAGTATTTTTGTCTTTTATTTTTGTCTTTTATTGGTAGATTGCGATCGGAGATGATAAATAACACTGTAACCCCCTGCTGGAGTGGAGAATCCAGTCAT
Organism: Tipula confusa; assembly: GCA_963556175.1. NCBI lineage: Eukaryota > Metazoa > Arthropoda > Insecta > Diptera > Tipulidae > Tipula > Tipula confusa. Next base: position 14,452,492 of record OY744476.1, on the reverse strand, counting down.
CCAGTACTGGCGGATGGCTGGAGCAATGCAATGTGCAGATGGATATTAAAAGAGAAGCTTAAAAAAAACGACTGGAAATATTTCAGGTAAGTGGAAAGTATTGTAGATTTCTATCGATGTAAATGCATCACTAGGCATTTTCATCTGGCATTTTCCACTCGATTGAAACTTCTAAACTTATCTGTCCAGTTACCTGCCTTATTACAATGGCTTTGCTGTCTACCTTATCGAAAGTGATGGAATATGCACTATATGCCTTATGCACTATTTCGAAAAGCAAGCGATTTTCAATATAGGTTAGTATCGCTGTTCAGGCGACCTTATTGCTTAATTAACTTAATGTTGGGAAAGAAGTATTAAAAAGTAATGTGAGCAGTGTTGTATTTCTAGATATATAAAGGGTGGGCCGTCTATTGTTTTATTTTTAAATCATAGGCTATGGCAATACTTTTACTATAGCAACGCATTTTGACAGTTTTTGAGAAAAATTCACCCATTGTTCACTCAATTGGTGAAAAAAGTTCGTGAGAAACCAAGAAAACTGCCGGATTTGGATTTTGAAACAGCCATCCGTAATAAAAGCCAATGCATCCACGAAGAGTAACAGTTTGGTGTGGATTTTGGAGTAGTGGCATAATCAGCCCATTTTTTCATAATCAGCCCATTATTCGAAAATGATACTAGAAACGCCGTTACCGTCAATGGCGATCGCTACAAAGGTAAATTTGGAAAATTTGGGATGACCGATTGGATGAACTGTGGAAAAAATACGGGAAAAAAATATTTTGGATATGCGACTCGTCCAACATATTTCCATTGTAAGGCGAAATCTACATTGGGCGAAGGTTCTCAGAGGAGTTACGAATAAAAAATTAAGTTCTTTTATTATTTCGTCGATTGACTGCCGAATACTTAAATAAAGAGCGAACGATCATAATGGTTAACTACTTTTTGTTACCTCGCTGAAAAGATGTAAATCTTGAACTCCACAATTCTTGGAACAGTCAGGGCAAACAAACCTGAATTACCACGAAAGCTAACAGGAAAAAAACAAGAAAAGGGAGTAATATTCAACGATATTTGCTATTCATGAAAATATTACTTTAGTAAGCTACATTCCCAAACGAAGCAACTGGAAAGCCAGCTATAATACTATACACCATTGAACATAAAGACGGCGTTGATACATTAGATAAATTAGTAAACACTTATACTTGTAATAGGAAAACAAATCGATGGCCGATGTACGGTCCTTGGTATATATTCGTTAATAGCAAGTTGATCGAGTAACAACAAATCAGAAATAGTTAACTAAAGATCTACTCACCACTAAAAATCCAAAATTTTACAGCAGTATAGAGTTCATCTACCGGTTGCTCAATCATGAATTAAGGAAATTGATTAAAACTATCAATGATTCCTTTTAATTTATTAATTTTCGATTAATTAAAAGATAATTAGTTTAAAAATATTTTAAACATATGACTTAACATTTATACATTTTTTAATGTAGATTTAAATTAAGATAAAATGTTAATGTCAGTTTGTGATCAAGTAAAAAATCATCATAAACAAATTCAAAAAAATAAACAATCGATCGTCAATGATTTGAAATTCAAAATCATCCTTGAATGATAATTGCATCAAATCAAGAAAACATTTCTTGAATTCACTTTAATCTGGAAGTAAATATTGTAAACAAGGACAAATTGACTGCGTATCCAAATCGAGGTCGTACATATTTTGTATTATGAATGAATTAGTATTATAGCCAATGTGGTCCGGGGTTCTTGCATGATTTATAAAATATATCAGAAAGAGTGTGTTAATTAACACTATTCGAAGACAGCAACCTTTTTGTGAAACTGGATGATCAAAGGTCATGTTTGAGACTATATTCCAACTAATAAATAAAAGCTAATTTTAAAACAACCTGAATGATCTGATGACATTCGTACGAGGCAAACTTAGATGGTTGAAGAAGCATATTTGTGAAAAAATAATAAAATGAACATAATTTGTATCAAATTTGAACCTTTTATTTAGCAGAATCTCCGTCCTGTAGCAGTATTGCTAAATGCTATGAGGAACCCCAGAGACGAACAAGTGGGCTTGTGGGATGAAGATGTCAAACACATCGCTTTAATGATGTGTAAAGGATGCGTGGTTTAAGATCTCATTTTCATCCTACATATCGAATTTCGTCATAATCGGTTAAGAACTCACCGAGTTTCTTCCTAACTGGCCATATTCCAGTAATTTTCCAAAAAATCATTTTAAAATCCCATTCCCATCCTACATACAGAATTTCATCATAATCGGTTAAGAACTCGCCGAGTTCCTTCCTAATTGGCCATATTCCAGAACTTACCCAAAAAATCATTTTAAGTTTAAATCACATGTCGAAATATCCTGTTTTGAAATATCCAGTGTTGTACCTTATCTGGTTTTGTCAAAAAAATCCTATTTTGAAATATCCAGTTTTAAAATGTCCAGTTCTGAGCGGTTCCCATATGTTATATAGGGTTGGGAAACCCAGAAAAAAATGCGTGTAAAAATTAATATGCAACTTTTAATCTGGCCGCGCACCGACACTTACTGGCCAACTGATTTTAACCACACTCCTGATTTTTAAAACCTCTGCTCCTGCCATATAGCGGCTCTCATCTCGGAGATAGCTGCACCATTCGCTTAGGATCGGCTTGCAAAACGTGGCCGATCCAACGCACTCGCTGTCCTTGCATTTCATGAACGAGATCAGGAATTTTCATTCAATTCCTATATCGGGGTTGAATAAAACTTGATGTGTCGCCATGGTCGAGTTTGGGGCCATAAACTATGCCCAAGATTCTTCTCTCAAATGTCATACTCATCCGTTAGGGTCCAACTCTCACACCCAAACAATACAACGGGTCTGATCTACACATTGTACAATTTCAGCTTGTCGGCATTTGCAAAATATTTTGACTAAAAAGGTTTGAAATCTAAAACTATCTTTTTCACTTGGGGCCCAAGGAGAAAACCAACACCAACATTACTGAGGTCATCTCCACTCTGAAGTAATGTGTACCCTTGGGACTCATGGTATCTACCTTTTGGCCATCGAGTTTCCTGGAGAGCAACGAGTTCCAGACGATACTCTTTCATGGCTGAATGAGTGCCATCAAACGCGCCTGGTTTTTTTAGCGACTGCACGTGCAACGTACTTTCTTGATTTTTTTACGGATGCATATAGAGTCCAGTGATCCAACATTTCTTTAGCCGGCTCCTGCTATGGTGGAATTCTAGGGATAACATGCTTATTTACGAGGCACGGGAGAGTGTTCCCCAGCCACTGGGCTCCGTTTGTGGGCTCCTAAAGGTCCCTTTGTTCTTGGTAAAGATTTTTAAATTATGAACCTGATGAACTTAGCGTATTTCGAAAGTCGTTGAATCTAAATTGGCGCTGTGTAAGGTAGGAATGTAAAATGGCTTAACCATCGTCTCAGCCAGTACAGGATGGTGGGAACTATCCAATGTAACGGCTTAAATTCGGACGGTAAAAGTAAACTGCTAAATTAGTCCAACGATTAGAATATCAACAAACCTCTTTTAAAAAAGTTTAAGAGCAAAAATATAAAAAACTTCCCCAGGTAAAATTTTCTTCTAAAATACAGAAAATTTTCATTACTTTTACGCTTTTTTCATTATATACTTTGGCTCATAAATTTTCATGTTTTTCGCATTGTAATGAATAAAAATGTATTTTGTACTTTTAATTTTTAATTCAACAGATGATGATTTATTTATAATAAAAAAATATAAGAAAATACATAACTTGAAATTAATCTTAGTGATATTTTTTTTTTTTACGGTAGCTGATTCGTAATATTATAAATGTTATTGTTTATATTCAATTGTAAAAATGTGTGTATCCATACAAAAAAAAAACGCGAAAACAATAGTGGAATTTTAAGGTGTCAGTCAGCGCGACACAATAAAAAATATTTAAAAATAATTTCTTTATTTATTAAAAAAAAAAAATTAATGAAAATCTAATTAAATTAAATTTATAGTTTGATGATTATTGTGTGTGTGTAGTTTGTTGCACCTTTTTTTTTAATTTTTTTATTGAAAATAGCGCGAGGGACGAAAGCGAAAATGCGTAATGCGTGCGCGCGATATAAATTTAATTGATAGCTTATTGTCGTCGTTACGATATCACGGTCGTCAGACAATAAATAGCATGAAACAATTTATTTTTTTTTTATGTTTCTTCTTAATCATCACAGCAGAAGAATAAGAAAATGTTTGGTAGTGATTGAAGAATTTCCACATACACACACACAAACAATCATACACAATGTCAACTAAGTATATCGCGAAATTATTCGAGCAATTTTGCTATTTCAATATTTTTTTTGTATCTGTCTGGAGCATACATTTTTAATTTGTATACTTGAATCTGTGCCAATTATAAAACAAAAATGTATACGATGATCATCGCTCAGGAAAGTTTCCTTGGTAAACAATACACTGTCATTAGTATACAACAGGCGTCAGGAAATACATTCTCACATATTATGTACAACAAACATTTTGTTATATACATAAAGTAATATTTTCATTAAATATTTACGCGATATATATGTATATATATATATCTAAATAATCTCACGTATGTGAGTATGAAAATAAAAATTTTTCGACGTGATATTATCACGTGAACGGGAAAACAATTTTTAAAAATTGGTATTGAGATGTAGTTTCATTTACTTTGTAAAAGTTATCTAGTATGCATATTTCAGTGCAGTATTTATGCTGCATTAAATTAAAGTATCACTCATCAAAATCGGACCACCATTTCGTGTTGTATTGCAAAACTTATGGATTTTCATAATTTTATGGGCTTAAACCCTTGCCTGATTTTTTGGCTCAAAAATAATTTATTAAAACTGTATCCATATTTCAGTGCAGTATTTATGCTGCATACTGCGAGCTTTAAATTAAATTATTACTCATCAAAATCGGGCCACTGTCACGTGTTTTATTGCATAACTTATGGAGTTTCATAATTTTGAAGGCTAACTCCTTGCCTGATACTTTGGCTACATAATAATTTTAGCAAATGTTTGCATGTTTCAGTCCAGTCTGATCAAAAGCAGACCACTGTTACGGGTTTTATTGCATAATTTATGGATTTTCGTAATTTTGTGGGCTAACCCTTTGCCTGATTTTTGGGCTCGAAAATAATTTATGAAAATGTATGCATATTTCAGTGCAGTATTTATGCTAATACTTCGAGCTTTACATTAAAGTATCACTCATCAAAATCGGACCACTGTCACGTGTTTTATTGCATTAAATTAAAATATCGTTAATTTGGATATTTTTGGCAGTATAAATTTGCTCTTTTGGCAGTATAAATGACAATTACTTCATTGATATCATCATCAAATTTTAAGTCTCAGTGCAGATCTTTATTTCGAATGTACCACGGGGCATTAACAATGTTCCGAAGTACTTAATTTTAGAACGTCTTAATTATCTTAACGTTGGTCTTTTTAGTACAGCCCATACAGATAAAGTCCATACAGATTTCACAGTTTGCCGGTATAGGAGTAATCGGATTTTGTTTCGTTGAGCTTAATTTTGACGATTCTTAAAAGTGCTGCAGTTGCAGAACCATTTTTTTTACTCAAGACAGCTTATGATTTCAGATACAAATCTTTGGAGCTCTTCCAAATTTCCGTGTAACTCTCTAAATTCAAACATGGTCTCGTTTTAGAAGGAGAATTTTTAAAAAAATGTCGAGTTAAATATATTTGCTTTAACGGCATCGCTTTTTTCAAAAGAGTGTCAGAAACGTGGAGCTTGAAAGTGTAGGTCCAGTTTTCAGCATTTTTAATGCTTTCCAAAGTGAGTATTCTGTTGCTTTTGATAATGAAACCATTTTTAGCTAGCGTCTGAGAAGAAGAGGTAATGGCAACAATCATCGTTAATAAATATTTGAAATACCTGTGGGCCAATTTGACTGCCCTAGATAGCACACGAATCTATTGGGAGAAATAAATCAAGCCAGAGATAAAGTAGGAACGCAACCAGTGAATAGAATGATCAATCATATCAAAAGCCTTAGCAAAGTCTGTGTAAATAAAGTCGAACTGCTGCCTGGAGTAAATGTAGTATACCATCTGTATTAATCAAGGTTTGTGTTTTTCTGAACCTTGCGGTATATTGCCTCTAACTGCTAAAATTGCTGTGTCATCAGCGAATATAGCTATGGTTGTTTATTTCATTGGTGGTATGTCTCGTGAGTACATAGGAGGTACAATATGGGAACCAGAACGCTTCCTTGCGATACTCAAGCTGAAATCTTTTTTATAGGTCAAAGTCGAAACTTCATATTTTACACGAAAATGCCTGTCGATTAAGTAGGACTTCAGAATTTCATAATACTTTTTGGGAACGTCTCGATGTACCTTGTACTCTAATCCTTTATGCCATACTCGATCAAATGCTTGCGCTTATTTTAAGAAGATACTTGAACATATATTTTTCGTCTGGTAGTTCTTAAATGTTTTTGTATTCCCATTGCATAACGATATTATTGGGTCATTGAAAACAAAGTTGTCTGTTTCCTGTAGCTACAAATCGTAGATGTGTATTTGGTCGTGGTTCTATAACTCTCCATGATACTTCGTTGTTTTTATGATGACATATCCTTTAAGAAATATGGGCTTTTAAAGCAATCCCTCGCCACTACTTGCCATTTCACAGTCCACTGGTGAACTTTAATTCATATTAAGGAAACACTTATAGAAGCTCAAGAAGCCTTCAACTGTACTGCACCTATTTTGGTTTACCCGAATTTTAATAAGCCATTTTGCCATTTTGGATCTAAGGTTTGATGATTATATATCAGTCATGAACGAGTATCGTTCGGAACTCATTTATCATTAAGAATCTCGACCGCTAAATTATTGAGATGACCAATCTTAGTGTTGGATTTTTTTGAAGGGTCCAAAGCAGTAGAAATCGCATTGTAAGTTACATTTACGCATCAACAAATTTTATGATCTGATCTGATCGATTGTCACCGGGCGTATAGCGATAGTTAAGATACTTGCTTACCACGCCGCGAATCTTTGTGGATTTTAAGAGACTCATCATTGCTGGGTTGTTTAATTATTGCAACTTAATGTTTTGTTGGTGATGAGGTTTTCTCCTTGATGGCTAATCTTATACACCCGTTTGACGCAAGAATAATGGCTGTTTTATTTCTTGAGGTTAACGTTCTCAACTACAGAATTTCCAAACCGCGAATGGTAGTTAAAAAGTTAGGTAGTTCGTGAAGCATGAAATCGTAAAGCATTTATGAATTGGTACATTCAGAATGGCAACATGGCATTAGCTGAATGGATGAGAGAAGTAAATATGGATAGATTATGGAACATCGGCCGAAATGAAGTTGAGGTGAAATTTAAATCATTTAATACATAACTGGAGATGGACAGTTAAAAAGTAGCGGATGGAAAAAATAGTCTGGGAATGCGTTGATAGATTTCTCAACAATAATTTTTCGTCCATTAGTTATATATTAGCTAAAGGTCAATGCTTTGATAACTGGGCATCTTAAGTTAAGTGCAATTAAAGAACTACATGGCAGGTGAGTTTTTTTTGGTGCGTGTAGTTGTTGTTTGTGTTACTGTGGCCATGGATACCCCGATAAAAAAAGTTTTTAAAAAGGCTGCTACGAAGAGTGGAATGTTTAATTTTCTAGAAACAAATAATTTTAGTCGCCACTTTAACTCAAGGATTTTAGTCCTCTGCTCTATTCATCGATATGACTAAAGCCTTTGATAGAGGAGACCATGCTAAACTTTCTTAAAGAAGATTTATTGCAGGCTTTCATGGAACATTTCACAGGTGACTCAGTTCTTTCTTTACTGATCGTACCCAGGTAGTGCGTGTCTTCACTGATTCCAATAATCAGGTTAACATTTCTCGTATGAAACATGATCTAGATTATCTAGATAAAAAAACGAAAGTTTAGGTTTGCTCAAATACTTAGAAATATTTAGGAGTTTTGATTTTAGGAAGGCTCACATTGAAAACTTAAAATCCAAACAACGTTTCTTTTGCCCATCTCCTTTAATCACCTTTACAGACCAGTTTATTTTGCTTTGGTGGATTCTAATCTTCTTTGTGGGCCCGGATGTTTGGGTGGTGCCGGCAAAACTCTAACAAATTTTTTGTTTGTTTGCCAGAAACCTAGCCATAGGTTAATGACTTTTTAATGCATGCTATCTCCATCTTTGAGAAATTATTTTTGAAGAATCTTTGATTCTGAACTAATTTGACCAACGGTTTTATTGTATCCTTTAGTCTCTAGCAAGGTTAAAAACAGTTAACTGCTTGGAATAATATCAAAAATTACCATTATAGGAAATACAACTGCTTCTAATGGAAATGGGTGTTTCACAATACTGCAGCAAAATTTGTGTCATCAGCATTATTTGAGGGTTGAAAAATTAAACAAATTGGAGAAGCGTTAAATTCGAAATATTTTCAAACTTTGCTATTGAAGATAATTAACGCGAACTAGGCGATATATTGGGTGATAATTCCAACATTATATGAACTTAGATACCGATGACTCAATATAAGTAAGTAAATAATGATCCGCAAACACCAGTCAAATAAGCGTTCTATCACAGTATCATTTGTTTGTCGTTCGGGCGACTAAACGGTTGGATCGTTTGACCTACAAACCGCATCCATCAAAAATATCAACCAAAGAAAAATCGATATAGTTTCGGATTGGTACGTGGAATGTATGGAAAATGTATAGTTATCGTTTGGAACTAGTTGCTCTCAAAGGAACCTCATGGCCAAAACAGACAAATGATTTCAGCAATCATAGTTTTGGATTTTTTCAAGGACCAAATCACATGAGAAAGTTACATTTACGCATCAAACTAAGTGTTTCATCAAAAGAGGTTTTTCATCACGTAATTACGATCGGTTATGACCATGAGCACAACTCTACGACCCACTATTGAAGATTATAATTAATGGCTCAAATCATCGTCCAAGCTAATTCAGGATGACTGAATCTATGTTCATATTGATACAAAAATAATGACCTTAAGGACGTTAAAAGTTAACCGTAAAACCTTTGGAAGTGATTGGCCGCAAAACAGATTTCGTGGAAAAAAAAACTAAACAAATTCAAGAACTGATAACTTTTAACAATCAGTTAAGACTACGAACTTCTCATTGCGAACTGGCGTAATAGAAAAAAATGCAAAAAGATTCCCATCGAATATTATTCCAAGAAATGGTTCAATCGGAAGAGTTTTGACTCGTGCAATAATATCACCACTGAAAGGAATGATTTTTGTAAGGAATCGTGAAACCATATCATTCAGCAGAGATGTAAAAATATGAAAATCGTTCATTCGTAAAATCACAGTTTATTCCCGTTTCCATATTTAATATATAAATTGAAAACTTAACTTAATTATGTTAATTTCTATTTCTTAAAAGTGAGGGGGACACATGTTTCGAATTTGCAATTTAGAAAAAAAAATTTAAATAATAAACAAAACGATCGATGTCGAATAAACTTCACTACCGCAATTTTATTAAACGGAATTACGTTAAAATTTCTATGGATACTGTCAGAATTTCGTCGAAACAATTTTTTTCTTCTTTGTGTAGTATGCAGTAGACAGAGCAAACCTAAAATTCCGGGAATAAAAATAGAGCAAATACATACACCCCCAAAATCAGAAGAAAAAAAATACAAGTCGTCGTCGTCTTATAAAAATTATAATGTCTTAAATGTTTTAAATTTTTTTTGTAAATATGATAACATTTTGTGAAGTATTGTGACTCACCAATATCATTTGCATTCTCCGATGACAGTAATGGAAATGCATTACTGAATCCAACAAACGCTATAGAAACAGCATACAGGAAAAATGATAGGAACTCCATTTTTGTTGATATGAAAAAAATTATTTTCTTGTAATTTTTTTTTTTTTTTTTTTTGTGATTTTTCAATTTTTTTATATCTTGTAAATTTTTCTTTTTAAATTTTTCATTTAAGAGACTAGATTTTTTAATTATGAACAAAACTACACTACACAAAAACCTCTCAAAATAAAACTTTTATTAATAATACACATCAATTAAATTATATTATAATTTTAGGTATAATAACTATTAGTATATATTTCACCGCCCATGATTTTTAAATATTATTTAGTAAAAACAAATGCTCGAAATTGGATATTATTTAATCCCAAATCCCAGAGATTTTCATGTTTAAATTGATTCCTTTGCACACACACAATTTTTTATTTCGATATTCAAACACAATGGTAATTAATACACTAAATATATATATATATATATAATATAAATTCACATATCTTATTAATTATTTGGAATCACATAATTTTATATAAATATTTTATCTTCTACATTTGATTAAAATACAAAAAAAAAATGTATTTTTTTTTTTTTAATTTTTCATCCACTTCACACAGAGATTTTTAAGATAAATTGTAATGTGACAGCCATTAGCATTTTTAATCGAATAAAATAAATAAAATAAAACGAGAAAAAAACTAATGTGAAATGTGGTGCCCGATGTAATTTATATACCTATATGAACGGCGTGACACCTAGCGGACCAATTTTATTTTGAATCGATAATGCAGATTTTTAAAAATATTACCATAGAAACCGCGATAAATACAAAATATATCTATAACAACCGTTGTAGTTGTTGAACTAATATATTTTTTATTGGATCACACATTTCGCAAATTTTTTTCCATTCGAAATGTCTGAATTACCACCTGAATTAGTAAATAAACGAATTTCGCGTAATGTGCCACTAGTAGCACCCACTATGAAAAAAGAAAAATTTCTAAAACAGCGGATCAGCTATAAAGATTTAGATAATGAGGTGAAAGCGATACACCGGGAGATTCATATAAGAAGAGGACAAACCCCTCGCACGTAATTTTATACTGTTTCGCATTATTTGAGGCGTATAGTTTTATTAATTATGATTCAACTTTTCTGTTTTTGGCAGTGTTTCTGACCGGTATGATGCCCAAAAAGTAGGTGTGGAAAAACAGCTCGAAGATAATGATAAGGCTGTGGCAGAATTACTTCGAGATGGTACTGAGATTATAACGAATATTCGGGTGGCAAATGACAAAAGAGAAGTCGATCGACGAAATAAGGAAGCAGAACTTCGAGAAGGTAATAATTGTATTTTTTATTTCTTTAACTTTTGGGCTATTGACTTTAGTTTCCTCCATGTTTTGTCACTGTGGCAAGCTTTGGCTAGCATTTATCCCTTTCAGTGACCTAAAAACTGGTTTTTCTACTTATCATTTGCCCTGCTGATTCCATGATAAGTGCTTGTATCGTTGTGTGTCACTTATGGCTTGCATTTTTTACATCATTTGACAGATTAATGTAATATTCGCAGACCTTATGGAAATAATCGCTTTGTTGTTGTGTGCGATTGTCAAACGTATTCGCGCTTATCTAAAGGCTATATTTTGTTGCTCGACAGCAAGACAACACTCCTCATCAAACCAACATTTCATGTTGGTTCATTTCATATCTAAAGTCCATCATATATAAGCCATCGCTTTCTGATCACCACACACCACTCTTTTTCAACTTGTTATAACTTTCGCGTTACCGTTAGAGTAAATTGAACAGTTAAATTTTAATTACAATTTATCCTTTAAAGAACTTCTTCATAAACTCCAACAAGAATCACTCGAGGCCAATACTAAATTTGAAAATATTAGCTCGCGATGGAAAGAGCTTGACCAATTGCGTGATCCAATGGGTATCTATGAAGGTTTGGAGTTTCAGAAAAAACGTATCGATGATCTGATGGCCCAAAAAGATGCCGTCATTGAGGAATGTCGTAAAGAATTAGATGCAGCCGATATGCGTTATGTTTTCGATCAAGAAAAGCAGGCAGCTGACGTTCATTGTCTCGTCGAACGGATCGATAGTCAGATTAATATAATAAAAATGGCATATCGCCATCGATTAGATTTATTAGAGGGTTCAATTGATACGCAACGTGATCTAATACGTACTGAACATAACGCAAAATTTGAAGAATTTTTAGACTTTCGTATCAGTGACGAAGATCAAAAGCGAGCAAAGGAAAAGGAAAGACCTGAATTTTATACTGCCGAAATTTCCCGAATTACGCAAGAACACGAAGAAATAATTCGGGCAACACGTATCCGCCTCGAACAGGATAATGAACAGCTTCAAGTTGAATTGGAAAAATTAAAGGGCAACGTCATTTTAAATTCCGATAAGTTCGATTATAATTTTCAGGTCCTTCAGAAGCGCGAAGAAGAGAATATTATAATACGTAATCAGCAAAAGAGACGCATTACTAGGCTCATTGAATCGGCGAATAGCTACAAAAGACGAATAAACGAATTAAAACGTAAATCAGAAAATGAAGTTACAAAGTTAAGTAACGATATTAAGGCATGGCGGAAGAAAATACTTGATCTCGAGGATAAAGCTGATTCAATGCTGAAAGTAAACGACGTTAAATACCATAAAATATGGTCGATGAACCAAATGGAGGCGAGTACCTTGCTTGAAAAGGTATTGGCAATCGACAAGATAATATACGAGCAACAATTGGGGATTACTTGGTTACCGCCAAGCGTTGCACTAACCGAAAAAGATAATCTACCATCGTTTAAAGAAGCAGAGAAAATGCTGAACCAGTTGTATATGTCACACGCTAAACCGATTTTATCAACTACGACAACGCAATCGCATAAAGTAACTCATAAAAATGTTCCGGAAGCTAAACATAGGAACGAAAGTACTCAGATAATGCGCACCATATTTAGAAGTATTGCCGATAATAGTGGATTTCTAATTGAAGCGAAATTAAATCAGTTACTTGAACCATATTCTGAGACAGATCAAACGCTCGTTCGTATCGATAATATATTCTATGCGCTTGGCATTAAACGAATCGAAGACGTACTTAAATTACAAGATTATTTTGCGGCATATGCCTTCTGCCCGAATTGTTATAAAACATTTTTGCCTGATGTGGATGCACATCATTCTGTTGGTACACAAAGTATTAATTTAACAGGGTCACGTTCACGTATACAGTCCGAAATTTATCCGTTACAAGACGATGGTGATAACGTTACTGAAATGATTGCCAGTATGAGAATACAACATATTGACGAAACTCAGGCTGAAAAAGATCGAAAATCTAAATCAGTAGTGAGTCCAACGACTTCATGTGAAAATCATTATTTTGTGATTGATTGGGGTTCAGTTCTAACCGCACTTCGGGACTATGTCGAAGTGCATATCGCAACCAAACGGGCAATGTAAGTTAGCCGATAAAACATGATTGCTAATAAAACAGGATAATTTCTATATTTTACAGCCCCATAACAACTATGTCATCACGACTCGATCGTACTCGAAGTTCTACGTCCCGTCTAATTACGAACAAGGATGTGCGATTTTTTTGGGACCAGTATTTGAAGATTGTTCCGCGTGACAAGCATAAATTATGGACAACATTCGAGCATGGCCTTACACGTTACATTGATGAACTGAAGAAACGTGCACAATTATGCCAAGAGTGCGATGACCTAAAACGCCAAAATAACGAATTAAAATTTTTAATGCAACGATATATGAATTATACTCAAAATAAATCAAATTAAAATAAAACAAAAATTATGGCAAAAAGAATTTCCCAGTATTTTTTTACATTAGCCATCGTGCAGCACATAAACCATATTTAACATCAGACAATACGCATTTATTATTTTTTTTTTCGAAGTGTCGTCAATTTTTCTTCATATATTATTGTCAGAAGTAAAATGGCGAATGTACGTGATAGTGATACTTCATTGTGGCTTCATAATAAACTTGGCACTTCAAATGATTCGTGGACGAGTGGTTCAATATGTTCACAATTAAGTAAAGAAGTTTTAAGGAATATTAAAGATTGTTTTCCCGATTTACAAACACAAGTGAAATTGAAATTATTATTAAGCTTTTTTCATATTCCTCGACGTCTTATTGAAGAGGTGAAGAAAAATTTTTGTTAAGGTTTTTTTAATTTGTGATTGGTGGGAGTTTTATTTACCCTAATATAGTTTTTTAGTGATTTACGACAAGTTAACTTTATAAATAGTGTATATTGATTGGTTATATATCATAAAATTAATTCGTACACTATAAAAATCGTAAAAAAATTAACAAGTTTTGTGTTTTGTTTGACAGTTTGCGTCAGTAGCTCTAAATTCGAGTTGCTCAATTTATATATAAATGTATTTTGTTTTTTAAATTTCTGACATTTTATTAATTTTTAAATTATTTTTATATTTTAAGTGGAAATCTGAACTCGAAGAGATTATTGATACGGCCGGAATTGATTCAGAATTATGGGTTTCAATGCTTGCGGAAAATATGAAAACCCTTCCGGCCACTGGAAGTTTAAACAGCGAGATTACAGATTACGAAGAAACACGGCCAATTTTTATGGATATGGTTAATGATTTACGAAAATTAGTAACAAAACATAGTGATTTAGGTATGCTACCATTAGAATGTCAATATTTAAATAAGGCTGCATTGACCTCTATGGTTGGACAACAGCCTGCACCACAAAAACATTTCACATTAAAACGAAAACCAAAAAGTGCAGCGTTGCGAGCTGAATTACTACAAAAGTCATGTGATGCCCAGTCTACATTAAAAAAAGTTTCGGCGCCAACCATTCCGTTGAGGTCGCGTGGAATGCCTAGAAAAATGACGGATACTACTCCTTTAAAAGGGATTCCATCTCGAGTTCCAACCAGCGGTTTCCGTTCTCCTCCGTCATTACAAACTCAAAATCGACCAAATTTCAGTAGAATTCCGGCCGGTCGAAAAGAGGGTGGTGTTAAATTATTGGACATAACGGAACAACCATTAGGATATGCGGCAGCCAAAAAGAGGAAGCGACAACAAGAGCTTGAAGAGCAACAAAAGAAAATGGAGACACAAGTGACTAACAATAATAACAATCCGAGTAGTACGAATAATAATGCTTCGTCACCTACATCCACACCACCCGCTACGACACCAACTACTGTTCCGTCTACAACTCCAGATTATGCAGCTGGGCTAACTGCCACATCTGTGTATACACAACCGGCTACACCTGCACCATCGACAGCATCAAAATTACTGGATCGGCCACTGTCGCCCTCACCATTTACAATAAATCCTACAACAAGTATTACATCTACGACTGTAACCACATCAACAGTTGCACCAATCACCGTAATAAAAACAGAGCCGAATGCCTTATTATCACCATCGTCAAATGACGATGAACCGCAACCACCACTAATAACAATAAAAACAGAGCCGAATTTGTTGCAATCGATTGTTATAAAAACCGAACCAAATGTTTCGATAGTAGCATCAACGCCAATAACCAGCTCGATTATAACGACATCCACATCGCCTTTCACGAGTCTGCCCCCAAATGTTATCATTCAACAACATACACCGTCTTCCGTTCCAACCATTGTCAGTTCGAGTGGTGCAATGGCATCATCAATTCAATCGCCCACAACTATCAACAAGATAGTAATAAACACAAATAAACCACAAATAAGTAACAGCATTAGTAGTAGTATCCTAAGTAGTAGTCAAATTAGTAGTTTGATGTCTGCAACCACAACAATTCCATCATCGACCATAGTAAAATCAATTTCGTCTCCGATGCAACAGATACAAGCATCACTTTCGGGTATGCCAGCTTTATTAACGTCACCACCACTGCATCAACAGACGACGAACAATATAATCCATATACCGCGACAGACCACAATAAAACAGATACCTAAACCTCAGACCACAACAGTGGCTTCTTCCTTGCATCAGCAACATCAAATCCATCAACAGCAAATTAGCCAGCCAACAAAAATAGTTCAAATTAAAACACAGCCAACAATTGTGGTGTCATCTAGTAATAGTATATCGCATCAAAATATACCACCGCTGATTTCGACACAAGTCCCGATGTCCAATAAAATCAACATTACTAATATTCAAAATGTTAATATCCCGTTAAATAAAATTCAAATGGGATACATCAAATTCGACGAAAACAAATATAATCCGATTGGCTGGGCCACGGCCTATGACAACCGCGACTACAGCATCAAACGGCTACCGCATTAATTCAACAACAAATACAACAACAGCAACAACAAAAAATGGGACAATTGTGGTACAATCGCCCGAGCGGTATGAATGTTAAGGGTAAAACAATAATTTTAGCAAATCCAAATCATTAGCGTCTAAAGGTGTGATAATCCGTTCGTTGGACCTGTCGGAAAATACTGTATATCAACAAATACCGTTTTCAAATTTTATAAATAATGGTCCGCCGGGTCTAATTAAAACCGAACCCGGTACTGGTGGTTCAACGCAAATTGTACAACAACAATCAAAATAATAATCAACAATTACCTGCTTTGGTGCCAACGTCACAGTATCAAACGATGCCATCGCTTACACCCGTTATGATTTCGTCATCGAATTTGCAACAGCAGCAACAAAATATTCCTGCTCTTCTGTCGACAAGTAGCGGTGAACAAAAAACGGCCATTGTACGTCCTGTTCAAATGACCAATATGCAAGGAATGAATGTATTACCGCAAGGTTTGACGTTAATTCAACGACCTGGCCAACAACCTCAATTGGTGCAAGTTAGTAATCAGCCAACATTGCAGCGTACGATTATAACGCAGCAACCGCAACACGGCGATGGTCAACAACAGACGACAAATCGGCCGCAAACTATATACGTGCCACAGAATCAAATTCAACAGCAAAATATTACTACGGAACAAAATCCGCAAACAAATAGAAAGGGATTATCGCATATGGTGAGAGCGCACGACACCTTTATGTTTCCTAATTTACAAATTTAAATCTTTTCGGCATTTTTTTTTTTATTTAGCATAAACACTACGTCGAAATCCAGGCAATTTTTCAAAATGCAAATGTTGTTTCGCGCGTAGAGAAAGCAGTAATTTTAAGTTTTATGGCTGGTTTTCGAGATAATCCGAAACCATCACCTGAAAATACAATTGTTATAAAATTAGGTGATACAAAGGTAAGTGGTCACTGGAACATAAAAAAAAATGTCTAATTTTCCTTAATTATAACTTTGGCACTTTCTACACTCTTAGCAAAAAATTCTACAAGAAAACGGTTCATATGTGATAACATCGGAAAAATCATTTATTAAATTAGATTATAATACGGGCGAGTGGAAAACATTTAAAGAAACGACCATACTAGAACAACATCATGAGGAGCAGAATTCTATGGAAAATTCTGTAGCAATTAATTAATTTTATGTGAACATAATTTAAAAAAAAAATTTTTTTAGCAAAGAGATAACATATCTGTGAAATTCGAATAGAATATTTGTAGGGTGGGCCGACGACAAGCGGGAAATTTATATAAAGTGTGCGGGTTTATTATTTGATTTCTTTTTCACGACACTGTGTTTACATGCTGAAAATATACTATAAAATTGAAAAATTGGTTCTGTTCCATGGTGAACGATGATTTTTCTTGCATGAGTTTTTGTAATGTCCCATGCAGGGCGCCAATTTAATTATCTTGATAGCTGTGAATACCGTGTTTTTCTTTTCTACTGTAACTATTATTATTGCTATAATTTTATGTATATACAGACAGCATAATAATTTAAAATTATAATTAAAATAGATAGAAATTTATTAATTTAATATTTTTTTTTTCTAATGCACACAGAAATTATCATATTTTAATTATTTATACATGTTTAAAAATTAATTTACAGCCTTCGTTTAAATAATCAAATAGACAGACGACACACACACACATAAACATACAACAAAACAAAATTATGCATATATTTATTTTTATAAATGAAATAAAATTAATTAATTTACTATTTAGTTAGATAAAAAAAAAAAAAAAAAAAATTAACAATAAAAAAAACAAATTGCTTGCGATGTTATAATTACATAAATTAATTAAATATCTATAGACATACAACACTAAAAAAAAATATGTAAACAAATTAAAAAAAAAAAAAAACAATAGCAAAATGATTATTTAACGGCCAAGCCAAACTAAAACATCAACAGAAAATAATTTAGTAATTTCATTCGATCCCGTATAAATATATATATATATATATATATATATATATATATATATATATATATATATATATATATATATATATATATATATATATATATATATATATATATATATATATATATATATATTTATGTTTTGATTTAATATGAAATATTCACATAAGACGGTACATTTTTTTTTATTATTATTTAGCTTATTACTTTATAATATACTTATATATAAATATATATATATATATATATATATATATATATATATATATATATATATATATATATATATATATATATATATATATATATATATATATATATATATATATATATATATATATATATATATATATATAAATATATATATATATATATATAAATATATATATATATATATATATATATATATATATATATATATATATATATATATATATATATATATATATATATATATATATATATATATATATATATATATATATATATATATACATATATATACAAATTAATATACGATTATAAAAGAAAAAATTATGGATAATTAAAAAAATTAATTTTACTATTATGATTGAGAAATAATAAATTAAAATCAGATTATAAATAATACATAATTATGATTTTTCATTATATTTTATATAATTTTAAATTTTTATGTCTATTCTTATTATTAAAAAAAAAAATTATAAATTTAACAAAAACCACAAGAAATTAAACAAAAAAAAACATAAAATCAATAAACGGAAAATTATACAGAATTTTTTTTAAATAAATTAAAATAAGAAACCAATAAAAATATAAAAAAAAAAAATAGTTAATAAATAATAAAAATTGAATCATTCAGACATCGTTTAAATTTAATTAATTTTTTATTGTTTTATTCAAATTTTTGAAATAAGCTTGTCTTAAATTTACTATGTGAACTTTTTGTGGCGGAGGCTCATTCGATTTGATAAAAGTCTTCACAACGACTGCTTATAATTGTAGCGGATAACACGAAATTGTTGAATAATAATCAACAATCTGGCTCCATCGATTTCGATCCCAAGTTTAATCTTTGTATTGTCAAGACAACCTGAAGAAGAAAAGTCGTTTTGTACTTCGATAAGACATCAGAAAACTTTTCAGGCTGAATCATATAGATTTTTTCTTTTAAATCGCGATGCATTTTTAGCGGATAGTTTCCGATTGTTAATAATTTATTTAACTATAATATAATCTCGAAATGCTCGAAACACGATGTCGACCTCGTAGTTATTACGGGTTCCGGCAAAAAGTTGAAGCGAACTTGTTTGCGAACTTTTGACTGCACGGAAGGTAATTAAGGTCCGCCAACGTGATAGTCTGAATAGCAAGTTTTGAGACGATTGATGGAAATTTTGGCGTGTCTCCGTTCAGATCAAAAGTGGACAATTTTGGAGTACGGTCGATAATTAAATGCGATCCAGTATAAGGTGGTTGCAATGATCCGTCAGCGAATTCTGGTTTTGCTATACACTACTGCGCCATATGCATTCTCCGAGGCGTTGCAGAACCCAAGAAGCTCGACACTTTGCCATCAACTTTGGTATATTGGATGTATCGCGGAATTAGCAACAGCTGAGTGGCTCTGAGTTCTGATTTGAGTCGATCCCACCTGTCCAAAAAATCAGATGGTAAACTATCTAAGTTCAGGCTCCATAAACTCTGGTACATGATTTTGCAGCTAACTGTGAGTGGTGTTAGCCACCCTAGTAGGCCAAAGATTCTTGACATTTCGGACAGGAATTTTCGCTTAGTTAGTTGGTTCGTGTTTGGAGGCAGGTTTAAGTGAAATAAAAAATTATATCCAGCTGGATTGTAGTGAATCCCCAATGTTTTCACTGACTCTTCAGTCATTAAATCCAGATCGCCAATCAATCTCTTGGGCTACGAAATTCCTTCTAGGATATCTGGATGAATACTGGTCCACTTTCCCAGCTTCATTCAGTCTTATTGAAGTAAATGGATTAGTTGTGTCTGTAGATGTTGACCTTCTTATTCTGTGTCGGGACCGGTTAGTACATCATCTACGTAGAAGTCGTTTTTTAGGATGTGGCTGGCTTCCGGATGAATGTTTCTTTCGTCATCTGATAATTGATGGAGAGTTTGGATGGCTAGGTAGGTGCAGCCGATGTCCCATAAGTGACTGTGGTTAGTTGTTATTCTTGTAGAGGCCGATCTATGCCAACTGTTATGGAGCCGAAGCACACCCAACTCTTTCACTGTTACCTTTTAACTTCCTACCTTACGCCGTCGCCAGCCAAATCGAGGACGCACGAATACAGGTTCGCTTTGAATAATTTGTCGATACATTTTTTCGACATCTGCAGAAAAAACTACGCGAAGTTTTTTTCGGATATGATCGGCGTAGAGAGTGAAACTACGACCTTCGAGAAGATGTCGAAAACGTTTGATCCCCAAATAAGCCGCGAGAAGTTAATGATCATGCGCAGTTTATTTTTTGCGTATCATTGAGACGTGCAGAAAATAAGTGAAGTGGTCGCCAAGTATCCGTAATGAACTGCTGAACCACTGCTCCAATAGCTGTATCGGAAGTGTCAACCATGATGACCAGAGGCACTAATGATGTTGATTTTTGCAGTTATCGAACGCTTCAATTGCTGCTGTCGACCACTGATTTGGAACGCGATTATTCTTAACATAACTTTTTAGGTAGTCGTTCAGTAATCCCTGATCGGCATGCAGCAGCAGGAATGAAGCGTCGATAAAAGTTTATCATGCCTATTTGAATGCGTAACCAATTATTCGCGTATGGATAATTGATAGTGCTGACCTCTTTTCGGATAATGGCACTAACTTTTAAGAATTGCTAAGAAGTTAAATGCAAAGAACGGGAGGTGATGAAACCTGTGGACTATGGACCTAAAATTAAAAAGGTCAGTAATGCATCAATGGCATTATTATATAGAGACTGCAAAGGCTGAGGACATTGCAGAGTATATATCTTCGTGCCGAGTAACTTACTATGTACCAGTTTCAATGTGCTTTAATGCATTTGAGCACATTGCCATGTCATGCAATATTAAAGAAGAATTTTAAAAAAGCTAACAAAGCCTTTGACCACTCTCTGAGAAGCAGAGTACGCACAGTATACAAAACGATTATAGACAGTATAGAAAACTGTCAATTAAGGGTTGCCCAAAAGAATACATTACATGGAAGTCACTAGTGATGGTGACAATGCCAATGCCGCCATAGGCGTCTTTAACCAAGACCTAGAGGTACTTAGAATCTCACAATTATGCGACTCACATTTTGTATGTGTTGAGGTTAGGTCTGATTTGGGTAATTTTGATCTAATCAGTATCTATTGTCAATACGCTTGATAATATCATGGAGGGTCTCAAAAACCTTCCAATTATCATAACTGCATGGTGAC
The DNA here is from genome assembly GCA_963556175.1 of Tipula confusa. Lineage (NCBI taxonomy): Eukaryota > Metazoa > Arthropoda > Insecta > Diptera > Tipulidae > Tipula > Tipula confusa. The sequence goes on along the minus strand of OY744476.1, from coordinate 14,430,814 downwards.
TTCAATGCTAAGTCAAAACTTTGGCATAATAAGGATACAAACGAACGAGCAATCATCGTTAAAGAGTTTGTTGCAAGAAGAGGCCTCTTTGTTATAAACAAAGAAGGAAAGCGAAGCACCTATTGATACAATGGTGACTTAAATATTAATGGCACACTTGTGAGTGATGGTTTGTTTAGGAATGTTACCAATTGGAAAGTAAAAGAAGACTGGACTTTTAGTGATCACCGAGATATAATCGTAACTTTAAAATCTCTAAGCGCACATAATAGCAATGAATCCTCTCAAAACGTAAAATTTGGGAAAAATTCGATAATTTGTTGAAAACATCTTGGAAAGGATGGTCGGAAAATATAACATGCGCATCCAATGAGGATGTAGATGTAATAGAAAATAAAATCACGACCTCAATAATCGGTGTCTGTGACAAAAGCATACCACGGTAATGTGCGCACAAAGGGAAATTAAATTGGTGGAACAAAAGACTAACGATAAAAAGAGCAACCGTATCAAAAATGCGTAATGTATATGAAAAAAAGGACCGCACAGCAAGAGCCTGATGACGCTCGAGAGAAATGTCATGGGCCCAAACACGACGATAACGACATTACTTATTGAGTTCAAAAGGACAGTAAGTACGCAGGTTCGGTCACGTTCTGCGAGCCGATCCTAAACGGATGGTTCAGTAATCTCGGAGAGAAGAGTTATACCTATCATTTGCAAGGCGCAGAGGTCACTGTTGGCGACGATGGTTCATTGGATTAAAGCATGAATTGGCTTCTTTTGGCTACATCTAGCACAATTAAATGTAAAGCCAGCGCGGAATCGAAACCGATGAAGTCGGATTGTTAATTCATTTCGTGGTAGCAATTACCTCAAATATTATTTGAGTGATGGTTGGGAGCTTGGTTTGACCTCGAATAACCGACACACAAATTTTAAAAAGTAACAACTCAATTCCGGGAAATTAAAATTAAAAAATTTACTTATATTTGTTACAGCCATTACACACAGAGCTGAATTACATTGTATTCACCCATTGATTTTAATCAAACGATTTATTCCGGCTGAATTATCAACAAATAACGAAACTGTAAATTTCGAAATTTCAAATCGTTTCCCTTTTTCGTTCGGAAATCCACCAATAATTGTACCATCTATGCGTGCCGTCATCATAGGCATATACGGTGGAAATTTCTCGGGATCGATAATATAATTTGCAATACTGAACTTCCCTATGATCGGACAGTCATCTATAATGAGTCCATTCTTTTTCATGTCGCTGTATATAATTTTGAACAATTGGTCGGTTTGTTTATTCCGAATAAACGCACATACATCGATCATTTTGTTGAGTAGCACTTTTTCAGTTTTATCCGAATTGATCATCGTCATCACGAGATTGAGCTAAAAATAAACGAGATTTAAATATTAAACCAATAAAATTGCATAAATTAACGTTTACAATAAATGGTTCAAGTGCTTTGTTCGTTTCGAAGACAAATCCTATGGCCGATGTGGTTTTATTTAGAGTTACATCTATTTTACACATGTCATCATCGATACAGTAACCCACTAGGTCTGTTATGCGAAGCTTGTAAGATCTCTGGAAATAAACGTATTCGAATTATTATGCATAGGTCAAACTTTTGTATAATTCCGTCTTAATTACCCAACCTAAACCTGAATGCAAGCGAGTGAATATGAGAGCAGCTAATAAAATGTTGAACCTCATTGTGTGCGATAAGCTTAAATTCTACACAAGTAATGAATGTTTCAGGTGTAATTTATGGTTTTAATTTGGAGCTCAATTTACACGAATTGATGTTATCAACGCGATTAATTATGCAACGATTAATTTAATGGATTTTAATAATTTTGTGGTTATATCCAGCCTCTGGAACATTTATACGATTTTAATCAGAACGAAGAATTATAATTCGCATTATAATAATCATAGGCTTTTCAGGCCATTGTTGGCACATACTAAGCCATCATCGTGTAACAGTTTCATAAGAGGTCGTATGAGTCATACGATAAAAAAAGTTACCGTAGTAACGTTTCATGACTATTATGGTTGCTTGGTTATATATTTACGAGTTGCGTAAATCTCGTCTGACCACAGGTGGACAATTAGTATTATACTACTTCCAAATAATTAAGTTTCATGATTATCTATATTTAGTTGAACTTGAAAATGAGTTGAAATTTAGTTGATATATTCAATTAACTTGTTGCGGCACATTTTATTATATTCGATTCCTCGTCAAGCCATTGTACGATTAAAACATCGCGGGCCAAATACCACCGCGATCATGAAAATATTGATTTTTGTTGTGATTTCTGCTACCTGCGTGGCCGCATGGGTAAGTGAAAGCGAAATTGAACTTGAGACATCTAAATTTGAATTTTTCGTTAATTATCGTTTCAGCGGCCATATAAACTTTCTATTACCGATTTGAAATATGAATACAATCAAGAATTGTCGAAAGTTAATATAACGTTGACCGAATCGGGTAATATGCCTCTTGTGAACGCCTTAATCATACCTAATCAAAAAATTAATTCTTTATTTGTAAGTCAACTAATTGGAAATATCTAGTTTTAATTTTGGAAAATTCATTTAATTTAATTTGTATATTCAGGCAACCATAAAAGTCGTTATGTATCCAGAAGGTGAATCAAACGCGACAATTGTGAATTTCAACAAAACAATCAACTATTGTAAGTTCCTATCGAGTCCCAATCTCGAGCCAGTATTCCGACATTATCATGAAATGATCGAAAGATTTGGATCGATACCGAAACGATGTCCGTTTAAGGCGAAAGATATAATTTTTATTTCGAATTTGTATCCAGACGAGGATAAATTACCGCGATCCTGGCAACAAGGCAAAATAAATATTTTTACTGAATTTTATACCGATAGCCAGGATAATTCGAAAATATTTTTGTTCTTTGTTGACGTGTGGGGATATATCGATTTTTCAAAGGCAATGGAAGCTTTTCAAGCTTTTGGCAATATGTAATTGATGTATAATTTTCAATCTATTGTAGTTTTATGTGTGAATAAATAAATAAAATAAATAAACGATTGTTTTATGATTTTAGAGCTGAGATAATTCTTTTTTTTTCCTTGGTACTCGAATTGTTGTTTCCTTAAGGCATAATTCTGAGGAACAGGACCAATAAAAAATTATCGACACAAATGTTTATTGCTTTAAATTTGACATTACTCTTTATTTTTAGTAGCTCCACAGAATAAAGTTCTTCGGAAAACGGATGTGATGTTGTTACATATAAAAAGTCATTTCTTGCATATAATTAATTTTCCATTAAATATTTATTGATCAAACAAAATACAATTTTTTATAATTAAAATCATAAAAGAAGAAATTATTCGGATGCAATCTCTGCATGCCAATTCGCATTAAAAATCGTTTTACTATCTTTGATTATATGCAAATCCAATTGAAATTTTCCGGGTGGTGTAATCGATGGTAATTTAGATGAATCTATTTTAAAGTCATGCATATAGTAGGCTCCTTTTGGTAGAGGACACGATGTCGAAAAATTACCATGTTTCGTCATATCGTCGAGAATAATCTTTAAAAATGGAACTTGATTTGGATCTTTAAAATAGTCACACAATTTAATTTCCGGTGTAGCTAAAAAGTCTTTAGCTCCTTCGGGCGTGTCAATTTTTAAAGTAACCTTTACATTCGGATCAGTAATTTCTTTAAGTGTCACGCCATCAAGATCGATCGTTGGATCGTGCGATTCTGGATTATGGATTTTCATTACAGGTTTTGAAAAATATTCTTCGTCAACGGTGAAGTCACCCGAAATCAATTTTATATGCAACTAAAAATTAATAAAAATAAAATTAATTTTTTAATTTTTTAAATATACAAAAAATATTTACTTTATGCCCATTTGAGTAGAAACTGAACAGTAGCACGCTTAACAAGATCGATAATATAATGAATTTCATTTTGCTGGCTCTTTAGGTTTTAGTTGGAATGGATGTAAGTCGTCTCCTTTTATATCGAAATGGATATGTTTGTTCATAAAACTATTATTAAAATGTTCATAAATTAAGCAATAACAATCATCATCATTTGAACGATATTTATCTGTTAGATTTGCTAAAATATATTAACTTATTTCATAATTACTTCAATCTGAATTGGATGAGTAAGTATGGAGTATAATTACGTGACATTGGTCTATTGATGCGATTAATCGTAGTTGCTGAACTCAAATCGGCCAATTGTGTTAAATTACGCAATCATCCTAGGATTAATGGAACATACAGTACCTTGATTGAATTATGCTTTACCAACATTTCACTAAAATTTAACACATCGATGATAATACAAAGTCATCATGTTACTTGTGCAATTGACCATAAACAACAACAAAAAAATGCCCATTACCTCATTTAATGGTCTCCAACTGTGATTATGATCAATTCAAAATATTTAATACTTACCTATCTTCTAATTCGATCACCAACTAACTACACCAAATAAACTATAAAACTACATTAGAACTAACCCATTTTAACTTAATACCTGTAAGTCGATATGTCGCGGTTATTTGGTGCAGTCATCATTCTACTAATTTTAAATGTGACACAATATGTTTTGTGTGAACATCAGGTAAGAACTCGTTTCGTGCGATGGTTGGTAAAATTTATTAAAAAATTAATTTGATTTATTTATTTTTGAAGCTCAAATTATTTTTAAATAAAGTCGATTATGAAACGGATCCGAAATATTTTAAAATGCATATAAATTTTCAAAATAATACCGATCATCATATTTTGTTGGACCTCGACGCCGAAGTTATAAAAGACATGGATAATTCATTGGTATGTAAATCGATAACAAATTTAACTTTTATACGATAAATGAGCTTACAATGTTTTTCTATAGATGATCGAGATCGATGCGTATTTTAAACAGGAAAATGGAGAGTATTATCGTATTTTTAAAACACAACCACGTAATATGTGCGAACTATTTGCTAAGCCGAGTATCGAACCATTGTTTGTGATCGCATTCGATAGTTTAAAAAATCATGGAAATATTGTTTCGTCGTGTCCCTACAAAAAGGGACATTTCAAATTGGAAAAATATAAAGTTGACCCGGCCAAATTACCCGATATGGCGATGGTGGGAGATTTTCGTACCGATATGGTTATATTCACTGCTGATGGTGGTAATCAGAAACCCGTTATGAAATTTATGTGGTACACAACAGTAGCCAACTAGAACGTATTTTATTGGATCAGTTATATTTAATGATACATAATACATTTTTGGATCTTTTAACTTTCTAATCAATTTATTATCGATTTTTAGTAAAATAACTGATATCCAATTTATCGAGTTTGCCTACGACCGCAAAGACACGTAGTTTTACTTTGTTACTATTCGACCCAATAAACTCAATTGATTCCGGTGGCGGTGGCGGTGGTAAAGATGAAAAATCATAATATGATCTTGGTTTATGTTTCACTACAGCGTTTGGTTCAGACGGATCCGTTGGAACAGAAGATGAAGCACTTAAATATGGGTCACTCGAGTGTATGCTTATTATCGACTGTGATTTAGAACTTAACTGTATCGCTGGAATCACCGTTATCTGAGATGGTGAATCATCACTTTCACTTTTCACAATTGTTACTAAACTTAAATCGGGTTGATCCATATTTGGATTAAATATTTCAACTATATTAATATCATCGTTCGATGGTCCTTCAACAAAAATAGAAGGTAACGTTAATCTTGAATTTTTCTTAACTGTCGACACAACATCTTTATACGTTTGAGCAACATTTTGTTCATTTTGTATTTCAGATGACGATATAAATACTACATCCTCCGAATCGGATATAGTCACTATGGTTTCATCCGATGGTATGGAGATAGCGGGTGTTATAATCCTATATGGATATACAAAAAATAAAATGGTTTTAGTAAAACTTGTATTTATTCACTTGTCATAAACTTTATAATGTTAAAATGTTGAATACTTATCCATATCGTCAAGATTATTGAAACGTTCATTGGTCAACTCTTGACGCAATTCCTGCAGTTGGACACTATATTCGTGCGCGAGCGCTTGACTTCGCACCGAATTTGTTTGTTCCGCGGACAATTCACTTTGAAGATCTTCAGTTTTTCTACGCAATTTTATAACTTCTTGATTCAAGTTATTTGAATTGCGAATATGCTGATCAATGTCTTGTCGACTACTTTCGAGTAATTCGGCCAATCGATTTTTACGATCACCACCTGACCCACCACTAAGTGCATTGTTTTCTAATTTTAAAAGTTGATTTTCCGTTTGTAGTTGTTGACGGATTGTTGAATGTTCTTCGAGTTCGGCGGCCAACGAGTCCCTTTGAAGATCAAGCTTTTCAACTAGTAATTTGCTGGCTGTTAGGTCATTTTGCAACGCTAAATTTTCTTTATATTTCGTTTCTAATTGTATTTGTAATTCGTCTATTTGTCGAGATAAGTTGTTAATCTAAAATAAAAAATTTCATAATTGGTGACGTAAACTAATTCTAAAGTGTCCAACCACATACTTGTTGCTCACACGACCTAAACTCATTTCTTTTAATTTCTAGTGCGGTTTCTAATTCAATGATTCTATTTTCTGCATCAATTAATTGTTTCCTAAATAAGATCAAAAGAAAAAAAATAACAAAAAGATAAAAAAACAAAAATCAAAATCATAAAACAATGAAAATAGAAAATAAACTTAAATTTTTCCTGTAAACGGGATAAATTTTCCATTATAAAATTTAAAACTATTCCATCAAGAGTTAAACTTACTTGGTTTCAGTTGCTTCGATTTCCAAACTGTGATTATTACCTTCGAGCACAACGGCATCCTGGGACAGTGATCGGAAATGATCGAGCATCTCTGCACGTTCATTATCTTTTTTCGCCAGCATATCTTCAACACGTTTCACCTCTTGAACGTATTGCTGCAATTGGAGTTTTAATTTTTCCACCTCCATTTCAGAATCTTTCAATTGACGTTTTGTAATTGTTAATGCCGTGACCGTATCACCTAGCTCGTTTGTTAACCGATTATTTTCCAACATCGCATTATCGTTGTAATGTTTTAGGCTACTAATTTGTTTGCGAAGTGAATGAGTTTCGGTGGTGGCCTCGCGTAATGTACCGTCTTGAGAAATTCTCTCCAACGTTTTCTCACTGCAAGTAGAAAAAAGAAAACCAAATAAATGGTTAGTAAGAAGTTATATATATTTTTTTATATTTATATCCAAAATCATGATTGCTAAATTTTTTATAAACATTACCCGTAAACGACTTATAACTGTTTCTTGAAGTGGTTAAGGGCAAGAAATTGTGACAATTATTCGTTCACTTTTACTAAACCTTTTTATGTCCAACTATAACGTAGTAAGCTTGCAGCCTTAGACAAATTAATACTTTTGATCGGAGCAGGATCGCTTCTCGATAGATTCAAAATGGTGCACACTTTAAAATCTTAACCGAGTTATCACTTCTCACAAATTATTTTGGTCTGAAAACTTTTCAAATTTCAAATTCATTTTACCTAAATCAGAAATGCTATAAAACACTTAGAATTTTTGCCTGGAATGCAAATCGGCTAATGGAACATATTTCAGAACCAAAAATATTTTTAAATTCAGAAAAATAGATATATGCTCAATATCTGAAAGACATTGTGGGTATTGTTGTTATCACGCCATCCATACAGGAAAAAAGCAAAAAGAGGATCAACTAAATTTGTAAAAAAAAACATTAAAACATTAACACTAAAACTTGCTTATGTTGAAAGCAACAAAAAGAACTAAATAAGAAGACCTAAAATGTGATGATGGAACTTGAGCTAGCAGCAAAAAGGAAAAGCTGGTATGTTTGCATCATACCTTGGAGACAAATTCCAACCTCTCCCAAGACAAACTGCAAATAAAAACAAAATCAACAGTCAAAACTGTATCTTTACAAGAGTTAAAAGTCGAAATTACCAATAACGTAAGCTTAACAAATCTCCGGGATATGAGCTAATTACAGGACAAATAGTTAAAGTACTACCCTTTATCAAACGAATATGTTGAGATTCGCCGTTTATAATGGTGGACAAAACAAATTTAGTAAAACGACTACGACTCATCCTAAGAACTAGACCTGTAGAACTAGGACAGCCAGATTAAACATAAATTATATCGGGACTAATCAATGGGTTATATGCACGAGGGTGAATGACTTGAAATGTCATATGAAGATAAGAGTAAGTGAGACAACTGTATATTTAAAAAAAAAATAAAATTTGTCGCGATGAAACCAAATAACTTATATTACTATAAGGGAAATCGTGAACATTTCCATAGTAAATGCTAACGACAACATGATTTCGTTCAATTTTGTTTCGGATAAAAATTCTAGATGGCATACCAAACGTTTTTAACGAGAACAATAGATGGCACGTCAACCAATTTTTTTATTTTTTAAATTTAAATTTAAATTTTAAATTATTTTTTAAATTTTTTTTAAATTTTAAATAAAAGTGCACGGTTGGAGCTAAATCTAGGTTTATTTAATTTAAAAAAATGGGGTAAATTAATGACCCCATCATTAAATACATACAAAATTTTAGTCGAATGTGAGAAAATTTTTAAAAGTAGTGTTAATATTAATGTAAAATTAGAATATAGTAAGTTAGTTTTACGATCAATACAAAATATTAGTTTAATCGATTTAATTTTTATAGATAATAGCAATCACTTATACTCTAGATTTAATATTAATGATATAGAAAATCATTTTTACGTGTTAATTAAAACTATCATAAATATATATTATAAAATAAGATTTTTTCATTTTGCAAAACAAGAGAATTTAAAAAAAATTGGTGTAAGAAAAAAATTAACGAAGTTAATTCATTTTAATGAAATGAAATAATTAAAAAAAAATAAAATTTGGTTTTATTTATTTATTATTGTATATAAATATAAGCCCATGTACTCCAATCCCGATTATAAAATTTAAAATTTTTTTTTTAGATTTAAAATTTTTGTTTCGTTAATAATTCGTTCAATATAAAAAACTGTAGATAAAAAAATGTAAACATTTCGTTCAACTACTCTAGTGCCATCTACTATTTTTATCCCAACTAATATCATGTTGGCACATAAAATCGACGCGATTTCCCTTATAGTAATATAAGTTATTTGCGATGAAACATAAAAACAAATTTCGATGCAAATTTTACAGTTCGTTTGTTTTCTTCACGTGTTTTAAAAAATTCTAAAATAAATGAAATTAAATATGGCGCAGTTATTAAACTTTTTTGTAAAAATGGACGAAATACAATTTATTTATTATTTATTACATATCAAAACTTTACGGCAAATCTACACCATCATATATTTCACAATAACAAGGTGGGTAACATGAACAAAGTTGAAAAGTGGTCGAAAATCATTAAAAGAGAACACCCGCTCGAGTTGTCAACTTCTCCCGCAGATGCTATTTGCCATGAAAACGTAATTTTAGCAGAATCGAATGTATTGGTTGACCACCGTATTTCTGTTTCGCTGTTAGTGTGGAGACTTTCCTTTTCATATGGTATCACTTATACCATAATACATGACCGCGTTTACATGTCAACAGTTAAAAGTAAGTGCACAAGTTGGATCCCCGTTTGTTCACTGCAATACAAAAGAAAATCCGCGTTTAAACCTCTAAGGCGATTTTAGATATGTATGAAGAATGCGATGAAACATGGATTCATCATTGAGATCCGGAATCCAAACAAGAATCGATGCGATGGATTAAAAATGGTGAACCACTCCCGAAGAAATTCACAACAACCGTCCGCTGCCAAGGTTTTTGGGTTGCTAAAGAAATATTGATGATTGATTATATGCCACCGAAAACCACAATCACAGACATCTATTACGCAGAGGTTTTGTGAAAATTAATTGGTGTCATATTGGAAATTGACTACTATCTCTTATGAAGAAATATGAAGAAGTGTGTATGTAAGAACCCCAAATGTATTCAAAAAAAATTACAACCCGTGTATTGGTGGTTAAAATAAGATTTTCACCAATCAAGTGAAAACCAACAGTACTATAAGCTTGGAACTTAATGGAGCATATGTTTTATCTGTATGTACATTTTGCTAGACATTTCGTCATCGTTAAATACAATAAGCGCGATGTATCACCATCTACATCTTTTGATTTAAGTAGCAATGTGTAGGTTCATAATTATACATCTGACTCAAAATGGCTTGCTGCAGCCGACGAAACGAAAACTGGACCCAACACTTATACTCTACCAGAAATTTGATAAATTGGACTTCGACGACCGATTCTGTCAGGATGGCGTTACACGAATAATATATACTATGATGTCATAAGTGCTGAATTTCGTTTACATCATACAAACTTTATCAAATAAGAGGTTCCTAAGTCCGTTTTGCATTGAAAATATACCCACGAACGAAGCATACTAGAAATAGGAAATCTAATCTTTATCGACATTTTTTAATTTCTTATCAATATACAAGCGCGCACATTATTTTCATATTTTAAGACGTCCACCATTTTTTTTTTGTTTTGTTTCTTTTGTTTAGTAATTATAACCATCGACAATATTGATGATGATGTGAAAGTAATTTTCTGCGCTTTCTTTAATGATCTATCGATGATATCGCAAAGATGATGGATTACATCTCTATCCCATGATGGGTACTTTATGGAAATATATATTAAGATCGTGTAACGATCGTCAACGATTTATATTCATGTAGGTGGATATAATGTTTAACAAATTACTTGGGCCGCATTTCAAAAATTAGTTTTAAACCTGCGTTTATCGCTTAAGCTATAAATCATAATTTACCTTCTTCTATATAATAAGCCGTATAGTAAAAATTTTACAAGGCACATTATACTACAACATAAATTAAGAAATTAAAGTCATCTTACGTTAATGAACTCATCAAGCTGTATTATGATGATCTTTAATGATTATTGAAAGATATTACAAGTGATTTGTCACCATATATTAAGATAAGCACTTTATTGTACCAGCGAGGGAATTTTTTCATGAGAAAAATTAAAAGACTCGCGATTTTGTGGTAAATTTTAGAGATGATTCAATATAACTACAGTAATTTATCGTATATAGTTATAGTTCCAAATAAAACATTACCTGTCGTATGAATAATAAAGTTTTTTTGAAATTTAACGGTATATGTGACAAATGGCATATACCGTTATCTTGTAACGTTTGAATACTAAACGAGATGAGTTATTGAAGGGGAATTACCATAAGGCAAATCACTTTTTGAATCATTGTTGATTTTAATTCTTAAATACTGTATATAGTAATCGATTAGAAAACATAATCCTTTTGCGGGGCAGGACGTAAATGAAGCATAATATTTCAAGCTAATCCTACAATGTTTTTCAATATAGGATCAATATATTATTGTAACACAGAAATTTGTATGGTGGCGAATGGTGCTTACTAGGTTACTATAATGGTCAGGATTGATGACTAGTCCTCTTTTAGCGTATCTCTCCGGTTGATGTCTAATTGGGTGGTTGTTGTTTAATAGTGTAAGATCTACAAATTGTGCTTTCCTTGCATCACTTTTGTTTTTGCCAAGTGTTGCCTTTTTCATTTGGCAGCTTGTAAACTTTTAAATTACGCAACACAAACCGAGCCATCTGAACCAATACTATATTTTGTTCTGCCAGTATTTTTTATGAAAACATATTTTCACTAGCTCAGGAACAGTTTTCATGTGAATCGGCCGAAATATGGTGCAGCTGAAGGTATAAAGTGTTTCATGTGCCAGGTTGTTTCATGTTGACGCTCAGAGTAACAATTTTAAACACAAGAAACTCTAAGCACCCCACGGCAATCTTACACTTATGCTTGTTATCGTCGGACTCTCGTTCGATCCTGATATTAAAATATCATCGAAATAGAGCATCACTCCAAGTATCCTCATTATAAGATATTAAATGAGATTCTGGAAGACCAAATTGGAGACGTGCCGATTTGAAAGCTACTTTGTGGGTAACTATTGTCTGCAACAGCGATGGTTGTTTGTCTACAGGCAAATGTTGATATAAGCCTTGGCAAGATCAAATTTGAATTTCTTTTTCTGCCACCTGCTAGCTATGATAACAGCGTGCTAATAGCCGGCATCTTAAAGGGCTTTATATACTGTGAATCGTCACATATTCGGATTGACCTATCAGTTTTACGCTCTGGCACAATTGGTGTAGTCCAGTCAGAAAATTCGACAGGCAGAATACTGGTGTCTGTCGAATTTGTTCATCTATCTCTTGAACGCAAATGATATACGGCGTGGCAGTATATGAATTGGTCGCACTGCATCGTAGAGTTAAAGAACAATAGGGCGTCCATAAATATAGTCTATAGTTCATCCGAAAATAGTAGATGATAACGTTGAATGACATCCTGGATGATACCCACGAACGTTGGACCGATTTTCATCTACAACTACAACTCGCGGTTTATCCATTTCAACATACTAGTTCGGGGTGTCAATATAATCTCGAATCAGTATCTGGTTCCATTGAAAATCGACTAATTGCAAATCACAAGATTGGATGGCTGGCTGTTGACCACTATCGTAACATGTAAAAGCACCTTCTTGTGCCTGGAGTAGCATTATTCTCGGCATTATTTTGGATTCAATGTAATCCAGTTTTAACTTTTACTTTAAGCATTGTATTACTTGTCTAATTTCCCATTTTTTCTTTTAATCCACTTTAACACTTTAGTGGCAGCGAGGGGATAATTTATCTGCGAGGATGTACTATTTCCATAGTACTATGTATGTCCACTAATTCTAATTCTTTGGTAATTTTTTTTTCATTCAATTCGATTATAGATTTGTTCTAAATATTCACCAAAATCAATACAAAACGATTTTTGTCTGCCCCCCTACGAGGTACAATCCACTGGCCTACGTTATCGCATTAAGACATACCTTAAACCGCACATTAATATTCAATTGAGGCGTTCACCAAGAAAAGCGTGAAAACACGCAACGTCTGTTATAATAATTATTTAAGAAATTAACTATACGTCATTAACTGTCATTAAATAACACAATTGTCTGTTGCAATATCGTCAAATATCTTTAATTGAAAGTGGTAATCGCATGGATGCAGTTTTATAGTGAAAGAAATTTTTAAATTTAATTACAGCGCGAGACAAGTCATGTTGATGTAAAATAAACCGATTATAAAATTATCGATCGTTCAAATCATCATGAAATTTTGGCTACGGTAGATACGGGGTGTGGCTTGAGACTGACATAAGAAGATCAACTTTTGATGGTGGGATCTTTTTTAGAAATAGATAACATCAAAATTGTAGCGATCAACAAGATGAACAACATATATGTTGTTCCACAATTATCACTCAATTTGGATTTTATATTACAGGAAGCGGTGTTCTACAAGGGATAATTTCCCATTTTCATTAACTTTAAGTTTCAATGGGGTTGGATTCTTTCTATGAACTCGTTCCGTATGGTCATGGTAACAGTGTTCCGGTTCAGGGCATTGGCACAATTTTCTTTTTATTAAACTCAATGTGGCTTAGACCCTTATTTTCCTTAATGCTTCGCACTTCTGGTTCTTATACTACATAATAAATTCTTATCCTAGTTTATGGAATTTATTATGGCAATGGTACAAAATGTGCATCCGCGCATAAATAAATAGCAGCTACCACAATGAGTTGTGTCATCACCGGAGAAAGGCTGGATATATCACCCATGTTCACAGAGTTGTCTATGCCAGGATAAACGGTAGCCCTGGAGAAAGTAAGATGGGAATAAAAGAACCAACCCATGTCACGTTATTTTGTGGGCGAACATTGCTAGAACTCCAGCTAAAAATACCAGTGAGATTAGTGAACGTCAGCTCATCCACAAACATGATCAAAAAAGAGACAGTGATTTGTAAGATCGAGGAGGTCAACTATAAGTGTCAGTCAAATGAGTAAAGTCCAAAAGAAGGATAGATCGATACGATTGTCCGTTGATTAAATCCAGAAGATCGAAAAAACGGCATTCACGACAAGTAATGGATTGTACCAATTTTTAGTAATGTCTTTTGAGTTAGGCAATGTCTCTGCTACAATTGAACTGTTAATAGGAAGATGTACTATATTCTGCAGGATCAAAATTGCAATACCTGTTTGGTTTATTTAGACGACGTTATCGTATTTCGACGTACATTTCAAGAGCGCATGTATACAATCTTCTGCAAGCCATACAAACCATTAATGCTTCCGGACAAAAACGCATATGAGATGTCCAGAAGGCTTTGCGCTCTCCAATATAAGCAGTGTAGCAACCAAAGCAAAGAGTATCTCCGTCGAAATTGCACGAATTAAAGTCGACGTCGAAGAACACTGAACCAAAAAGTATCCAATGGATGGAGCAAGGTAGAAAACCACACGGTCATATGAGATCGAGGCGGAAAGTGTGATAGTTTAAAGCTATTGGGCTCAGTGGCAATAATTATGACTAAAGGATGAGTTGTTCATACGACTCTGGAAACATTATGGAACAGACCGTATACTACCAGCCAACCGAATACTGGAGATTCTGCAGGGAATACACAATGGTATAGATCTGGAGTACACTTGGGTGTCAACAAGATTTTGGAGAAAGTTCGTAGACTTGGAAGACTGGTCCAGGAAGTGTGACATTTGTGCTGCCAACAGCAAGAGACTTCAAACCAAAACAAGAGTAAGAATGCAGCAGTACATTGTTGAAGCACGATTTGAACGAATAGCGGTGGATATTGCTGGCTCCTTTCCAGTGACAATAGAAGGTAATCGATATATATACTCGTGTGTAGCGACTACTTTAGTAAATGGATATAAGCATATCCTATCATCAACCGGGATGCCCGAAGGGAAATCAATACTAATCAGGACAATTGGGACAGGTATATATCCGTTTCTAATGGGTTATCCCAGCACAGCGCACGATAGAACTGGAACACTACCAGCATATTTGGTAGAGAACTTCTTCTTTCGTTTAACTTTAGATTTGGAGCACCAGTTATCTACCAGTAATTTCGGTTATCTAAAACTTTTTAGATCACCCTGTATATCCAAAAACTCTAAGCTCATTATCAACGGAGTTCCACTCATTTTACATCAAGAGAAAATCGAAAATTTTACCTCTGACTTTCCCAAATATACAAGGCTGTAGACTGTCAAAATTTGGTTTTTTTATTTTCAAAAAAATCAAAATTTTTTAAACGTCACTTCGTTTAATTAGAACTTTCGAGATTACTCTTTACATCCCGAAAATCCACTCTAAACTCATTATCAACGGAATTTTTTTGTTTTGCTACAGTGAAAATTGTGCTTCAATTGCAAAATCTGGTACGAGTCCGAGCCTTCAGGCTCATTTCGTAGCAATTTAGAAATTAGTAAAGCCAGTTGTAATAACATAATATTTTTAATAAAATTAAATTACGTTGATATATTTGTAAAAGTCAGGGGTCATATAGCTGTGGTTCGGTACTTGCTTTTCACGTGGCGGAAAGGAATATTTACGTTTATTTACCATATAATTTGTATAGTTGTAAAGAAATAAATTGACCTTGGGAACATCCTCTAACTAAAAGGTCTCCAATTTTGTTTTCTCCCTCTCGAAACCGTTTACAATTTTTAGATTTATTCTTGTTTGAACACCGGTGTATTTTCATACGTTTGATATAAGGTAAGCGCGAGGCTCTTCTTTCACCATTATATAAAAAATATTGTGTTTCATAATAAAAGTCCCACAGATACATAATCATATATTACTTAATTTCTTTACATTATATGAATGTTGCTTAATCGGCACTTATTAATCAACTTTAACCTAATCGTTAGCGTACGCTTTACAATCGATATACAAAAGAAGATCTTCATAAAATTCATGATGTCAAAAATGAGACATCACAACACAAAGAAAGAAAAAGTTACACCGCAGTTTTTTGTATACAGTTTCCTAATGACCGATATTTGACCAATTTATATAATTTTTTTTTAAACAGATATCAGATTAAAATTACAGATACATTGTGGTGTTAATTTGTGCAAATAAATTTTAATTTTACACGATTTCTTATATCATCTCATAGACTATACACGGTTTACAAATTATTTTTGAAATAACTTAGTGTCATGCAACAGTGTTACCAAAATTACAATCAGATATTATGGTGCACAGATTATGACCACACGATACTCTTTTTTCGGCTCCCTACCGTATTTCCGCAGATAAAATTTCGCAACCAAAATTTTGCAGATAAATTATAGCAGGCAAAATAACTGCATAACAAAAATGTCGAATGCTCTTTAAATCGCTGTAAGTAAAGACGCAAAAAAAAAAATTCCGCAGACAAAAATATCGCAAAACACAAATATCGCAAACAAGAATATTGCAAACCACAAATATCGCAGAAAAAATATCGTTTTTAATTTACAAATAAAAATATTGCATATGTCATCAAAATGCGCATTTTTAATGACATATGCAATATTTTAATTCGTAAATTTATTTTTTGTTTCCGCATCTATTCCTTGTGAAAAAAACTAAATTTTTGATGTAATTTCGCATAATTATCCCTTAATTATTCCCTTGGCTTTTTTTTGCGAATTCTTTAAAACAAAACCAAGGGATTTTGTTTAACAGTGAAATAATTGTACATTTATTGGGCATATTTACACTATGTTGTAGTTGCAAGTTGTTGCAACATGGCCGTGAATTTACATTTTGTTGCAACTGCTTGTTGTAACTTAGAATACATTTATATGTTATATTTATGTGTGTGTAAAATAATCATTTTGTAATTTGTCTTTGATTTAATATATTTTTGTCTTTGACTTAAAATTTTCGGTTTGATCCATTTTTTTGTGATAAAAATCACAACACAATTTGTTTAACACGAAAATTTCAACTAAATTGATGTTCATCCCACGAAGACAAATTTTGAATAAAAAAATTCGTCTGTGTTAGTGTGTTTTTATAATAATTTTTGTTTGTGTTAGTAACCTGCAACAAGCTCATCGCTAAAAAAAACGATTGAAAAAGATGCAACAAAAATATCCCCACTCCAACAAGTTTATAGACAGAGAGAAGAAAAACGAGGAAGTTACTACATGCAACTACAACATAATGTAAATTGGCCCATTATGTACATTTTTCATAAATACCTAAATCAAAAGAAATATGTACGTTTGTTTTTGCTTTACTTCTTAAAAAATAACTGCGCAATATGAAATAAAACAACTGCAGTTTTTAACCGCGCTATTTGAGGGATTTCTATAAATGATATAAATGACGAAATATCGTCTAACAACTAGTCATACCTTCAAATTGGTTGGAATTTAGGGACTTTTACTGATTTACAGTAAAATTTATAAAGAAAACAATTAAATGATGTGGCGAAATATTTGTTTGTGATATTTTTGTGTTGGGATTTTGTTGTTTGCGATCATAGTAGCATGTGGAAAACATATGACTAAATATATCTTCAAAAAATTTTTGTGTAAGCGAAATATTGATGCTACATTGTTTTTGTTTGCGATATTATTATATTACGACAAAAATACAGCTATATATTTGTTGCGATATTGTTTTTTGCGATAGTGAGGTAGGTTGCCCTTTTTTGGCAAAAATCATTTCGATTATCGTGAAATTTTTACACATATCTTTATTCTAAAAACTATTAAAAAAAATTCATTGAAGTCGCCATCTCTGGGTTAGTATCTGAGTCATCGGTTTGGATTTTTTTTAAAATAGTATAGATAATCCTTAGAAACACAAAAAAAAGTTCAAATCACCATTTTCCCTCAGTGACCTTTCTATAAAACCAAATAGATTTCCCGCGTTGATAAAATCGAGTTAATTATCTTAAGATATAAACACACACGGAACTATATACATATGTATATAATTTCGATTTCGATTAGAAAATAATCATAGATTTTATAAATCATAAAAAAGGTTAATTGCTGGTTTTAACTGTAAAAATTATCGTTGGGTAAATACATAAACCCATTACCAACTTCCTAATTAATGTATCGTATCTGCGCACACATGTTTAACAGATTATGGCCATAAAAACGAGTTATAAATTGGTTGCTTATTATAATATTATAACATTTATTGTTGCACACAAATATGCAATAAAAATGCAGCCATAAAAAATTAACTAATTATTAAAAGTTAAATAGTTTAATCGAAAGTAACTTTAATTGTCAGACCACGTGAAATTTATTTTGCTGTCGTGTAAGAGGTGGTTTTTTTTTCAATAATATAGTAATGATCACTGCAACTTATGTGTATAGGATCGGAGCTAGCCATAACGAGATTTATGACACACATATGTTCGTTGGAAACGAACAAACTTATATCACAAACTCAAGCTAATTAGAAACAAAATCAATATATACAGCTAAGAAGGCTACTAAAGTAAAATTTTTTACAAAAATCCTTAATCCTTCACTGCCATCGAAGGTATTTTGGAAAAACTCGAGGTCAGTTAGTTTTTGCTCTGATTACGCAAACTACTTGACTTAGGGATAAAGGATTAAGTTCACTTGTGTTACTTGATTTCATCGATCATAATATTCTTATTATATTTTATTTATTTAGCCTCGCGAGTGTCAGTGGATTTGCTCCTAATTTCTTTCTTCTTGATAAAATTTATCCGTATTATAACACACGTAACCGATCATCAATATACATATATATATACATATATATATAATCAATAAAATTATCAATTTGCAACTCATCGAGCATCTCACATACTTTAACTTCTGAATCAGCTGTAGATTGTGCAATGTTTAATATACAACAAGCCTTTTTAAAACAATTGGCAATTATTTTTGGTTTCACAGCTTTGAATGTTTCATCAATCCAACTACTAGATTGTGGGGGTTTTATTTTAAAAACTGGCCGTAATATAACTGTTACTAACCGTTATTATGTATCACTAACAATGTGGTCATTTTACAAAAAAGAGAGGTGGTCAATATTTAAAAAATTGTATGGAATTTTCAAGGGACTGACAAAAAATTATCAGTTTAGGAAGTTGGTTAAAATAAAAACTTTAATTGTACATATAATAAAATACAAAAACATAACCCTCAGTCCCAACAATGTCAACATGATAAAATATAGCTAAATATTTTATTTGATATGCAGTGTTAACTACTTTTCAACACAAACTGTTAAAAAATTTATCGTTTCTAGTCCACTTATGTTTGGTATTCTGTGTATATGTGCAAATGTCATCAAGTTTATTAGATCGCGATATCAAGTTTTGACAAGTGACAATTTAAATATATAGAGTAGCATCTATTTATAATATATACAGGGTGATTAACCTTGCAACTTTGAATGCTCGTCTGATTTTTAAAATTTTTTAAATGGCCTTTATATAATTTACGTGCGTAAGGTGGAACATCATTCATAATATAATAATGCTGATTCATTTAAATATTTAAATTGTTTTTGAAAATACTATTGATATATCGTATTACAAGTGCGCGTAACTGATTCTCGCGGCCGCGAATATACAAATATACAACAGTATGATATGTAAAACGCTTTGCAGGTGTTATCTCCTTCAACTGTGTATGGTTGAGAAATTGTAAAACTGTAAAACGTGTGGGATTTTTTCGAAAGCATACACGGTCTTCTTGACCGAGAACTACCTGCATATACCAGTCTCAGGTTATTGACACACAGTTTAATATTATGATCATTGATCACATAAAAATTATTTATACAATTTATGTTGTTGAGGGCAAGATTTTTATATTAAATCTATGTAAATAACCACCACAGCGATTTAATTAATTTTAACTGAAAGTGCATAAATACACTTTCATGCCACTGCCATTACAACCGCACATGCCATTATACATTTTCAACGAGAAATCACCACCAGACGAAATGACAAATTAATTTATTTTCGAATAAACTATAAAATCGAAATTGATTTATTTTCATGGGCGCTCAATATATCTTGATACCTTTTGGTTAAATTGTAAGATAACAATAGAAATGTTAAGTTGTAGTTTTAGTCGATGTAACGCGTGAGATACATCATCATATCGAGTGAAAGTGCAAGTAAATTGTATTGTGTTATACGATATTTGGGTATGGATTTTATTTTTTATAGTATTTGGACCTAAATGGTAAGTGGGTGAGATCAATAATAGTAAAATATTTTACTATTTTTATTTTAAAGATTGATACAACTTTAACTTTCTTAAAAATTCAGCTAAGCAACTATGAACCATTTTAAATTAAAAATCTGTTATATTTAAATATTAAAATGGTGATACAAAAGGTTACTTAGTGAAAAATAAAATGGTTTAATATATTGTCACAGATAATTATAACAGATGCACTTCTTGTATGGCTAAAATTTACATTTTTATTTTTTTATACAATGAAATAGTCGGATGCAAACTTAAAAACAAAAGGATAAAAATATGCATTTTTATTTGTTTGCATCTATTTTTTGTTTGTGTCGATTTCGGTTGCATTAATTTGCGTAGTTGTACTTCATTGGCCGAGTGATGATTTTTGTTCCTACAAAGATATAATGGCAGTATTCTTCGCTAGGAAACCGCTTTAACTTACGAGAAAATAACTAACTAACACTTTTAGATTCATGGTAGATTAACGAAGCGCAATTAGCTAAACCCTATAGTCTGTCAAAATATCTTTAGAATTCCACTACAGCCACTTTAGCTTATCGTAGGAGGGGGCTAGTTGGATCGCTGGGCTGACTACCTTTATCCTTAATAAAACCCATTGTTAAAAAGTTCTACAAAAGAAAATATGAATACCGCCAAAAATTAAACCAGACCCCCGCTTATGTTAACGTGGGCTCAGAACTTGAAATCGTTAAAAAAATCAGGCGCGTTTTATGGAACTATATATCTGCCTAAAAATAGTATCGTTTGGTACTGCAGCCAACCTGCGTCAATCATTTGTATTCATGCGCCCACTGATGTCAGCCAACCCAAATATAAAGACGCATTTTAGGACAATTTGGATGTGCTGATGGGATCTATACTGGAGCACGACGTCAGATTAGTGATTGGTGACTTTATCGCTATAGAGCTGGCTTAAAATCAGACTGGCTTATGTAAAACGTAGGTCCGTATTCCCAACACGGTCTAGCGACCGATAATGGGGAAAGAATGATGTATTTTGCGATCATGCCCGACCTTATTATATGAGTAGGACATTCTTTCCTCATAAAAATATTCACTTGGAAACATGGACACACCCATGTAAGACGTCCCGCATTCAAATTAACCCTGGTTTAATTACTAAGGGAAGGTCTTTAGACCTTCCCTTAGTAATTACTTTTACCCTAGGGTCATCCAAGACGTGTGATCTTATCGGTCGGCTGCCAAATTTGTAGGCAGTGATCATTAATTGGTCACTGCAAAAATAAGATAGAAGTTACTGTACAAATCGGTGATCGCAGAAAAATCCCGCCCAGGCGACTCTATAGGTATGGTAATAGCATATAAAAAGCGCCAATACGTTTTACAATCGCACAGAAAAACAAAGCATTCTTTGTTAGGAGAACTGCGAAGCGAATACAGAATGTGGAGATGTGCATATAGAGGACCCATCATACTAGAAATTTACACTGGCCTTTCAGACTAACACGAAACCATTCCCGTCGGGTTGATTAATATTTGGACGTGATACTTTGTGAAACTATATTTTCAACCGTCGTATCTCGGCGATGGCATCTCGAATGTTGGCCTTCAAATGCTCAATTGTCTCTCGTTTGTCGGCATACCACTTGTCTTTAACGATGTCCTACAGAAAATAGTCCAATGGTGTTTAATCGCAGCTTCTTGCCGGCCAATTGACATCACCATTTCGGCTAATTAAACGACCATCAAACGTTTGAGGCAATAAATCGATTGTGGCATGAGATGTGTGGCAAGTTGCACCATCCTGTTGAAACCAAACATCGTTCACATCAATACCATGAAGGGCGGGCGCAAAAAAATCGGTTATCGGTAATGATTGCACCGTCCTCATTTTCAAAGAAATATGGGCCAATGATGCCAAGAAATATGGGCCAATGATGCCTCCGCTCCACAAGCCGCACCAAAGTCACTCGTAATGGGTGCATTGGGTTCTGTAAGACCTAGTGTGGGTTTTCTGAGACCCAAAATTCGGCAATTCTGCTTATTAACTTACCCACCAAGATGAAAATGAGCTTCATCCGAAAAGATGATTTTTTTGGCAAAATCGACATCATCGTGCAGTTTCTCGTTGGCCCATCTAGCGAAGTAAAAATGAAGCGGATGGTCATGCGGCTTCAACTCTTGAACCAATTGAACTTTGTAAGGCGTCATACCGAGATCTTTTCGCAAAATTCGACGTAAACTGGTGCGTGAAATGTTCAATTCTTGAGAACGATGACGAGTTTATGTTGATGGATTCCCACGCACACTCTCAGCCACAGCGTCGATATTTTCGGGTGTACGCACTGTACGAGGACGCTCAGGTCTTGGCGCATCAACAATGAAACCAGTTTCACGAACTTTAACAATAAACTTGCGTATACCGGGCACTCTTGGTCCTTCTATGCGACCAAATTTTGGACGACATTTTGCACGTGCAATTTCAGACCAATTGTCTTTGTTTTGAAAATAAATTTCCAAAAAAATCCCAACGTTGCTCAAGCGTAAATCGATTCATTTCGTTCAGTAGATAATATACTGAATTTTGTGACAGAATAGAATGACATAAGTATTGCCAGATTCGAAATAGCCAATGGTTCAAATTTAAACCGATAGATGGCCCACCCTTTATATATACCTTATGGTTAGTTTAAAAAGTTATATGCGATGTATAAAGTATACCTATAAGGTTGTGATCAAAGTGATATTGAAATCTTTTGACATATAGTCAGAATCGAGTCATGTACCCCCGCATGTAAACCAAATTACATTGCATTTTGTAATTACCCCATTTTACAAACAAATAATTTGTCATATGAAAATTTAAACAATATTTTTAGCTTAGCACGAGTGTAGCCATGATAATTGAGACCAAGGAAAACCCAATCGAGCACGTAATAGAAAAAAAATTAAATTTTAGGTTCGTCACCAACTCTATCATATGACTTTTTCGATTGATTTTATAAAATGCATGCTCGCGTTTCTTTGTATTGTTGCGCAATTTTTTTTTTTTATTATTGATGTACATACATAAACTTCAAAAAGACCAAGGTCGACATATTGCATAACATGTTTCGCGGTAATAAGAGAAATTATATAGTTTTATTGTCATTCATATATGTGTATAATTATCGAGGTTGTGAAAATATTTTGTCGATCAACTTTACGGATCGGATATACGGTGTAGTGTGGGTCAGTAAAAAAATTTTTAAACAACCTGATTTATAAACATTTGGTTTTTTATAATGTCAAAATTTTAAAATAAATAGTTAAAATTAGCAATTTTATGCAATAAATTATTTTAAATATTCGCGATCTATTTTTTTAAATCTCGCTCATGCGTTTCATGTATATATCATGTGATTATAATATTATATATGAGTATATGCAACTTATATATATATATATATATATATATATATATATATATATATATATATAAATATAAGAAGGAAGCAGTCCATAGATTTAATCATTGAACAAGGCTGTTGATTTTTGAAACTAATAAGTTCTTATTATTTTTTCCGAGTATATATATATATATATATATATATATATATATATATATATATATATACATATATATATATATATATATATATATATATATATATATATATATATATATATATATATATATATATATATTATATATATATATATATATATATATATATATATATATATATATATATATATATATATATATATATATATATATATATATATACGAGTGCGCGCAGCAGCATGAAGTATATATACAAAGTAACTTTTAGATTTTTTAGACATAATAAAACATTTTATGGAAGTCCACGTTGTCTTGCGGCATTGGACAAAAACTCCGACAAATTATGAATTGAGTAAATATGCGAGGACCTTACGTCTTACGTATATTGGCTTGCCTTTGATAATTAAAACGTATCTTAATTATCTATGGACCAGAAGGTATGCCATGTTTGATAATCAGGTGTAACTCTATATATAGACCAGAAATCAAAATTTCAAAACTTCGGTGGGCTTAATTTGCTATAGACAAAATCACTACAGTGGTCCTTTTTTTGGTAAACTTGAAATTAAAATAACTTTATTTTATCGCCACATATCGAAGCATTTCATAAAACTATTCACATAACGTACATTTTGTGGTTATGTTTGATTCATCAAATTAAAAAGTGTTGTCAACACTTACAAAGTTTTGATAACTCATTTTTCAAATTGAAATGTCATCGACCATCGGATCTCTCAATTTTTTTCGTCAAGGTCAAACTTGCAATCCTAAATATAACAACAGGTCTGAACAGTCAATTTTACCCTATCGGCATTAATTGTCAGATTTAAGGCTTAATTAAGCAGCAGAAGTATATAGGGTAGATATATAGTCAAGAATGACTGGTGTCGTAAACCAGAGCAATTGCAATAATTATCGTTCGCTTGTTCTTAACTTTGTACTGCATTGTGACTACGTAACACCGTTATTTTACATAAATGCACATATTTTTAGGGAGGTATTCCCAAACATTTCAAAGGAAAACATAAGATCTCCTAATTAGTCGAATGATATTTCCGGTTTAAGAGATATTTAAAACACACAGAATAATTGGCTATAAAAACATCAAACATTTGAATAGATGACATCAATAGTTTGTCAAAAAGAAGTATGTTTAAACTCACTCTCTTTAGCATGATGGAGACTTTTGGAAAAATAACGCAAGAATTTTGGAAGATCTAGAACCGAATACATACTATACAGCAAAAAAATGGGATAAATCGGAACCAAATATAGTAAAGCTGAAGTCGTCTTTAAACGAAGTAACTGCGTTGAGTATTCCACTAAACCATCCCCTGAAGAGTAGTAATTGAAAAAATTATTTAAGTCATCAACGGAAAACGGGCGGTTGCTAAAATTGTAAGGATTCTTAAAGAAGTTAACTGATTTTAATTTTTTCCAAAAGATTTTCGATTGATAGATTTATAACTTTTAAATGATATTTTTTTTTATTATTTGATTTCGAATAATTCTAAATTCCTGAAATAATCGATTTTTCCACCATTAAAGCAAATCGAAGCTCGCAACATTATGTAGATATTAAAAACATTCAAGAGTCTATTCGAGAGCACAAATGTTATAAATATAAGCATAACTATCACTATACACAATATCTTATATGCCATTATACGAATGATGGTTGTTTCTAGCAGTTATCATAAATGTGAAGTGCAAAGGAACAACTCAAATTAAGCAACAACTATAGGGGCTCCCGAAAATATGTTACTAATTTAGCCAGTAACAAAATACTTCCTCCATAACTATCAAGAGTTCAGAATTAATATAATCCACATGTGGAGAACGGATCCTTTTTAGGTTTTGCATTTCCAATATAAATTTCTCAGCATTTGACCTGTTATGTTAAACATTGAGTAAATTAGAGAAATGTCCCTTTAAAGCGTAGAGTATCGCACCAATGTTTGAAGGTTTATTGATTTATGGTGCAGTCCGTCAGATTCTCCAAAGAAATTATGCATTAATAAGCTGTATAGTGACGTCTATATATCTTATACCATTCACGTTTTTCTTCACGTAAATATCTCCAAAACAAAGTCGTCTTCTCATCTGCGTTTATCAGACAGAAAACAATCTGAACCATTCTATAGTAGTTTAGGGTGGTATGGTAGTGGCTCAATAGGGTAGCCAATGGCTTATGATAGCAACTAGTTGTGACTCATTTTCCATTCTGGCAACTATGTAGAATCCGCCAATTACATCTAATATACCTCCTAACGGCACCACCCGGGCAACGACTAAGGTCAATGACCAAGGTAGGCTAAATATTAGATGCAAGTGTTAGCACTATAATTTTTCTGCTTGGCAATTATAGCGATGCAGATGTATATACCAATTATATTGATACGAACGAGAGAGGTGAGTCACTCCTATAATTTATTACATTCTAAGTGGTAACCTTTCTATCTGTGATATAGGCTGAAAGCCTACTTATATTAGTAAATTTTCTCAAATAAATTAGTAAATTGGAAAGTGTCCAAAGAACACTCCTTTTTTGATCATTGCTATCTACAATTTGGATTGGATTTAAAACTCCAATCTTTAGAAACAGAAGGAGGACCAACTGGGATACCTTCAGAACAATTCTAAGTAACTCCTTACCAGAGTTGGTCCCTAAATATCCTAAATCAACACAGGGATTTGATGCCTTGGTCGACAGGATGTTCAATACTTTCAATGAAGCTATTTCAGGCTCGTGTCCTATTAGTAGGCCTAAGGAATGTGGTCTAAAGAACTCCAAGTAACACGGCTGGAATGCAAGAAGCTCTTCAAAACTACGAACAGAACAAAGGCTGGCGTGGACAGGGACTCCTATAAGGAAGTCCTTAAATTAAATAAATACGAATTAGAAAGTGAAAAAAGCAAAGCTTGGAGACTATTCTATGACAACATATAGGAGTCCTTTGAAGCAGCTAGACTACGTAAGATTCTATCTAACTGTCTTGCCATTCTAAGTTATGTTACCTACAATGACCGGATGGTATCTGGAATACAACGAGCGGAATCTCTGGAGCTCCTACTGGAAACTCATTTCCCAGGATTTTCCGAATCTCCGACTGTTCTGCCTAAGACCAATAGGGCTACTGGTCTCGCTGGAAAAATTGTCAACAGGAGGAATGTTTTGTTGTCAGTAAACAGTTTTAAGCCTTTTAAGTCAGCAGGTTTGGATGGCATTATTCCTGCCGACATGCAACAGACCAGTGGCTTAATGATTCACTGGCTTGAGGTAATTTTTAAAAGTAGCCTGGAACTAGTCATACTCCAAAGAAATGGACTGAAGTAAAGGTTATTTGAATACTTAAGGCGGGAAAACGCTCTCATGGCGCCCAAAAGACCTGAGGTCCATTAGCTTATCCTCGCACTTCTTTAAAGTTCTAGAGAGACAGATAGAAGCTTATATTAGAGGCTCAATCGAGCCGGTAAAGTAAGCAGAGCATCTCAGCATACTTACTGCAATTTTTATTTTTTAATGGCCTGTAGTAATAAGGGACACCCATCTATTCTAATGAATAAGGAAATCCCTAAAGCTATTGACTATGCCATCCCAATATCATACCTCCAATTTAAATTTCTTTCGGTTATTTCTTCCAGAAAGGACTATGAAGTATAATGTTTCAATCTATAAGAGCATTTTTACGACAGTCAGGCTGCCATTAAAGTTCTATAATCAGGCTTTGTTACTTCGAAAGTAGCCCAGAATTGTCTCTTATCTCTTAACGAGATGGCAGAACAGTTCTACATTCAGCTTACATAGGTGCCAGGCCATTTAACGGGAATAATAAATATAACGGGAATAATAAAGCCGATGGATTCGTTCGACAGAGTACCTCCTGTCATATCTTACCCATTTATCCATCGAACGGCGCAATATTAGCATAATTACGGGTGTCATTACTGGACACTATCTCATTGGTAAACATGCGAGTAGACTAGGTGTTCTCTCACATGATTACTGTAGAAGTTGCAGGTATTAGGAGGAGGAGGAGACTATACTACATTTGCTCTGCACCTGTTTCAGCCTGGCACGGTGCAGGTTAAACATTTTTGGGAGCTAGCCTCCTGTATGACCTGTCGCGGACCTCAGTAGGATGAGTGTTAGGGGTATCAACTGCTTCGTTAGAAGCTCAAATTGGTTCCAGTATAGGTATTGAGTGGAAAATAAAATTGTTATGCTAAGGCTATGGACCAATTAACCTATAGTCCGTTAATTTATACTCATAAAAGTGTATATACACATTATCCCGATCACTTCGTTTACATTCTTACGATTCCACCTTTAAGAAAAAATCAATAATATATAAATAAGTGTGGTTTCCGATTGCTTATAATATATAGAATTATGTATATGCGATTATGACTGCATTTACCCATTTTATGTACCGCCACCAACTCATGAAAAAAAAAATGATCTCCTTCACTTAGTTCACCTATTGTTTATCTACAATACAAAAGTTTACAAGCTTAAAGTAAAAAAAAAAAGAAAACAAACAAAAGTTGTGGTACCCACTTATATGTACGACTTTTAAATTTAAAATTAAGTTTAAGGTGATATTTTTAAAGACGCATAACATCTTAATCATAATATTTATTTAGTAATGCTAATTACGTATATTTATATACGATATAATTATGTAAGATGTCGTAATAATCATCTTGAACAACGCGTGCGCAGATTATTTATTAAGTAACTTGCTGTTTGATCATTATGTGCTACATGTTTGTAAGTTGTTTTAATGACTAACATCATTTGGTAAATAGCTGGTTTGGTATAGCTATATGATTTTGATTTAGATAATAATTAAAATAATTGGTTGATATACATATACCAAAATGGTCGTCGATAAGAATTTATTTCATCACTCCTCCTGCCTTTTTAACGGAGTTGCAAATAATTTATAAGCGCGGCATTGAGGGAAAGTTTATTGTATATAGTGATGTCGCGAGATCGAGGTTAGTAAATTATTTTAAATATTTTTATTCTAAGAACATATACATATATATGAAAGCTACATAATAGATTATGTAATTTGAAGAAATTATTTTTACGTTTTACTATTACATCCGATACTTTGTTTATAAGATGAAATTGAATTGACTTTTGACATTCCATCGGAATCTTTGTATTTACTTTTTTTTCTTTCTTAAATTCTGTTGATTTATACGACAAAGATACAAATTGTAAATACGACCTATTGGATTTCAAACCATTTAAATTTTTGAAAAATCGAAATTAATTTTATTCGGATTAGGTAATAACCTTGTTGAAGATGAGAATATCATGTCAGTGCTAGTTTGATCAACCGGTTTTTATATGTTAGGTATTGACACTGCATCGTATATATCATTGGTTTTTGGACAAAATACACGAATTTTAAGTCATCGTTTTAAGTGGCAAAATATACAAACTTTGCAAAATGTTAATCCCAATTAGAACATTGTCATAATTATTTTGACTCAGAAATTGATAGTGACCTCGGTGACCTGGAAGAATTCATATAACTCGAATAGGGTAAAAATCCAGTTCTTTTTATTTACACGTGATTTAGGATCAAGGACAGTCAACATTTTTCGAAGGACTGTTTTCAACCGTTCAACAATCTAGACTGACTTCAATGTAGCCGAACTTAAACTGCGACTACACCTAAAAACATCAACAATACTCTTTGCAGAATGTGGTAAAATCTGGTAAAAGGTTAACAAGGCTGCTATAACTTTACTAGCTTAGTTTCTCAGCTGCTGAGACCAAATTGTATCCGTTTTTTACTTAAATTCGAGCTGTTTTAAATTCGAAAAACTAACAATCCGTAAAAGTGGTCCGATTGGGGTCAAAGATACCTCTAATAATGGGTCTTAACATGCACATAAACTGTACCAAAGTTCATTTAAATCGCTCAATTATTTCGTAGCTGCTGAGACCAAATTGTATCCGTTTTTCCGCAGAATAAGGACCAATATGCTCAAATTGCCAGATTCCAGAACTAAACCTGATACCAGAAACATCTTTGGAGAATATCCTTATTAATTTGAATAAGTAAGTCTGTACGGCTGTATTTTACTATATAAGTAAATTGTAGTAGATGATAAGACTTAAGTATATTCGCTATACTTAAGTCTTATAAGAGCTCTTAAAAGAGCTATATGATATATGTGTTGGAAATGTGCAAGAAATTCAGTAGCAGCAGCTCTCAGAAAGCACTTCCAGTTCCGTCTCTTCTTCAGCAATACAATCAAATGCGAATTGAGCAACGGTAAACAGACGACTCTAATATGTCATTATGTCTTCAAAGAAAAAGGACGTAATCGCAAGCAAAAGAAGGAATTCAGACCAATTTGGCAATTGGCAGCAAAAATAGAAAATTCTGTGATTTATTTAAAATCCCAAATGTCTTGGTAATATCTAACTAAGATAAAGATGTTAGTTCTCTATTATACTCATATTATATAACTAATGCTATCCACACATTAATTAACGTAGTAGTATACGCTAAAACGAGTGCCTCGAAAGGTTGAGAAAAAGATTAACTTAAAATACTTATTGATTCGAAAAATATGAAGTTTATGGTAAAATTGAAAATTTGTAATAAGTACAGGGTGGCTGAGACCAAGTGTTACCAAATGAAAACACTGTATTTTTTTTAATTTTGATTATTTTTTATTGAAATTTCGTGGAATATGTTGAAAACATATTACATTTTATGAAAAACATGTTACTGCTCGATATGACCTTTCTTTGGCTTTGATTATTTGATTCAGTCTTCCATAGAAAGCATTGCATGCTGACCGAACGTGGGCTTGCGGAATTTTTATTCCATTCTCGAACAAGAGCTGACTTCAATGAATCAACACTTTCGTATTTTTTAGTGGACACCTTACTCTCCAAAATGGACCATATGGAGAAATCCTTGGGATTCAAGTCTGGTGAATATGGTGGCCATTTTTTAGACGAAATAAGCCGCGAAACAAAACTTGAATCTGTCAAAAAATTGACGCGCGAAAATGACAACTACACAAATGACAGCAGAGTGAAGTCAGTAACATTTGGTCTCAGCCACCCTGTATTTTAACATGGCTTATCACGAATTTAGGTTCATATTGTGACAGCCTGAAGATCCCGGTTTAAGTTTCTAATAAACAGGCTGTAAATCATCAAGAGAGGTATTTGCAAAGGAAAACTATTTTACTAATACCTTAATTTAGGCATCATTTAAAGCATCATTTAGCGATGGTCTACGTTAGAAGATAAACTGTTCATATTTCTCACCAGCACTATGGATGAATTACTTAACTGATAAAGCGTGCAACCATTACTATGTATATACGGTAAGTGGATTCTAAATTTAATGTTGGTTTTTAAAATAAATTTTAAAAATTCGAAAATTGGAAATTTGCATGCTTTAGGGGTATCATGATCTATATATGTATCATGATCTATCTTTATGACCTACCTATATGATCTATACATAATCTTCAAGCGATACCCAAACTTCGTATATTTAAGCTTACATCGGCATGGTTTCATTAAGGATAAACCAACAATTACCCACCTAATGGTATTTTTAAGTATCGTATCCGGCACTATTGGTAAACGTGGCCAGGTTGATGTTGTGAATTGTCTATAAAAAATTTTCGACGGATTTCGATATGTTGAAATACAAAGTTCTCCTTCTAAAATGGATCGCTTTTGGATCCGATGTCATTCCAATTAAAAGAATGGTCGTATATCTAACCTTACAGCACTATAGCAAGGCAGTCCATCTTAAGCCATTAATTTTCACAATATTCATGGCAAGTCGAGCTTAATGTTTTTGTGATTGGTCTATTAGGAACAAATTAACTATACTAATATTTAGTTTACTTTTTAGGGCTGATGATGGATATTAGAAAAAACGCAAACTTTAATGTTATATGGAACTAGCCCAAATTAGACCGACTTACTGAGCCATCGCCACAGTGGCTTAAGCTGTTGTATTTGGGTTGGGCAGTAACATTTCAAATTCCATCGGCGAAGGAATATAAAATGCGTTTTTATCACTTGATTGCGATCGGTGATGACGACGAATACTCTTGTTAAAATGCAAAATCCATAAGCCGAAGAAACTTCCTGGAAATTGTGGCTAGACCAAAATTAAAGACTGACTTGGCGACCAACCTGTCAATAATACGTGTTTACGCTCCGACGAAAGTTGGCCAACCCATTTGATTGATACCCACATTATATTGAAATAATCTAACTGCGATGGCAGTTTTGCACAGTCAAAAATCACAGGAAAACCTTCTTTCAATTTTAACTGTGAAGATCTGATGAACGAAGATGGGAAATCCCAATATCAAAATCATTTTAGCAAAAGAGTATTGTAAACTAGCTAATTATCGCCACTCATTTTAGGTGACTACTAAGAAGAATTTCTTACAAATCGATCAGTCACCGATCAAGTTTTTAAGCAGTATACCTTTTTTTATTTAAAACGACAAAAACCAATAAAAATGTGATACGGGTTCAAATAAAATGTTAAGCATCACTAATTTAATCGTTATGCAAATCAGTACGACGCTTACCCGTCATCGTCGAGTCAACTTGAATTTATTTTTCAACTATATAAACGTTCGTATACTGCCACCTGTAAAACTATTATATTTTATTTTTTATTCATAAATACAACAAAAACTAAAAAAATAAAAATGTTAAAACACAAAACTGAAAATGTATGTCTAGTCTTGGTTTGTAGCTTCAAATGTTAAGACGTGAGTTGAATTAAAACGTCTACGTTCGAATTTACTGCTACTGCACACACGAGTTTATTATATACCTCCTAGTCTTAAGTTTTTAAAAACAAACATCTTACAATCATCTCTTAAATTTTTAAAATTTATTAAAGTGAAGTTGCTTTACAATATAAAAGAACAACATGTCTTTGATCATTAGTTTTGTGTTAAATTGTGTGTACATTGTTAAAAAAAAAGTGTCTTGGTGATTTTGTTTGATTAATTTAAGTGTTTTTTAAAGAATATATTTGTCTAAGAAGTATAATAACAAAAAAATTGATTCATACAATTTTAAAGCTTAAACGGTGGTTTAGTGATTCATTTATACTTTAATAAAAGGCTAAAAAAAAGTTGTCTGGCTCGTTTTGTTATTTTAATAAAAAGTGTTGATGTAGTGTAAATATTTGTTTGTGAACAGTTTATTGTACGTCTTACTTGTTTTGGATCCTTAAGAATTTCCAGGTAGAATATTTGTGTATTTTCAACTTCTTCGTATTTTTAATTTTATTTTATATATGGTAAAGTGACGATTTAGACGATATAGAGGATCGTCTAAATGTTGAAATATAGAGACGAAACCATTAGGATGAGAAATGGTTTTGTATTTTACAGGGTAATCAATTAAGTTGATAAAAACGACCTACAAATCAAAAACTATTTGCCAACAAAACGATCATATTTCGCGGTTACGTCGTGGTTTTCAAAATTAAATGCCACAAATTTAAAAACCTTTGTTTCACGGTCAAAAGAAAGTGAAGATGATTTGTTTCTTATATGACTTGATGAAAGTGAAACTAACTTAATTTGGCTAAAAATTGTGTATCAAAGGATTTTATAATATATGTACTTATACATAATCGTATAATGCGGAAATGTCATATATTCTATACACTATTTAAAGTAAAGGTGATAGAAACGACAAATTTGTAACAATTAAATCAAACCCTTCACTTTTGGAAAATCCATCATGTCAAATTATTATGCTGCTGCACAACAATAACACATTTCCCACCTCCACACAATACTATACTCGTATTTATGCATCGTATGTCATTTCATATTTGACTAACTGTTAAAAATGTCTTTATATGCGCAAAATTTATGTTCGATTTTGGACTATTGCCATAACTATAAATTAATCATTTTAAATTGACGACCATAATACTAAACGTCTTGATTAATTTAAAGTGATCGTGCGCGGATATACATATAATATACTAATACGATCGAGCGGTGTCAAAATCCAGGTTATTCATAATTAATAATACATTTTAAAAACTATATGGCTAGATAAATGTATATACACATATTATATAATTACTTGATCACGATAAACTAGTTTTGATCTAACATTTAAAAAAAAAACTGGTCGTCAATTTTAGCGACACTTAAAATTTTTCAAATTTAAATAATATTTCCGTGATCACAAAAAAAAAACCAGACTACGATTAGTAAATTCAACATTTTTAAATCCTCTAGCAATTAAGATTTAATCCGATGTATTAGGTAACGGCACCACGTATAAAAAATATATCCAACACCCACAATTTATTAAAAATTATTTGGTATAGCAACGAATACCAACGACCCTCTTTAACCTAATTTTTTTTTTGTTACGTTCTACCTCTCCGCACACCAATTCATAAGCAATTAATTTTATGAAACTAGTTTCACTGCTGCCTTTAAAATTTCGTTATGCATAAAATTCAAAAAATATTTTAACTATTACTTAACCCCGCATATAAATAGTACTGCATTGTCATATACAAAAAATAATAATAATTTTCCCAGTTAATTAACCTCGCGGTAAGTAGAAACGCGATTTACTCAGAAGATTAAAGCAAGATGTGATATACAAATTAAAATATTTATACTATATGCAACAAATGAGCACAAGTTAATAGTTGGAAAATGTGTGTCAAGGTCGATGCGCTGTAATGCCATTTCAACAATTTGACAATCTTTTTTTTTATAGCTCGTCACCATTTATATACGTTATACAATTTAAAAGTCATAATAAAACTGCAATATAATGTCACAAGTAATAACTATATAGACAGATATAATTCTACTACTTATATATCAGACTGTTACATAGTAATATTTAGTATTAATAAAATTGTTCTTAAGTCATATCTAGACCTTGTATATTTCAAACCATTCAGCGCAATTTAGACAGTGTTGCCATATCGACAGTTTTTCCTGTAAATCACAGTTTTACGTTATGATCTGCAGATTTCCAGTTTTTTTGTTAAAACTCCATTTTTTTGTAAACGGTATATCAGTTTGAGTATAATTTCCTTTTTAATTGCCTAGAAATTATTTTTGAACGATTTTAGAAAAATAAAAGGGAATTCAGTGTAGGATTGCAATGTAATGTTTGTTGGGCACTTTTCAAGCTGCAGATCGTGCTCCTGAAATGATAGGTTTAAAACCTTCTTTAGCTACACTTTTAAAGAATGGCTGTCTGAACATGACTATTTCTGCAGGTACGTGTCATTTGATTGCGCTTAATGTGCTCGGATTATTTTTCGCGCAATTTCAAGCCATTCTTATAAACCACATAGGAACCTTTATTCGTAGAAATTACAGTCATCCAACTTTTGATTCAGATAATTAATGCTCCTAAACTATTTTTTACACACGAAGATATCGAGAAACTAGATTGATCGTAAAAAACTATCGAAACTATAAATAATCCACAACTCGTGCTGTTTTTTTTTAATTTTCAATATATTTTAAGCCAAGTTATGTAAGTTAATATCACAGATAATTATATCAGATGAACATGTATGGCTCTAATTTACAAAAGTAAATTCATACTACGCAGATTAATGCAACCGAAATTTAACCAAACAAAAAATAGATGTACATATAAAAACGGCTCCCTACAGATAAAATTTCGCAGATAAATTGTAGCAGATAAATTATAGCAGGCAAAATAACCGCAAAACAAAAATGTCAAATGCTCGTTAGTAAAATCTCTGTAAAAGAAAGACGCAAAAAATAATTCCGCACACAAAAAAATCGCAAAACACAAATATCGCAAACAAAAATATTGCAAACCACAAATATCGCAAAAAACAAAATTTTTGTTGATATTTCGCATAATTATCCCTTTTTTTTAGGAAATGTACAGTAATCCCTCGCAAAGCGAGGTTGTCTTTTGTTGGCGAATTCTTTAAACAAAAAACAAGAAATTTTGTTTTTCTCTTCTTAAAAAAATATCTACGCAATATGAAATAAAAACGCGCAGATTTTAACCGAGTAATGTGAGGGCTTTCTATAAATGGTATAAATGACGATATATCGTCTAACATCTAGTTACACCTCCAATTTAGGGTCTTTTACTGATTAACAGTAAAATTTCTAAAGAAAACAATTAAATGATGTGGAGAAATATTTGTTTGCGAAATTTTTGTGTAGAGATTTTGTTGTTTGCGTAGATTAAGTAGCATGCGGAAAACATATGACTAAATATTTTTTCGAAAATTTTTGAGTAAGCGAAATATTGATGCTACATTGTTTTTGTTTGCGATATTATTGTATTGCGACAAAAGTACTGCCATATATTTGTTGCAATATTTTTTTTTTTGCGATAATGAGGTAGGTTGCCAAAAAAACGCATATTTAGAGGATTACTCTTCTCTTTCTTTTTACGCACGACTATTTCTTTGTTGAGGTGTCGAATAAAAATATTTCTTTCCGTAGCTTCCATCTTAAGAGAAGCACGATTCGTCGGTTTATATACTTGGGCCAAACCTCAACAGATTTCGCTAAATAGGTACGAGCAAAGTTTAGCCGTTTTTTTCTATTCTTCTCGCTTATAAATAACTTCTTTTGTACTACATAAGCTTTTACGTTCGCTTCACGAAGTCGTCTGTGTTCAGTTTTTACGCTAATTTTATTTTCTCTTACACTGTTTATGTCAGAACAGATTTAAATTGTATTCAGTAGGTTTCTTTGTACAATTGTAGTCATCCTTCTGTCTTCCTTAGGTGTTGTCTTTCATTTACGCCCTCTTCCTTTATAATTTTTAGGCACTTTTGGATTTCCGAATTTAGTACATCACCAAATTTTTGTGGCAGTTGTACTTTTGGGC
Source organism: Tipula confusa (assembly GCA_963556175.1). Classification (NCBI taxonomy): domain Eukaryota; kingdom Metazoa; phylum Arthropoda; class Insecta; order Diptera; family Tipulidae; genus Tipula; species Tipula confusa. The sequence continues at coordinate 14,394,060 of OY744476.1, read as the reverse complement.
TATTTTTTTATTGGAACAACAGCCTCGTAACCCACAACGATCGAGCTTGAAATTCGAACTTCTAATGATAATTCCTTAAGTTTTCCCATTTTTTTAAACATTACTGTTCTTATGGAGAAAATTATGACTAAATGAACACGCTCAACATTTTTTAACACAAAAAAAAAAACAATGTTCCCGTTATTAAAACTGGAACTTTTTGAAGGTTCTTACAAATAATTTTGTCCTGTTATTTTTTAATTTTATTTATATGAATGACTGCTTTATTACTGAAGAAGAGTTTGTTTCGATTGAAAAATTTAAAACAATTGATAATTAATTTATTGAAGAGTTCAATAGCATTAATTTAGGAGCGGAAGTTTCACCATCATGAAATTTAGATAAATGTACGTGGTAGAGGCTAAATTCTTTAGTTTTTTAATTATTGTCAGTTTTTTTAATTGGATCTTTATAGACTGACAGGTTAATGTTTATTATACATTTTTGTAGGATTACCCGTTTAGATATAGAAAGAGAAAAAATACGCAATAACAATAGTAATTTGCTATATCTTTTTCTCATACATAATCATCTGCCATATTTTTTACGGATAGTTAAATATTTAAAAAGAAAATTTCTTACCATTCGCCATGATTATTTTCTGTATTATTTGCTTTTGTTGTTGGTTGCTATAACAACATAAAAAATATAGTCGGGTTGAATATATTTTATAGGAACATTTTCGTTTCTATAGCAATATTTGCTCAAAATACCCCGATAAATGTTATAGGTTTGCAAACAAAATTTTGTTTGTTTATATATTTGTTCTTATCTTACACATGAAAATCATGATATACTTAATTCATAGATGTTTCACATCTATTGCTATAGCCATTTTTTTTTATTCTTTCAACAATTGGTTTTTAACGAATGTGGGTTCGCAGCCCGTAGCAATCCCAACGTTTACTTCGATAAGCAACGAATGCGACCACCTTAAAACTGTCGTGTAGTTTCTCTCGTACATAAACAATTGTAAAATTTTTACTCAATATTTAAAAAGCAAGATGCAGTGTGTTACGCGCAGAGAGATAAACATTATGCGCGTAACTTTATAAGATCCATTCGATCGTTAAGTATCTTACATACTTACATATTTATATACTGGCGGTTTCATAACGTAAAAAATGCGCAATTTAGTGCGGTAATATTGTAATTTAGTCATTATATTGAAATTGGTGTCACTATATAGACGAAAAAAGTTTGTTAGGTGGTTATGAAACCTAGATCGCCCGTGTCGTGAGTCGTAATAATACAAGCAAAGTAGAAAAGTAGAAAAGTGAAAATGTTAAATCATAAATTGCGGTATTTCGATTAAATTTTTTATTATAATTTTCAAATCATAACTTTGAGATCAACTTTTTATAGTACATTGAACTTGAGTTCCCTTGTTTGATTTTTATTGATCAAACTTAAATCAAACAAAAATTTTTGTTTTATTTTAGAATAAGTTGAATAAACTTAAGTGAACTAAAAAATGATTAATTATGGTTGATAATTTATAATTGATCGTTTCAAGATGAATTGATCGCGATCGTATTGACATTACGGTACTGTGCAAATTGTGATTTGATTATTGTAAGTGATCTTGTTTTTTCTTCCTTTAGGTCTAGATCGAGGACAAACAATAAATTGTTTTGTTCCGATTTTGATGGATTCAAGTATCACACCAAATTCGTGTTAAAGTTTATCGTGTTGGTTTTTCGGATGTGTATCTTAAAACCAACTTCAATGGCTATATATCTTGTACTTTCTACTAATTGCTGGAATGTTTGTTTAGAATTAGACATATGTCATATGTATACTATTGATTATTGAATTTACCTGTTAATCACCATCACATGTAAAGTTTTGCTTTGTAGTTAAAATAATTCAATGATGATACTGATTAAAATAATGTTATCAGATATATTTTGAAAATTTCAAAATTGATTGAAAATTTCCAACTCTAATGTCTCATATTTAATCTCTCTCTCGCTCAAAGAGTAAAAAGGAATTTTTATTACTTGCTTTCCAACGATGATCACAATTTGACAAGCTACGGTGTAAACTATAGGTCGTCATACAAATTAACCGGCGAAATTTATAGTTTAGAGAGCTTCAGCCCCAAAACAGATGCTATATGGAGTACAACATAAAATAATAAAATAGTTGCCATAAATATATAGTTGCGAGATAACCGCACAAATAAGAATTCTCGAAAGAAAATTGACGGGATCCAGCAGTTCAGTCAGGTTTTGGCATATGCAAATGATATCTGTATAATTGAACTGAATGAAAACGGTATAGAATAACTAGATCCACGTAAATTTGGAGCCTGATTGATGAGTATGAAAAGTGGTTGTTTACATTTAAAAGAAAAATCTTACGCTGTAATCTTTCCTGTAAAAACCGATTATTATTATTTCTTGAATCATCGATGCATATTCATAAATTTGTGGACCAAGGCTTACCATAATATAAAACTACCGTTCAAAACAACTTCGTTCAAAGTTTCTATTTCTTAAAACGAAGCGTTAATTCGATTTTCTTACTATTTCATGCAATTTTTCTTACATGATTACATGATTATCAATCATATTTCACTTCAAACAGATTCTCTTGTGGTGCATTTTTTGTTTTGTTTATATACTTTTCCTCGCATAAATAAAGAAATTATGTTAAATCAAGAGCAACAAGCCAGTTTATGCAACAAACTGATTAAAGATGCATAAAATAATTTTCATGTTTCTTTCAACAATCGTATAAGAGATAAATAATTATAAAAAAAAAAATGTTCGTTATTTTCATATACTTATCGATGTTCACTGAATCTGATCGTTTATAACAATAATATCACTTTTCTGCCTTTGATCGCAACATTCTTGCATGCAATTTAATTTAAAAATTCAAATATGTTCGGTATATTGCACTAATGAATATTACATATATTTTGAGAGTATTGCAAATGTTGTACGCGTAAAACCGGTCAACTACCGTGCAACATCACAACAACATTTTTTTTTTTTTACTTCTCGTATAAACAAAACATTGTATGGGTTAATTATATTTACGTATACGAATCATATGTTATCTGATTGTTTTAATGTCGCGTATTATTTTATAAAACAAAACAAAAAAATTGTCATCTGTTATAATGTTAAAGGCCACGAATTTATTAGACAATCGACTACGCGACATTCGAATAAATTTATACTTCGTTATATGAATGTATATGTTTAGGGGTTTCCAAATGGAAAGGCCGGATTTTAAAATTCGTAAACCATCTTGAAGCACACAATTTCGTACTAAAAGATGCAAAAGTAAAGTCAGTTTGATTTTTGACAGCCCTAGCATTAAATTCACTAATCACTAGCAAGGCATTTAAGATTAATAAAGGTATTGACCATGAAGAATTTCGTTCGAACCAGTCACTGGACAATTTTTTTTACTGACGTTAGTTATTTCTTAATATTACGTAACATTTCGTGACGTAAAAGTTTATGTTTTGCATTGCAATATCTAGAAATTAACTAAAAAAGGTAAATTTATATATAAAAGGTTAGTAATGCAACCACAATGTTTTGTTAAAGTTGAGAACAAGTATTTGACATTTGGTAGGCGCAGAGGTCGTTTCTGGTTGACCACTGTGATAATTCACATTTGGCATCGATTGTGATTTTATATTTAATATTTTCAAATGGAAAACCCTTTAGTCAGTTACCGATGTAAATTGGTTATATATAGTTGGAAGTAAAATGAAATTCGTTTTATTTTTTTTTTTTAGAATTTATACTCATACAAATAATCCATAACATATAAACATATTATAACTGAAATTTTCCAACCGAAAAGGAAATTTTTTTTATCTTTCTATAGTTTTGTTTTCATTCACGATTTGAAGATTTCTTTATGTTGTATCATTGTGAATGCACACTGTGAAAATTAATAACATATTTCGCGATTTGTAAAAATTATAGAGCCGGTGCATAACATGTCAAATTAATTTTACATGGGAATTGCATTAAAACCTTCTTGATGTCGCACGGCTATCGCAATGACATTTTGTATTTGATCAACGAAAAAACGTATTAATTGTAACTTAGACCACATTTCCTTCAATTCTCTCTGCAAAACAACTAAATGTTTAACTACTTTTAATAACGTGGTACTACCCCTGTCCCTACTAAGGTAACTATAATTATAAACTAAATAATCTTCAGTACTTACTTAAGACTGAGCCTTGTGCTCTGATTAATTTAAAATCAGAAAGTCAGTTGGAACGTTTACAAAATTTAAAATTGCCAAGTGATTCAGCATGAGTAATTACAAGGATTCTGATGTTGGTCCAAATTTTGTTCTAAGTTATTCTAAAAGAAAATCAGATATAGATAAAATGGCAAGGCAGATCGAAAAAATTATTCAATGTTAAGAACTCGAGACCAACATGTTCAGAGTTTAAAACGGTTTTTAAAACGTGGCATTAATTGCCACGGATATTAATTTATTGCTAATAGACATTTTTTATGTAGGCATTTTTCTCATTGGTATTTGTTGCCTAGGAATTGTTTACCCTACACATTTGTGGCCTAGACATCTTTCATAGGCATATTTGCCTAGACATTTTTTGCCATGGCATTTATTTATTTTTTGCTAGAAGTTTTATATCTATAGGCATTTTTAACCACTTAGACATTTTTAACCGGACATTTTCGATAGGTATTTATTGCCTTGGTATTTTTTGCAACGGCATTTTTTGCAAGGCATTTTTGCCTCGTAACTTTTTGCTTAGCTTTTTTTTAACCACGGCATTTTTTACCGTATTATTTCCGCGGCTCTATTTCTTCGAGTTTTTTTGCCTATAGGTATTTTTTGACCCTAAAATTTTTTATCCTATACATTTATAGGCATTTCCTTAGGCATTTTTTCACCTTTCACACCACGTCATTTTTTTTTCTAATTTCCTTCTAATTGTCTCAGTAATTTTAGCCATGGTATTTTTTAGGAGATTACAGGGATTACAGGAGATTTGGACAGGGTAATACCGCTCTTTTGAAACCCGTTTCACGATTCACAGTCCAGTTATTTACACGACCTACTCAATAAAAACGAGCGAACTTAAGACGTCATGGCGGCCGAGACCATAACAGATGCCAACGCTTATTTTTTAGCCTAATTCTTTGCTCTAGATCACTGATCGCAAATGTGTGGGACGTTTAAAAATTCCACTGGCACGCAAAAATTTCAACAAATTCTTAAAAAAGGAAGTTTAATTGTATACCATAACTGCGGTTGATTATACATCCAGTTCTCGTTCAAACACCAAAATTAACTAGCACTGAGCATAGTTAGTCTTAGTTTGGTGATCGTTTGGGAACACTACTGTGTGTTGTATTGGTTTCAAGGTAGCAATCATCGAGCAACTAGCGCAATGATTAAAGCTGCAGTGTTTGGGTCGAAATGTATCAGCTTCAAATTCAACGGGGTATTGATGTAAAAGGGGTTTTTCATCAGTTGAATGCTATGCCTACCTTATGTTTGATCTATATCAATGATATTTTTACATTGGCATCATGTAATATCTACTCTTTTGTTGGTGGTACTACAGTGTATCCTTCTATTGAGTTTAACAGACAAAAGGACTGCAATCCCCATTTAACTTGCTTTTGTCAAATTATGAATATTTCACTTCTGCGTCAGTATTTGGGTTTCATTAGACGCTATAACTTTTATTTTACCCTTATATAGAAGTTCCTTAATTATACAGGGTTTATGTTAGGCCCATTATGGGATTTAATTCGTTTGTCTCAAAGTAGAGTTATTTATATGATTAACGACAAAAATATTGCTTTATCAATTGACTCATTAGAGCACAGACGCAAAGTAGATGCTTTATCGCTATTTTACAAATATTAATTTGGTCACATTTCTTCTGAAATTAAATCTATAATACCAGCGGCATTTGGCAGCAGGGCTGTCACTCGTCTTGGCTCAAAGCAACATATGGCTATCTATACAGGTGGATTAATTGGAATATTGCAAGCTAAGTCCTGTTTGGAAGAACCGGAAAATTGGAGTGTTTTTGCAGATCGTTGATGATAAAACGTCATATTGATGTACCAGATGGCCAAAAATCTAGGTCTAGGATCTTCCCTTAAACTTTTTTATATACTAACAGTAAACGAAATGAAATTTAAAGAATTTATATCTCGGTTCTTATAGGAACCAATGGCTAGTAATGAATATCTGATGATGTCGAGTTTAATTTTAAACTAACAAGCGATGCTAGGTTTTCAGAAACTGTTGATGGATGAAGATGGCTTACACACAAGTACTGCTGCTTTTTAACAGCCATAGTTTTAATAGCATCAGACATATTGCGTAATTTGAAGGAGTCGATATTTCACTATCGATTTTACTTAACAATGATGATTTTACAGGCTAAGATTTCCAGATCTACCGCTAACATGTTATTATTAAAATTCTCAAATTTCTGATCGACTTTGGCGGATAGTTTGTTAACTGTATTTATGACCTCTTTTAAGCTATCCTTCAACATTGCTATCTCTGCAACCTCATGCGTTTCGATATTATTTGGGCAATAAATGAAAACAAAGTTAGCAAATTAAAACCAAAACTGATGAATATAAGCAAAATATAAGCAATTTGTTCTTTACGAATTTCATAAGCACTATCAGACCTTCAGAAGATGTAAGGGCAATTTTATTTTTGGACAGTCAAGTTTCGTACATACAACTTGGTTCATGGACAATTAAAAATTAAGAAGCATTTGTTTACCGAGGTGCTGGCTGTAATTAGCGATTTAGAATTGTGTATCAGCTTGATCAATTTCTTTGACAGGTCTATCAAGACACTTTAACAAACAGCTGCAAGAAACTAGCAATTTATTTATTAAATAGAAAGCACAAGAATTATATTTGACTGAACTTGTGGGTTCTTATTGTTCCCTGGTATGGTGCTAGGTGAAGTCAAGATTTTCAACATTAGAGCACAATATACTTTGAATTTCGCTTTCGACTTGTTGTCGATCGTCTTATACGTTAGAATACTTCAAACTACTCTTATTTTAATTAAACTATACCTTAAAGAATTCTTGTATATCTAATCGCAAAACCACTCAAAAACGTGAAACATTTCTTTATTCTTCCGAATACCTTTGTCTTAAGATGTTTATTGTATGGAAATATAAAATACAACACATCTATAGCAATAAATAATAAACGTAGTACCACAAGACATAAGACAAGCCAACAAGAAAAAGCTAAAGAAAACGAAATAAAAAAATTTATTTAACTTTCGTTTTCAATTTTTGATTTAATCTGGGTTACATCATATAATAATTTCTTATGCAGCACCAACAACAACAACAACAACAGCAGCAGCAACACAAGCGCGTATAAAGAAACCAATAATAAAATGATCGATAATCGGTATTCCATTTTTAACACACATTTAATAATAACAAAAACAAAAAAATTAAAAGTTAAGTAAACTCAGACAAAATAAGCAACGCGAATTGATTAATGTGGGTCATCATCGTCATCTTAAGTTTAATGTGCCGCGGCAATTTATTAACAACTATTATATGCTACTAAAATAATGATCTAAATTAATTCCAACCAAATTTGTTTATGTTGTTTTTAATTTCAGTACCCTGCACGGCTGCGTAATGCATCTGCTACCTACACTATGGCTAACGATGATTATATCACAAGTTTATATAAGTATTGTACGCGCTGCTATAGTACCGCCACCATGGAGTGATCCAAATAAAAATCCATGTGCAAATATGGCTGGTGGATGGCAACTATTGTACTGGGCACCACTAAAGCAATGTTTTAAAATATTTCAACTCGGATACCCATGTCCCGACACAATGGAACTGAGCCCAGCTGGTGGCGGTATGGCCGAGTGTCGATGTCCTCCAGGCACGGCACAAAGCCCAAATTCAAACAAATGTTTTACGTTATTCGAACAAGGACCATGCAGTTTTAGTGAATATTTTTCTCCAGTGCCCGATATATCAAAGAAATCAGCAATGTACTCAGCTATTCTAACGCGATTATTCAACGAAATACTCATTGCCTATTTTTTATCATTTTAGACCAAAACAACGATGGGGTGTATGCAAAAAATCAGAAATTTGTCCAGACGGTATGCTATTCTGGCCAAAGGATAGTAAATGTTATGGACACTATACAAAAGGACCATGTGCAAAAGGGAAACTACTGGTTGGCGGATTGAATAAAACGGCTGAATGCAAAGTATATAATCGTAAAACTTTCACTAAGTAGTAAACTAACGCGTTATCTAATGTATGTTTTTTCGAAGAGTTAACAGTTATGTTATTTCTTATAAAATTCATTCGCACATTCGATTTTTTTATTTTTTAAATTTTAATTAACAGCAGCGTCAATAAGAAAATTGATTTGATTACAAGAAATTATGTTGTACGGTGGTTTTTTGATATAAAGAAAAGTTTTTTTTTATTTTCGCGAATCTAATAGTTATATACTGTCTTAACTAAGTGCAATTAATGTAAAAAATCGTGACGTATATAATGTTAACGGGTTAAAAAGTTATTCGCACACTAAATGTTGGTGAAATAAAATTTTTATTTTCTCGTTACAGTGTGAAAAATCGGGTGAACTTGCTAAATTCTACTACTATGCTGATGGATCATGCTACGAATTCTTTACCACTGGTCCTTGTCAAGGTTCTGGTGAATTATTTCTACCCGATGGAAATTGTGGTTGCGACGCTAAACTACCTCAATATCATCCAGAAACCAGTAAATGTTATGAAATTGGTAAATTCAGCGATTGCATATAAATTCGGAAACCCCCTTTAAATAAACTTAAAACAATATTTTCAGGTTCGATTGGTCCTTGTCCGAACGGACATATATTTGAAGTTCCCGACGAAGTGGATAAAACTAAAGTGATGGCTAAATGTTTGTGCAAAGAAGGCTATATACTATGGAGTAATGGGTACTGCTATCGAATGTATACCAAAGGTCCGTGCGATGATGGTGATTTCATAATAAATTCAAAAACATGTTTAAAAAATCCATGTCGCAAGGGACGACTATATTTTCCGAACGAACGAACATGTTATCTAATTGGATCACGAGGTCCCTGTTCTTTACATAAAGTTGTTGTTTTTGATTTTACAACTCGGCCATCGATCGATGGTATTTCATACAATGGAGTTTGCGGATGTTCTGGAATTATATCGAATTTGGATCAATCGTGTGCCGAAGACGATCCACTCGATAATGCATGTTCATCGTCGCCCGGGATGGTTGAAGTAAGTGGAAAATGTCATAAATTGTATTCCCGCGGGCCATGCGGACCTGGTGAATGGCTCGAATTGAATAAAGCAATACAAAAAATTCGTACAGCAAAATGTGTTTGCCGTCCAGGATATACGGCCTACGAATCGGAAAATGGTATAATTGGTTGTCATGCACCTTCGGTCGGCATAGCCAGGTACTTAAACAGTAATAATAATTATAAATCGTATACGTTTGCTTTTCGACGATATGTGAATGATTAGAAAAACGATACGATGTAGACCATTCTAAAAAGACTGATACTTATTACTTAATATTTTTGTTGCACGTACTGTATAATGTATATGAGCGGGGTTGTTTAGCGGATTGCATGTTTGTTATGTAAATTGCATGTACATTTTCTATGTATCGATGATGACAAATTTTAAAAACCGATCCAAATACATTTCTAGGTGGCTACTACAACTGCTTGGAATCAGTAATAGTTCAGGAGTTTAAATCTTAAGTATATTATGATAAGTTATTAAGTTACCAAATAATTTTAAGTTATTCATTGTGATGTGTGCCATATATCTATCTCTTTATGGCAATATATGTATTTTATAGTTATGTAAATGTATAATAAATAAATCAAAATATATAATTTTTAATCTATGTACTCACTCATATCGCTTCTTGATGGTGTCCAAACTTTTTTGCAGTTCACGTTTGTCGTTTTCAGCAATACGCAACTCAGTTTCAAGTTTAATAATTCGTTCAGTTTTGCTGTCCAATTCATTTGTACATTTCTCTTTTTCACGCTCCAGCGTGTTTAACGTTGTTTTCGCAGTCAATAAATCACCTTTTAACTGGGCAACTTGTTTCTCGGTTAGCTCACGGTTCGTATCGAGCGTATTAAATTTCGTTTCTAGTCGCTCATTGACACACTCAGACATTCTCAATCTACTTTGCTGATCGGTTAAGCTACGTTCGGTTTGTTCTTGTAAAGTTTTAATTTGGTTATAACGTTTTTTGAGCTGTTCGTTTTCAGTTTGACACTTTATTAGTTGTTGTTTAAGATCTTCGATTTCACTACCGAGTAAATTGACTGTAGTCTCAGTTGGTACTTGTGATGATAGTATTTGATTCTTTTCCATTTCGAGGCGAGACAATTTTACGTATAAATCTTGTAATTGACTTGCATGTTCACGTTGATCTGCTAGTTGACGTTCGCTCAATATTTTACTTTTCTCTTGTAACAAATTTCGATCGCCTTTAAGTTTTTGAATTTCAAGTTTGAGAGCGTCACGTTCCCTTTCTAGACGATTGATGGTCGCATTAACCGATTGACTTCCATTGTTCGCGGACGATTTTGAATTTTTAAGTAATTCTATGTTATTTTGAAGCTGACTAATTAAAAGATCTTTTGCTTTGAGTTCGCTTCGTAGCGCTTCAAGATTTTCATGCGAGTGATGGTGTTCGACTATTTTTAAGTACTCTTTTTGATAGTAGTCACGTTCTCCACGAATTCGGGCTAGTTCTTCTTCGCACGCCCGACTAGATAAGATTCTTTGTACATCATCATTTTTTTGATTTTCGTTATTTTTGTTATCGTTTTGAAATTCTTTAGGGATTTCAACGGCTTCTTTTAAGTTGGACAATTTTAATTTGAGCTTTGAATTTTTTTTCGTTAATTTCTGATTATCGGTCTGTAAGTTTTCAACTACTTTTGAGCATTCATTTAGCTTTTCAACAAGAGTTCGATATTCGTCATTAATTTTTTTGATCTCACTTTTAAGTGCAGTCTTTTCAGCATCCTGGTTAGCGTTGAGTCTCGTGTTCCATGACTGCTTACGTAAATTATCTACTTCCTTCTGTAATTCCACAATTTTTAGATTTTGTTCATCAAGAGCCATGTTAGCCCTGGATTCAACTTCAAGCGCAGTCTTCTCTAACACGTCCGTTTCACTTTCTAGCGCTCGATTTTTTTCCTCTAACATAGTGGCACGTTGCATTGCTTCGTGCTGCGCTGCAAGACTTACTTTTAATTCGCCTTGTAATTTAATTTTCTCCTTCTGAAGTAGATCTAAATCTTTTGCTAAGTCATGTATACCTTTGTAACAACATTCTCGTGCCAATTGTACCGGTGTTCGACCACCATTGATTAAATTGGTTAGCCGTTCAATTTCACGTTCTTTCGAAACCAATTGCTTATGAACTGCGTTGAGTGTATCGCGAACGTCTCGATATTCATTTTCTAATTTCTGTATATCGGTACATGATGTAGGTGGTGCGGTTAGTCGCCTTTCGCAATTACAAATCATTTTGAAACACGATTTGTCGTTATTGGAAGGCATCTTAGGATTAGAAAGTAATTCACCTCTTCGTACGGCAGTTACAAACGGTTTTTTGTGCATATTAGCACTATCCTTTTTGCTTTTGGACGCGTCTCCCGAGTATTTTGACTCGAAATTACGAAGTTTTTTGTTCAACTCGGCACAATGCTCTTCTAAATAGTGTTTATCAAGTTCCAAGTTTCGAAGCGTACGGGTTATTTCTAAAACAAGACATTATACAAATAAATCTATCTAATTATATATATATATATATATATATATATATATATATATATATATATATATATATATATATATATATATATATATATATATATATATATAAATATATATATATATATATATAAATATATATATATATATAAACTATATGTACTTACCTAGAATTTGTATATCACTTTTTTCTCGCTGTTTTATTAATTCTTGGTGTAGTGCATTGCATTCAGCTAAAAGACGCGAGTTATCGCACTTGTATGGCTCTACACCTAAATCCCATGCTTCCTTTTCCTGGTAAACGAAATTATTATGTTATATTAGAAATAATACTATAAAATATATTCTATACGAGAATCAAAAATAAAAACTACAAAAATTGATTGGTCTTTGTCATGAAATTAGGAAAATAATAGAATACAAGTGTGAAAGTAATAGAAAAATCGATGACTGGTATGATTTTATATAGTGATATAAATATACTTTGGGGTGGCATAATTTAAAGTATGGGTCATTTTTATTACTCACCTCGCGTAATTTAATAACTTCATCTTTAGCTGTGCGAAGACTTTCGGTAGTTTTGATCAGATCTTCGATTAGAGCACCCACTAAACTTATCGCACCAATTGGCAAAGGATAATTAAAACCGAGAATATCTAATTTATTGCGTAAGTATTTATGTGTTTCTTCCAATTCAATTGGTGCAGTCATTTTAATAAATAAACTATATTCTCATTTAACATTTACTAATTTATCTGGGAACAATAAAGCAGTTCGCAATTTGCTGTTTTGAATTTTGAAATTTTGACATTTCTATCGGTCGATCTGTCATTCAAAATTCAAAGTGGATTCTCTAAATGCCGCTGATAAATTTTAGCATTGACGTTAACTTCATGTATACAATACATATAAATTTAATATTTTCAGAAAGTCAACTGTACGATCGATAATAAAGGATTATTAATGGCGCTAAGTTGTAATAATGTGTGGTTTTTTCGATCAAATCGTTTAATTTTAATGCATTAAGATTTAAGAAGAAAAACCTGTCTTAAACGAACAACACAAAGTTCAACCCTATACACTACAATTGCCACGGACGTCATACCAATTTGAATTTTTCCTCGCAAAAGTCAAGAAAATGAAACAAAATTTGTTTTTATAAAATTTACGTTTAAATTAAAATAAAGCAACGTAATTTATTTCTTAAATCGTAATTAAATAGTTTCACAATCAAATTGTGTATAAATTTATTACAATAAAATTCAATTGACGATAGTAATTCTTGTGCAAAACTTATCCACATCATAAATCGTAATTTTAGCTAAACTGTCAAATTTATTGTCTTGTTTATTTCGGATAAACAGAAAATCGATAAAAATAACACTCGAGTGATTAATGTATTCTCAAATAAATAATAGAACATGAAGTGGTAATAAATAAAGAAATAAATACGCGTGGAGAAAATGTCTTTTCATCGACGATGTGGAAAACGTATTACACTGACGAATGGAAATCGTACAGCAAAACGGAATATCAGTGAATTTAATCATGGACTTGTGCTAAGTGGCGAGTCTCTTGTAGATGATATCTTATTTGAGGTGCGTATCGATGAAAAGATTAATGCATGGAGTGGTAGTATTGAAATTGGTGTGACAAGTGTTAATCCCGAAACGATTGAATTGCCTCCATGTGCAACCAAACTCAAAAATGGTACATGGGTTTTGTCTGGGATATCGGTGGTAAAAGATGGTGCCTCATTAGTTGAATACTATGGTAGTGATTTAGATAAATTAAAAGAAGGAGATCGTGTTGGTGTAGTTCGGACATCACTAGGCGAACTTGTTTTCTATATAAATGGTGTATCGCAGGGAACCGCCGCCACAGGAATGCCTAAACCATTATACGCTCTCGTAAACCTCTATGGAAAATGTGTACAAGTTTCTGTGTGTCCAACAGACACACTCGAATATCTTGGCGAAACATCCCAGCGTATTACTCAAAATATCGATATCCCTATGTCGGTCGATATCTCTGTAAATGGTGGAAGCAATGGTGGTTCATTAAATTCTAGCCAAAATAATGAGGCTTTCGACATGAACGACAAACTAAGGTTTCATACACGATGTGGCTCTTTGGTTAAATTAAGTGCCAACTGTCGAACTGCAGAACGCCGATGCCCACTAGACGAATTCAACAACGGGGTAGTAATGACCCATAGACCACTTCGAGATAACGAGCTTTTCGAAATTCGAATCGATAAGCTTGTTGATAAATGGTCTGGTTCAATTGAAGTTGGGGTGACTACACACTCGCCGGCAGCACTGCACTTCCCCGCAACCATGACAAATATGCGGAGCGGTACAATTATGATGTCTGGTTGTGGTATTTTAACCAATGGCAAAGGAACACGTCGCGAATACGGTGAATTTAATTTAGACGAGCTTCGTGAAGGCGATCGTGTCGGAATGATGCGAAAAACAAACGGAAACTTCCATTACTTTATAAACGGCCAAGATCAGGGCGTTGCCGCAAAAGTTCTAACCCCTACTTTATGGGGTGTGATAGATTTGTACGGAATGACAATTAAAGTTACCATCGTCGATCGAGATGAACGTGAACAACAAAATTTACTGACACGTCGCAATAATATGCTGAGCCTGCAAACTGTGGAACCCGAAATCATTGGACATAGTCCAGAAGTTGAATATCCACAAACTGATCGGCTTACGTTCCATCCGATATGTGGTTCACATGCAACGGTCACGCACAGTGGACGTACCGCACTAAGGCCTAATGCATCGGATGATTTTAACAATGGGGTCGTGCTGACACGTCGTCCACTTCGGCCGAACGAGTTATTCCAAGTTCGTCTCGAACGGGTTGTGACAAAATGGGCCGGATCAATCGAAATGGGTGTAACCAGCCACTGCCCAACCGATCTTGATTTTCCGTTCACCATGACAAACGTACGTTCAGGCACATGGATGATGACCGGGAATGGTGTAATGCATAACGGAACTACGGTAATTGAACAGTATGGAACAAATTTAGATCGACTACAAGTTGGTGATCGTGTTGGTGTGGTTCGAAAAGACGATGGAACTCTACATTTCTGGGTGAATGATATCGATCAAGGTGCTGCAGCTACAAATGTGCCTGAAAGTGTATATGGCGTCATCGATTTATATGGTCAGGCCGCTCAAGCCAGCATTGTTGACACTTCAGAATGTGGTAGTCCCGATACTGGAAATTCAACCATATCAAACACGACACTATACTCATCTGAACCACGTCTTCGATTTCATCAGATTCATGGTAAAAATGCTCGAATCTCATCAGGTGGTCTCACGGCTAGTAGGCCAAAAGCACTGGCCGAATTTAACGATTCGATTGTGTTCAGTAATCGGCCTTTGCGACAACGTGAGCTTTTCGAGGTTGTACTTGAATCAATGGTTGATCATTGGAATGGTAGTATTGAAATTGGAGTGACTGGCTGTCGGCCAGATGAAATCGCGCTTCCTAATACTGCAACGGATCTTGATCAGGACACGGTAATGCTCTCTGGTACCACGCTTATGCATAACGGCGTAACTATACGCAATGACATGCGATTCGATTTAGATACGCTACAGGCTGGACGAAAAATTGGTGTCATGCGAAATGGCGATGCAATACATTTTTTTATTGATGGTCAGGATCAAGGACCGGCATTTATTTGTCGTATTCCTAACATGTATGCTGTCGTCGATTTATATGGGCAATGCGCTCAAGTAAGCATTACAACTCCGATCGATATTCGTGCTCCATACGCGACAAGTGAGAATTCACAAAGTTTACAAGCGACTTCTGTAATTCAACCGACGCTCGAAGCAAAACATCGTTGGTCGTGCATATCAGGAAATGTAACACTGTCTCAAAATTGGACAATGGCCAGTTGGAGTACAACTACCAATTCAGCATTATCTCATTGCTTAGTATTCTCAGAACGACCACTAGTCATTGGTGAGGCATTTGAAATTAAAATAACCGAAATTAATCCACTACTTGCGGGCTGTCTCAAAATTGGTGTGACCGATTTGAATCTCTCGGACGAGCATGTTCGAAAAAATATACCGGTCAGTATTAAACGCATCCCGGCCAACGTGTGGTTTGTTTCCGACAATGAAGTCCGATACAATAATAATTTGATACAACGATCACTTGCCTCACTAGCATGGCTTCGTGTTGGAGATCGTATTGCACTTGAGCTAACCGCTACTCGAACATTGCGAGTTTTGCTAAATTCCGAGGATATGAATATAACATTCCAGAATGTCTCGGACGATGTTTTTGGTGTGGTCGAGTTACAGGGATCGACAATGTCAGTTCAAGTAATTTCATCGCAGTGTCCATCTTCGCCACTAAGACCTTGTATATTACGATTACAAGATTCGTTAGAGTTGGCAGTCGACCCATTAAATAAACAAGATTCGATGCTCGAGTCAATGGACTCTGAATCATTTTTCTACGAATTTTCTGACCTATGCGGCCAGAATATACAAGTATTAGAGGATAAAAAGACTGCTACGAGGATTAAGTCATATAACCATGGAATCATATGTATAACGAAACCGTTATGTAGAGGACACAGTATTAGCTTTAAAATTGATCAATTAAATATGAAATGGAAAGGAACTCTAATGATCGGGGCACTAGGTATCTCGCCTAATACAATTACTCAACCGCTTCCAACATCTGCAATTGCACTACGCCGTCCTTGTTGGATAATAACCAACGATTACATTAATATCGATGGACGTCAAATGGCATCGAAACTTGGTGAACTCCTCGATCAAATCGAGGCTGGATGTATTATAACTATGACATTTGCCCAAACCGGCAGTCTATCGATCAGTATCGGTAATACGAATTTGGACGAACTAGCATCTGGTCTGCCGCATCACATCTATCCGATTATCGATCTGTACGGAAAAGTCGATAAAGTAACTATAATTAACGGAGATTTCCGAAACGGCACCCCAATTAATGAAGAAGTACTAATGCCAAATGCGATCGCAGTCGAACCAGATGGTAGTAATATTCCACAGTGCGAAAAAGGTGATTTAGAGATACATGAAAAGGAAATTGATAATCCGGGTCCCGGCTCTTCTATGACGCGTTCCGTAATGGAAAGTGTATCCGAGAATCTCCTCACCAATCTATCAATACGGATTCGTACTCTAGAAGGTCGAATCGATTCTTTCCGTTCTGGAGATTCATGTTGTCTTCGCGATTCTCTACAACTCCAGCACTCAACCAATTTAAATATACAGCGCAGCCAAAGTACCCAACGTTTTATTAATAGTAATACGAATAATTTAAATTCGTCGGTCACCAGCGACACAAATCGGGACGATGAAGTACGTCAAGAATCAAATAACGACTCGAATTATTTAGAAGAAATTAACAATGTTGTCGAATCAGAATCGAATAATTTAAGCATAGAAAATAATGAAGAACAAATTGTGGAAATAGCAACGGCGGATAACTCACTTGAAAATAATAATGTTCTTGTAACGTCGTCATCATCCTCGAATACTGTGACACCGCGAAATTTATCACTTCCGCTGAATAATTTGAATCAAAGTCCGATCACGATTGTATCAACGACCAACGATAATTCGTTGTTAATGACTAATATTGAAGGAAGTTTATCAATCGGCAATGGTGTAGAGAGTGGTGCATGTGGTGGCGATAGTAATACGACTACGACAGAACCATTGGACTCGTTAAATAATATGAAAAGCTTAAGTGATTATGATTCAATACCCGGTGGAATTGAGAATAAGGATTGTGAATATTTAAAAATTATTATTAAGTTTAAGAAGACACTGGTGCTGCCTGATGCTTTTTTTTCGTCGGAAATGCCATGTTGCTATTGTGAAGCTTGTACAAAAGGTTATAGGACCTATCCGATTAAGGGTTGGATACGTTTTAAACTGAACCAATACTCTGACAGCCAACAGAATATAAACGATGGAAGTGATTGGCAGACTGCGTTCTATTCAACAACGGCCGATAAAATTCGCTCAATTTTAGATCATGGCCAACCGATTCCCATTGGTATGTACTAAATATATTTTCACATATGTGGTTAATTTATTTTGATTTTTTTTTTTAGTTATTAATGGAAATTGCAATAGTGGAAAAGATGAATCTCGTCCCGGTACCCAGCTAGTATTATACTCAAATCCAAACATCGACATAAAACCATTAAACGAAATATCACACAAATACACTCTCGAAACTAATTCGTATAAAATTCGCGCTGCTTTTGAATTAAAATGTAGAGCACAATCGATGAGTACAATCGATTCGATAAGCCATGATACCGAGAATGGTAACAATACTCAACCGGACATACAAAATCAAATGTGGTCGACCAAAGAAGCGGGTGCTTGCATTCTAACCGCATTACTGTTACGTTTAGATATTGATGAGAATTAACGAATGGATTATTACTGCACGCACTTGGAAGCTGGTGGTATTCCGTCGTTCTCATCCTAGTCATTAAAATTAAAAAAAAATATTATTGATTTTGTATTTTATTTATATGTATGTATTTAAATAATCTGTGATTATTTTATGTTTCACACACACACACAAAAACACTCAACAAAAATATAATGCTTTAATTCTGCGCCCGGTCAACGGAGTGCAGAGACAAATTCACAAAAACAAAAATGTTTTAAATATAGAAATTACTATTAGAAAATTTTATGTTTTCATTGATAATCGGATTCGATTCTCGGCCTCGACATTAAAATTTTTTATTAAATATATAAATTACTACGAGACGATGACGTATTCTCATTGAACTCGGTCGGATGATGTGAATAATGTTCTAGTATCCGAATACAATGATCCTGCACGTTACATTGAATAAATTTGTTAGCTGTCGCAGTCACAATCCAAAGTGAGCCTCTTATACCAAAGATAATTTGAACGATATTTTTTGAGATTTGAAATAGAACTTCATGTTTTTCCGCTCGTAATGGCCGCTTCCCATTCCACCGAACGATTGCATTATCTCGGGCAAGTATATAGTATAGATTCCCGGTTGGATCCGTAACCAACGATTTACCAGGACCGAGTAGTCTTCCGATATATTTAATTGGGATTTTTGTCTACAAAAAAAAAAAACCTAAATGCATTATGTTTGAAAAAATTTATAATTTACTTACATTATTCCGATTTATAGGCGTAATTTTTGAAATATCCAACAAATAGAGTTCATCACTTTTATAATTAGATAGATACATTTGATTTCGATTACGCCATGCCATTTCGGTTGGGAGGAATACTTTATTCTTCAGTGCATTGTACTCCCTAAATAAAATAAAAATAATATTGGCATCACACGTCCCTGAAGCACACCTTGAATTATATTTACTTACTGAAACTTAATTTTATAGAATTTCCTTTGATGCAAATAGTAAACAAGTAAATAATCACAATCGTACAGGCTAATAAAGGCCCGCATCGAATTATCAGCACTATAGTTAAGATCGCACAACATCGAGGATAATTTTGTTCGATTCGACAAAAACTTGATATTTTCACGATAGATTTCTTCAGTCCACGGCACAATCATATAGATCACTATTTTTGGTTTACAAACGTTACTGCCACCATCGAGCATCCACAATTGTGAATTACGATCTATATTCGTACATAGCGCATTTTGTATTTTATCACAATCGATATTCGTTCCGCCTATATTCGTTTCGTGGTCATCGATCGAAGGAAATACTTTTGGTTTAATTGGTAGGAAATTTTCGGGCCATGTCGTTTCGATCAGTGTTGGTGGACGAGAATTTGAATTTCCGCGATCCATATTCTCGACACATAGATATGCACGCATACAATTAATTGTTACATGACGCACTGTAAAATTATTTATATATTTTATCGAATTTAGATTCCATAGCTGAACCGAATTTATTTGAATTAAAATGTAAATTATTAGTAAAATTATTTTCATTATTTTAAATTTTTTAACTATAGTATGTATGTACACACAGAGCCCAGTGGAAATGAATTGGCGAATTTTCCAAATGATGCATGTTATATAAAAGTTAATGCTACGAATGCAATTTTAGACGTTATGTTTATATTTTGTATGTTAATTTCATAATAATTTTTTTTTTTTTTTTGTATGTGAACTATTAAATAGAGGGGCTGGTAACCTTAAATGTTTATTTGTACGCAATACATGTAAGTAAAATTTGTAGTTGTTAAGCCCTTATGGTCAAGACTTTAAGACTGTAGTTCATTGGATGACCAACACATAAACTTCTATTAAGCCTACGTCAGTATTATGCAAGACTTGTAAACTTTAAAGACCCTTGAAAATTGTGTATTTTGACTAAATGATTCTGGTAAATTAATCAGGAAGTGCATTAGAACTATTATGAGTGGCATTTTGGGGCTATGCGGTTTTGCCTTATACAATTTTATTCGCAGAAGTAAACTTTTCATTGAGAAAATAACTTTAAAAAAGTCTATAATTTCCAAATGTAAACAAATATTAGCCTAAAACAAGAAGTGAGAAAAGGTCACTTCTAAATTCTCTCTAATTCATTTGTCTAAAAGGAACCATAAGTGTTGAACGGTCTTTTCCAAATATCGTATCACTTCTCAGATCCTTCATTCTCAGTTGTACCCTCGCAACCATGCCCATAGTTGCAATTAGGAATTGCTCAGGTAGAAATTCACCTCTCCACATCTTTTATTTGTCCATATATTTATCTGAAACCGTTCTAAATGCAGAAACAACTCTTCAAGCGCTTAACATATAAACAGAAGCCACTTGTTGCTTATATGTGCACTTTTCATAGCATTTGCTCAAATCGGTGTAGTGCCATACAATAGAATAGATATAACCACGGTACTAAGTAATAACCTACAACTCTGCTGAACACCTCCTACGTACGGCATTATTCACGATAAAACTCCTTATACTCTCTCAGCACACACAGCGTACAAATGGGCTTTAAATAATAGGCATCGATCATCACTCCCATGTACTTAAAAAAAGCTTTATTTTTTTCTACTGGAAATCAGAATATTTCTGTCTTTCGTTCCAACAATTGCAAACCTATTGACGGATACCCAATCCTAAATGAATCCTAAACCCCCGGGACATATGTCTTTCCCCTCACCTCTCTACGTTTTGCCAGCACTACACCTGCCACATCATCAGCAAGGACAATATTTTTTAGAACCTCGCCACTCTGCAATCGCCTCTCCGACCACGAGCTTCATCGCATCAATGGTAGAGCGCGCCTTACGGAATCCATATTGATTTTCAGACCGATCCCCTTTGTTCATAGCCTCCTGCAGTCTTTCGCTTATGATCCTCTCTAATATTTTACCAGCCGTATTTAGCAAGCAGATTTGGCAGTATGATGATGGATTTTCTAATGCCTTAACCTATTGATGATCACTGCCTGCGGATTTGTAGCCTACCAATATGACTCTTATCTTGGATAACCCGATATCGTCCCTTAAAAATTACCAAATGGTCAATTTAATTTCATTGCGTATTGTTCTGATTTGAATATATTGACTAACATCCGTGGCCGCGTGAATACAAATCTTAAAAACGTTTTTTACCTATCCCTACAAGAAATTCAACATGAAGATTTTCGAATCTCGGTTTACTTGGTATCTTCTTTTATTATATCTCTAGTATTTTGTTTTAATCTAGGCATTTTTTTCGCTTTAAATTTCCATCTGAACATTACATTGCGGGTGGCTATACATAAGAGATCATTCGTTGTGATTCGAATCCGGTATCTCCCGACCCAAACATCGCAGCTCTAACCACTGCGCCAATTGCTCGGTCAGTCTTCTCTCGTTTTCATATATTTATGTGCAGTTTTTAACAACGCAAACGCGACTGCTTAGGCCCTTATCAACATTGTCAATGTATGTATTTATATTTTATCAGTAAGATATTGTTTAATTTGTACTTTCGACCAAAATTATTAGAATTTACGTATATCTAACCATTAACCGCATTCATTATACTTATCCTAAAAACTGTTTACAAACAGCTTCAAATTTAAAAAATAATATATATATTGTTGTAGTGCTCACCACTAGAATCGCATTTTGAGTGTTTTTTAACCATTGAGTTGAATTGGTTCGTCAGTATGGATTCAAACAGATTAAGGTAATTTATGTAATTATATTTTATTTTTTACTTTTTTCGATTCAAAATGTTTTTGATTACAAATGTTTAAGATAATTTCCATTATAAGTTATCTGTTTCCATTAGTGATCTTATGCTGATACGTATGTACGTGGTATTTGTTGAGTTGAGTGTAACTATAGTTGAGCATAGAGCATAAGCGAGGTAATTGATGTCAATAAACGTCAAAAAGACCATGAAAATACATCGCCTTTAACCAAAATCGAAAACAAAACAGAATAATTTATTATTTGGAAAAAATTTACTATTAGATAATTAATTCTTGTTAGTAGAATATAAATATACATATATATATATATATATTGTTATTATTTAGGTAATTAAATATTTAAAGTATTTAAATAATATGAATTTGAATTGCTGTTAACAAGAACATAGAGTAGCTTGTGACTCATCACTCATGAATTGATTTTTTGTGGTTCGTTCTAAAAAATGTATCTTTTTCATTTCAGAAATGATATAGAAGAATATAGTTAAAATACAATGAAATTCACATTTAAATTGCATTGTATCACGGTTTTGATCATAACATTGAAACTATCTTGCGCTATTTCTAGTGATATAACAAATTTAGTGTTTGGGCGACCAATGGTTGGTTACATTCCAGCTGCATTTGGAGATTTTAATTCGGATGAGCTTACTGATGTTTTTATGATTTTTAATGATCAAAAAAGCATTCAAATATTTACGGGATCGTATACTGAACCACTTCTGAATGAAGGTCCTAAATGTGAATATAGTAATATTAAAATTACTAGTGTAGTGCCCGGAGACTTTGATGGTGATGCATTTATGGATGTTATGTTTACGGCCAAAACATCAGATGGCAAGCTTAATGTCTACGTAAGTTGGGGTTCGTCAGATACGTTAAATTGTTCGGAAGAGAATGCGGTAATGATTGATAATCTGAATGGTGAACCAATGGCGCTCGATTACAATAAAGATATGATTATCGATTTGTTCGGATTGAATCACAAGAACGAACGCAATTTTTATATATTCAATGCAAATCGTACAAAACCTCAAGAAATCGGAATGAATTTTGAAGATAGTGGTAAATTCTCATCGCTTAAAATACCGCATTCAAACGGGTATTTGGATATCAATAACGATTTTGCGGCCGATCTATTTTTGTGTACCGAAAAAAATTACGAAATTTGGAACGGAACAGAACACGATGGATTTGATTTTAATAACAGTTATACTGTACCAACTTCGAATGGAAATAATCCTATAGGGCAATCACTATTTTTAGATTTTGAGCTTAAAGGAAAAATGAACCATATTGTCCCGGTGTGCTACGACGAAAGTTGTCGGAACTCTTCAATTCTAGTACGATCAAATAATGAATTTCATGATATTCATGTTAATTTTAAGGATATCGATAATGCTCTATGGGGTTTTGTTGTTCCACAAAAACACGAGACTTATTTAAATGTGATCACGCTACGTGGAGGAGATTTTAATATGGACGGGTATCCTGATATTATAGTGACCTTATCAAAAAAATCGTCGCCAAACGGACAAACACAAACGTTTCTTTTAGAAAATGTTCCATGTGATAATCGTAATTGTGGTCAGCTATCTCGAACTTTTATAGTCCAGTGGAAAGCATTGCAACCGTTTTCGAATGGCACAATAATGGGTGCATTTTACGATTTCTATCAGGATGGTGTACTTGACGTTATTTTTGTGCAAAAAGTCGATGATAAGTATAAAACGGTTGCGTTTCGTAATACCTTAGATTATGATGCGAATTTCATCAAAGTGATCGTATTGACCGGGCTCAAAAATGAACGTAATCCAACAAAATTAACACCACTTGGGCGTCGTAAAAAGACTTATGGCACAAATTTACCTGGACCAAGAATCGAGTACACAACAACGACGCAGGAAGGATATTTGCAACATGGTACAAGCGTCCAACTTCCACAATCATCGTACTTTTCACTACATTTACCGTACACCATATTTGGTTTGGGACGTACTCCAAATTTCATAGATACGCTTAATGTTGGTCTATCCACGTACGAAAAGCAATTTAGTCAAGTTATTCCAAATTCACAAATGACCGTTATACCGTGGCCCATTCACCGTCCATCTAAATGGAAAGCGCAATTATTTGTGACGCCAAGTAAATTAATTATAATGAGTGTATTTGCTCTAGGCGCAACTTGTCTAGTGATTATGTTTATAATATTAGGACTTCATTTCAAAGAAAAGCGAGAAGATAAAATTGAAAAGTTGGCCGAAGCACACCGTTTCCATTTTGATGCAATGTAGGGGATTTTTTATCATATTCGATTATAATTTATATATTAAGATATTTGTGATTAATTTTATTGTTTAATTTAAATTACAATTTAATAAAAAATTTAATTAATTTATTACTAATTGCATTTTATTATTTGTAAGGTGCTAATATTGCGTGCTGAGCGGCGAGCTCTGGAAACTGTATGTCAACATTTGGTAAACGTCAAAATTTTATTGTGTCGATTTTCGAATTGTGCAGTAAACAAATCACGGGTAAAATTACTTTCGATTGTAAAGTAGCGTAATCTAAATTATGAATAAGCCAACCAATATTGAATGTAAGGATTTACAGGAATATTTAAAATCGAGACCACCAGATGTGTTGGAAAAGTTTTATAATTACCCAACAATTTGTTTGGCCGTTTATAGGTTAGGAATGTCGACTATTATTTAATTTTGTGATATTTAGTTCATAACTAACGTAAATTTTGTTTTTTGTAGAGAACTGCCCGATATAGCAAAACAGTTTGTTATCCGAATACTGTTCGTTGAACAACCGGTACCTCAAGCCGTTGTTTCATCATGGGGCTCACAGATATATGCCAAGTAATTAAAGAACTCTCCGATTTTTTTTAACATATACTCATTAAATTATATTTATTTATAAAGAGAACATGCGGCGGCCAATTCTGTCCTATCTGAATTAGGAGTGTGGAGAGCTGCCGCAATTCCAGGAGGGTTGCCGGCTTGGGAATTAAGTCCAACGTTTAAAAAAAATTTAAAAGTAGCATTATTAGGAGGGTACATATATATATTTTATATAAAAAATAATAGTTAAAATATTATATTTAATTACCTATGTAATTTTAGAGGCCGACCATGGTCCATGTCCACAATACTCGAGATTGATAGAAATGCCCGTGACATAAGCTTCCTAGATAATTATGCGCTATCACGATGGCGATGTGTGCTACACTATATGGTTGGCGCCGGTTCAACAAAAGGTCTAGAAGGTGAAGGAATTTCACCAGACGCAGTTCGAATACTGTTGCATGCGAATTTAATGAAACGCGACGAGAACGATGGAAGTCCTGTGATTACACGACAAGGATTTCAATTTTTATTGCTCGATACACAAGCCCAAGTATGGCATTTTATGCTACAATACTTAGATACGTGTGAAGAACGCGGACTATGTCTACCCGAATGTTTATCCATGTTGTTCCAGTTGAGTTTTTCTACTCTAGGTCGTGATTACAGTTCGGAAGGTTTAAGTCCAGGTTTGCTCACATTTTTACAACATTTACGCGAATTTGGATTAGTTTATCAACGAAAACGTAAAGTTGGACGATTTTATCCGACACGTTTGGCTATAAATATTACAAATAAAAATGCGGTGCCAGTGGTTTCGACGGATGAGGATAAGGCATCGAAGGATAATGACTCGAATATTATTGTAGAAACAAATTATAGGGTATATGCATATACAGATTCAAATTTACAGGTGGCACTGTTAGGATTATTCACAGAATTGTTGTATCGATTTCCTAATTTAATGGTTGGTGTGTTAACAAGGGATTCTATCCGGCAGGCGCTGCGTGGTGGAATTACAGCTGAACAAATTATTAGTTATTTGGAGCAACATGCACATCCTTCGGTAATACGGTAATACTATTTAACCTGATAATAGTAGGACTTACCGTAATTTCGTTTTTTATTTTTCCAGATGTACAACCAAGAGCAGTACGTCAATTCAAAATCACCTCTTCCGCCAACGGTTGTAGATCAAATAAAACTTTGGGAAAACGAACGAAATCGTTTCACTTTTACCGAAGGCGTAGTCTACAATCAATTTTTATCACAGGCCGATTTTATAACCCTTCGCGATTATGCCCAATCGATAACCGTATTGATATGGCAAAATGATCGAAATCGTACAATGGTAGTAACGAAAAATGGCCACGATGATGTAAAGAAATTTTGGAAGCGTTATTCCAAAACGGGAAATTAAAACCAATAAGTGGGTGAATTATTTTTTATAACATTTATATTTTCTTTTTAAAGAAGTTAATATAATATTTTAGTTTCATTTTTTATTTGTTAATTTCTCCTAATTTAATGTAATACATTTAATTATAATTTAAAAATAAATACAAATCCTTCTTCTAAACAATCCTCTTCTATACAAAAAAAAAATCATAACTTGGAGAAATCATAAAATTATGAAAAAATTGTGTTCTGATGCAAAAATCGGAGATTAATGGGGTTTCTGCCAGATAGGATCAAGTTCGGAATTAATTGAAGATCTCGATTTTTGATTTATTTTAGTTAGAAGTAGTAGTAATAGAAATATATTAGGCTACCTATGTGCGCACGACTTAAGACGTTTTTTTTTTTTTTTTGTGGTTGATACTGTTTTGTTGTTTATTATTATTGTTTTGAGTTTAGGTTATTTGTGGTTAGTTTTAATCAGTAGTGATGATAAAATTGAAATTTATCAAAATCAGAACACATTAATTCTATTCAGTCGGTAACAATTTGCTTATTTAAATAATTGATGAGAGCTTGCAAACGTTTCTTAATATTTTTTTGGTCGTCTAGAGTACATCCGAGTAAAAAGTTTTCAAATTTCTTATCTATATTGATTACGAGCATTGAATCTTCATCGATACTTTTTTGTATTGTAGACATATCATTAGTGTCGCACGCATTTAAAAACGTTTGGCATCGATGCCGTGACGCTATGGGATCACGACTGGTTATCAACGAATCGATCAATCCGTTTATTTGATGTAAAGATTCCTCTTGGCCATTATCACGTATGGTTTTTACACTCAAATCAACTGTGCCTAAGCGAGCGCTTACACGTTGGATATAATAAAATATTTCTTCTCGTTCACCTATAATACAAAAAGAAAACAAGTACTTATTAGAATACGTGCGGCTAACAGAACTATGTATATCTAAGTTTGTGAATTACAAAACTTACATTCATTTAATTTACCTATAACATCATGGTTTTTGATCAAATCAATCGAAACAAGCAAAGTATCTTTCTTCTCCTGTAATTCAACTGCATCTTTACGTAATTTTTCAACTTTTGAATCTAAACTATCTAAGTACGTGATCACCCTGGAAAAATAACAAAATGATACAAAATTGTATACATGAAATTATTTGTTATAAAGGTAAGATCTAGAAATAAAACCTTTCCAACGTAGGTTTATCTAAATTTGTATTGGAATCATCGATATGTGGAATTTGCCAGTTACTGTCATGAGAATCTTCATCCTTACTACAACTTGGAATGTATTCAGCCATTGTTGTCGTACCCGCCATACTATCAACGTTGAAATCAATTTCCATACCCTCTGGTACGGAATAACTAAATGGCAAATCGATGTTGTCCAGCTTTTTGTTGTGTGCTTTACTCCCTTTGCTGCAAATTTATTATAATGCAACAAAAAAATTTGTTCTGGGTTTTTCTATTGTAACACTGTAAGGCGCACGACGTAAGTCACTCTCTCGCGTCTCTAAACTAGAATAAAATAAAAACAAAAAAAAATTTTGCATTTACCTTTCTGATTTAATTGGTGGTTCTTCAGTTTTTGGTCGTTTATTAAACTTAAAAATCGATAGAAATTGTTCCATCATTTTGAAAGAATTATGTAAATCAAAATTAAATCCCGAAATCTATTTTGAAAAACACCACTAATAAAATTTTGGTGTAAAAAATGTCAATTTGTTCGCCGAATTTCTTTTTTTTTTATTACTTTTGTCTATGTATTGTGTATGTGTGTGATTTGTTTATTCCGTCTGAAAATTTTCCCGATTTTTAAGTTTTACGATGGAATTATAACTCGTAATCGAAACTATTTTACAAAATTTGGTTACCTGATTTGTCTTTTAATTTAATTTATTATTCACAGATTATAGGATTTGTATAATTTACGATATAATTATTTTCGATGTACGAAACTACGATGGATGAAAGAAATGTAAACGAGAAAAAACAAGATAAATTTGCATGAAAAATAATTTTTGGGCTACTTAGAAATGTCAAATTGTAAATTACATCATTTAAAGCTACTATATGGGGGAGATGGGTGGATCCGAAAACTAATTTTTCAAAGTATTATTTGCTTTATGGGTAACCTTGTTTAGGTAACCTTTCTAGTCCGTTCATTTTTGCTGTGGTTTAAAAAACTATAAAACTTGTGTCCGCACATAAATATTTGTATAACTTAACATTTTCAGACGTTTAATTCTGATTTACGTGCTAATTTGTTACAATCTACAATTAGGGTCTCTATTTTCAAATAACGTTTTCGAAGGGTTGTGGTTTGGGAATTCGTAAACGTACTTTTAAATATAATATTGCTACGTTCTTGCCTTGTCACTTATGGTTCGTATCTCTGGACTGTGAATAACTACCCGAATACCACAGTCCACTAACAAATTTCACAAAAATTACAAAAGTCCCACTTTAAACACTGTTCACTTTTACAGACAATAATTTCCTCAATAAAACACAATTAATCACAACTTCTTAGTACTGTTACCAATTCCTTATTTCACAAAAATAACTAGTGTTAACTTTATTTAACAACAAAAATCACTTCCTATCACGTTTAACCGCTTACTTGTCATCGCTTTCGTATTTCAAGTACAACTATTTATCGCATACAACTTCGATTCGCTTATATAAACAAATTAAAAATATCTCGAACTTTCTACTTCTATCGAGATGTCACTACTACATTTCATTTGCTCAATTTTTAGTACGACCAGTACTATCGATACTTAATAGATGTCTTTAGGGTTAAGCCTAGAGAAATCGTCATATATTTTGAATTGTGCTATCGCACGCTAGGTGGTAGTAATAATATATTAATGAATGTTTTGACGGTTGTAAACGTAGAAAACCTAGTACATACTTGTTTTTTTTTTGTAAAAGTGTACAAATGCTTCGATCGAATTCACAAATACCTATTTTTTTTTTTAAATGAACTTTTCTTTACTATTTTAACGTTTCTTGAGTCAATAACTACACATGCGACACTATTTAAGTACGTTTTTTAATATGACGTATTGGTCGCGTCGAATATAATCGTTTTCGTGGATATTCGTGTTTTAACTTCTCAGTCACGTATATCTCTAATGTAAACCAATATACAAGACGGTTTTGATACATAACGATGTGAAAAACGAACATGTTGCATTATATTTTATTTAAATATGTACATATATAATTTTTTTTTCGATTACCTGTGTGTTACTGTAACAGTAATATAAACTACCGCTATCTAATTGCGTTGGCTGGTTCGATAACTAAAAATTAAGCAATCCAGCTTGGTTCTTTGGGTCTATAAAATTGCTTAATTTATAGCTCACTTTATAATCTGTCATGTTGCATTGACAGTTCATAAACACGTGAATGTATCGTACCAAAATATATTTTTATTAAAAAATGAGGGAAAACGATATTGAAAATGAAGAATATAATGCAAAATCGCATAAAAAATTGTTAGATGGCTTAGTTAAAATTAATAAATTTCAAAATATCAAAAAACCTAAACGTGATGAACCCGCTTTGAAACGTGATGAATTCCATTTGGTTAAAAAGAAAAATACAGATAGTGGTGCTCATGAAGATGATACCGGTGCCAAGAAAACGGAAGAAGTAACTTTGAGTGGACTTTTGGGTGTGTTAAAAAAAACTACTGATCATCAGGCGATACGCAAGCAATTGATAAAATTGCCAAAAACTAAAAAGACATTAGCAAAACCACTTGAAAAGCCTGTGGCTGACAAAATTCAACGTAAAATTCATTACGACAATATTAAGAAAAAATTGAATAAATGGGATGCGGTAGTAACGGCAAATCAAGTATCAGATCAATTGGTTTGTGGATATTTTAAATTTAGGCTATTGTATTCGAATTAATTTAAAACATTGCTTTTTAGAAATTTCCACTTCAACAAAATGTGACAGATTTTCTGCACGAAAAGGAGCCCGAAGTTTTTAATTACCGTATTAAATCGGATCTAATGAAAGCAGTCGAAGAACTAACTCCAAACTTGAAAGAAATTCAAAAGGAAAGTAATGATTTGGAAACTACTGCATTTCCCTTAACGCTTCAAGAGCTGAAGGAGAAGCGCCGTGAAATGGCTAAAATCCGTATGAAGGAATCATATAAAATTGATAAAGCACGTCGCATGAATAAAATAAAATCGAAAAAATATCATAAAATTATGAAAAAAGAAAAAATTCGAGCTCGAATGAAGGAATTCGAACAATTACAAAAAATCGATCCGGAGGCAGCATTAAAAAAATTAGAAGAAATCGAGCGAATACGAGTTGAGGAGCGAGCAAATTTACGACACAAAAATACTGGAACATGGGCTAGAAATTTACAAGTTCGAGCTAAGTACGATAAAGATGTTAGGAAAGAATTGGCCCAGCAATTGGGTTTAAGTCGTGAGTTGACACAAAAACAAAACCATAATGATGAATCCAGTGACGAGGAAGAAGAACCGATTAAGGATGAAAATTATGATCCCATGAATCCTTGGATCGCAAAAGGTGAAGAAGCAACAAACGATGTTGACAAATTTGTATCGGGCTATCGTAAATACTGGATCGAGCGGAATGAAACCACTAAATCATTAAAGGACTATTTTCAAAATGAAGGCAATGTAAAATCAGAAGAAGATTGTGATTCGGAGACAGAAGAACCTCATTCCAATTCAATAGTTAATCAAAGTGGAGTGTGGGAAGTAGAAGATTTAGAAGAGCATGATGACAAACCAAAAATCGATTCAAAATCTCGTAGTCCATCGAAACGAAGTATAGATGAAATATTTGATGATCTCGAGACAAATAAAAATAATCATAGTGATGATGATTTCGAAGTAGTTGTCTCGAATAAAGTTCGCAAATCAAAAGCCAAAAAAGCTAAAAATAAAGTAACACACAAATCTATGCTCGAATTTACAAACGCCACCAAACGTGTTGAAATTGACGAAGAACTTCATGCCGATAATAATCTACATAAAGACGAAAATGTGGATGGATTGAAGAATGGATATCAAAATTCAGATGCAATTGACCCGACCAATTTCATTACGATTAAACCGAAATTTATTAAAAGTGATTTGCGCTCTAGTGATATTGTCGATATGGGAAACGATGCGATCGATGATGACGAGATCGAGGAAGCCGCCAATGATAAATATTTAACGATACACGAGGCATTTGAGGACGATGATATTGTAGCAGATTTTGAAAAGGAAAAAAACGATGAGAGGAATAAAATCGATACGAATGAAATTGATCAAACTTTACCAGGATGGGGTTCTTGGGGTGGTGCCGGAATTGTTCAAAAGAAACGTCCAAATAAACAATTCATTGTTAAAATGCCGAAAGAAGAAAAAAGACGGGACGATAATAAACCAAACGTTATCATAAATGAAGATCCGAGTTTAGAGTTGCGTAAGCATTTGGTTTCCGATTTGCCGTTTCCCTTTACTAGTGTTCGAGACTATGAAGCATCTGTACGACAACCGATTGGTAATACGTTTGTACCCGAAACTGTGCATCGACTATTGACACTGCCTTTAATCAAAACAAAAATGGGTGCAATCATTAAGCCGATGGATGAAAACGAACTGGTGCGAAGGAAATTAAATGGTGGTAATTTTGGAAAGCCTCGATTGCCCAAAAAAGTGAATTTATAAACTAATTTTTGTATACATTCATACTGAGTAATAAAAAGTTGAATCCGACAAATAGTTTTTTCTTGGTCTCACACACTTTGCCTCGTCTTAAAATGAAAATATCTAAATTTTAATTTCAATTACATTTCTAATTGTTTTGTTAAATCTATAATTATAAAATGCCATTATCTAATGTCAATGGGGTTTTTGTTAATACATTCACATTTTACGACCCGACAAAAATGTTAAATTGCTCTGTTGCTGGTGATAGTTTGTATATTGATGCGGTGATCGTCGTTGTTGTTGCTGCTGCTGCTGTTGTATTTGCGGCGGGTACATTTGATTTTGTTGTGGAAATTCAAATGGATTTTGCAACATTTGATTATAATCAAATCCCATCGGATTTATTTCCATTTGCATCATTTGTTGAGAAGGTTGATACTGTTGTGTTTGTTGCATCGGATTATATAGATTTTGTTGATTAGGTTGCATCATTTGTTGTTGTTGTTGTTGTTGCTGTGAAGCTTGGTGATTCTGCTGCATATAGAATGGTAGGTTTAAATTAGACGTCAACGGATTTAGCTGATTGATGGGCAGCGGTAATACTGGTGGCAGATTACTTTGTTGTATATTTGCTTTTTGCGTTGTGCGACTCGTCACATTTTTTTGTAGTGACCCCATCAGACTAGCTATTAAATTTTTTGTATCGTTAAGTGATAAATTCAGTCCACTACTCGACTTCGTGCTAGTATTATCGTTTACCAAACTTTTGATGGAATGCTGCGACATATCATCCAAATCTCGTTCCATTGATGGATTATTATTGCCGGTGCGTACTTTTTGAGACGCAGCCTTTAGAACATCATCAAACGAATAGTCATCGTCATCTTCTGAATCAAGAAAATTTCGTTGATCTTCGGCATCCTCAATGTACTGGCTCATTTTGAGTTTTGACGATGCCGCTAGTATGTCGTCTACTCGATCTGCCGGTTCAATGTCAAATTCATTTGCATCATGCATCACTTTTTTGGCCGGACTATTATTCATCTGAATAATTTTATCAACATCATCGGAGATATCGAAAATATCGAATGGTTTAGATATCGCTTGATTAGGTGGCGAAGATGACGATATTTTCTTTTCTCTTTCCACATTACCACCAATATTGACAAATTTTCGAAGTTTTTCGACGCGCTCCGGATCCGTTGATTCCAACTTTTTTAAGTATAATATCAATTCTTGTTGTTCTTCGCTTGATAAATTTTTGAAATTCTGAAGTAAGGTTTGTAAATCTGAATCGGTGAGCGACTCTATCATATTAGCAGTGTCGTCTCTTTCCTCTTGTCTTTTATTCATCTCGAGTGATTTTTCTAGTTCGTCAGAAACCGAATTTGTTGATTTTGTTGTTGTATTACTGTGACTACTGTTATCACCTCCTCCTTCGTTATCTTTGATAAAATTTGCAGTTGAAATAGGTTTATTGCCCTTTGACTGTTTACTCATTTCAATGAATGTATTAATTAATACCTCGAGTTGTTCACCCGTTATATCAGTTTTACCCTGTGCTATTAGCGAAGCTGCTATTTTCTTTGCTATTTCACCCTTATCAACTGTCTCCGGATCAGTCGATGATGATGGCGGGTTCGGTATTATAATTTTTTCCTTAAACTCCTCTTTACGTCTTTCAATTTCCAACTCTTTTTCCTTTTTCTCTTTTTCATTCACCATATGTATCACAGCTGCAATATTTTTGACCGCACGTTTAACAGCATTTATTTTTTGAGTTTCAATTACTTCGGCAATCAATTGGCCTTTAAGTTTTTCTTTAACTGTTTCGAATATGACACAATTATCCTCGTTTATAAGTAGGTCGTCCGCCGAATTTGCCTTAACTTTTTCAAGTGCGAGAGCCTTAGCAAGTAGATCAACAATTTTTGGACCTAAACTACCTAAATGCTCCTCGAGCGCTGTTAATAATCTTAAAACGGATACTACTGTAAGAGGTTCATCGTTTTTATCTTCTTTATATTCAACGTTACGAACATATACGGAACGCGTACGAGTTTGTCCATAATAGCGTTTTGCCCACTCATCATACGATTCACTATAGTGCATAGCTTGTGGCGGTGGAGGTGAACGTCGATGTAATTGTGGCATGTGATCATAATAGTCGCGTTCTCGATAATACTCGCGGGATCTTGATCGTGGTTTTGGAATTGGTGAAAAACGATCCCGCGAAATACGTTCCCGCGAAATACGTTCTCGTGATCTTCGTGAACTATGAGCCATTTCATAAGAGGGAGGAGTTCTAGACCGACGACTTCCACGATCGATAGAAGTTCTAGATGATCGATTACGTGACAATGGTTTTGGTATTCGAACATCTTCTTCGATTATAACATCATCATCATCACTTTCAATAGGACTAATCGATTTTTGTTTATCCTTGGCGATTTCTCTCTTTTTATGGATATCTGGAATAGTGTATTGTTCTTTTAGTTGGTCCGTCTTTTCTTCACTTTCGTCGGGGAGTCCTAATTTTTTACGTATTTCTTGTTTTTTATTCTCGATATTTTCGTCAAACAATTCTTTCATACGTTTGGTCCAAAACTCAATCCATTCCGGTTTAAAATCGTGTTTTGCTGGATCCTTTTTCTCAGTTTGAAGTTCTTTGTATCGACGATTCCAAAATTTTTTCCATTCCTCCGAGTAAAGCGGATGCTTTTCGGGATTTTTCTCATATTCTTTCTGAGACTTTTCCAATTCAGTTACGGCTAATTCAACCATACAACGAAACTTCTCCCATTTATAACGTTCATTTGCAATTTCACTTGCTTGTTGAGACAATTCTTTTGGGGTCGGTAGCATATGACGCTTTTCAACCAAAGGTGATGTTTTAACACGAAGTTTGGAGCTGGCAAATGTCATTGAGTCATGATTAGATATTTGATGTCCACGCGATCCGATCATCTTACGTGACGGTGGTGGTGATGGGGACGCACGTTTTTTTTGCCTATATGACGGTGAACCGGATCGAGATGGTGATCTTGAACGAGATCTGCGATAATAACGCTCTGGGGATCGCGACCGAACCATTGATTGACTTATATATGGTCGTTGTTGTAATTGAATAGGGGCTGTAGTTCGGATTTTTTTGCGTAACATTAATATGCGATTTAGTATTGGCGATCGTGAACGCGATCTCGATAGCGATGAACTTGATATACTCGAAATTGAATCTAAACTTTTGCGATCTTCTTTTTCGATTTTTCTCTTCACTATAAGGTCTGAATTTTTATCACCCGGTGGTGATGGATTGCGTTTGGCCAAATTTTTTGTCATAGATTTTAGTGTATTTGATTGTAGTCTAATAGCATCATCGATTATTTTGTGATCTATAATATCGACAAAATTTGGACCATTTTTCTCATCGAAATGTCGATCATTGATCACAAGCTGTAAAAATTTCATTGGATTTTTTTTATACTCATTTGCATCGTATACATCCGGTGTAAGTCTACCGTGGAAATCTTCAATAGCTTCGCATAATGACTGAATAATTGGGTATACGACAGCACGTGCATCAACATTGAAACGATATTGTTCAAGTTTGCGACTTGCAGTAGGAAAATGTTTTTCCTGAAAAATAAAATGTATTAGAGATTTTATATAATTAAATATAATTTAAGTTTTTTATAGTACCAAAAATTTAATCCGATGATGATAGCTCGTAATATGATTGAGAATAGTTCTGGGATCACCTTTTTTATTGCACAATAAACAGTTGTATAAGGGTTCCTTTTCATCTCGAGACGTTAGTTCGAGAACATATTCTAGTCCGACTAGAGGTTGATCTTTGTATTTGTCGAGAACCGATTGTAGTTCTGCAACTGGTTTCACTTCATTCTCAAAGCCTGGTGGGACGGGTTCACCGGGCGCAATTTGCATTTGAACTAGAATCAAATAAATAAATAAAAACAATTTATTTATTAAATCGATCGTAATATATTGAATATTTAAAAATTTTGATTAACCCCTTTTCAAAGTGTGTGGAATACGTAACCAGCCATGACAAATTAATGAATATTATGGATTAGTAACTGACCTCTGCCAAAAATAAAAGAAAATGTGTTCAATAAAATGCTTACCTTTATTCCGTTGAACTAACGGTGCACGAAATAATTGAGCATCGAAAATAGGAAACGCAAGTTTGGTTTGATGTTTCCGCCCCGCAATATGTGTCTGTAGACATCGTTCTCCAGGCAGATTAGGTACTCCACACAAATGACAGGTGTACAAAAACATTTGTGATTCATTTTTTGGTCCGCGACTAAATACCGTACCATTTGTTCCATCCGAAAGTTTCACCATTGTGCTCAAGACATGCTTCTCAATTTCAATTTCCAACTGTTTTAATGTGTCGTGTTAAGGCAATTGATATGAAAAAAGAAAAACATAGCATTAAAATCAAAGAAAATGGAAGTATAGTTTTAGACCCCATTTGACATTTTTTGGCGCACAACTACAACTATCACATTTTTATATCACTTGGTATGGCACAAAATATCACTTAAATTATTTTGATTCCATGAAACTATATATATATATATATATTTGAAAAAATAAAACACCAGTTAAGATTTATTTTTTTGTTTTGTAAGAAATTTTGTCGATTAAGAATAATACAATTCCTGCAATGTGTAGCAGATTAGTTAATTTATTGCTTTATAATTTAAGATGATTAACTCTAATCAAAAAGAACATTATGCTCTAAAGAAAAATTTATATTTATTTATACATTTATCTAGATAGTGAATCTTATATTTACCTTAGTCTTTGCGATATTATCACTCTTATCTTCGTCCATTATGTAAGGCCGATTGATTGCTTCAGACTCTAATTTTATAGTAAATATAGTACACTTATCACTTTTAACACTATTTTTGAGTAATATTTTCACACAATACGCAAGTCAATAAAATAATAAACGAAACAACCCAGAGATTAAAATTTTAAATTATTTGTATTATTTACAAACAAACCACACTTTTTAATTGAGGAATGGTTTGTTCATCCACAAAAGTATTTTATAATATATATCTATATATAGAGCTTATTATATACTTTCTTCTGTTGTATAATTTAAATTTATATTGGATTTTTTTACACGAGCGTGTTATTTTTTAGTATCTGGAATTGATTGGAAAATAAAAGAAAAATTTCTTAATACATATCGCAAAAAGCATTTCTTAAATATTCTATACGCAAACACAATTCATAGTTCGTGTAGTGTATATAAAAGTACATACATAATAATTTATACTTACCTGATAGTAAATATTATTTTACATAATTTAATGTTGACTAAAAATTTACATTTTAGTACACTAATATTATATATTTTCACTTAAATAAAGCGAACTTACCAGTCTTATCAATAAAGTTATATACAATTTTTCGAACGCCATTAAACCCAACTATAATACTGAGACAGTACAACGATTACGCGTATCAACGTTGTTTCGGAATCATACATATTTTACATTAAAAATGTATAATGAATAAACTCACGAAATACTTAATTAATTATATTTATTAAAAATATAGTATATAAATTTTATTATTTCTTACCTTTTATTTGAATCAAATTCCAAATTTAATTACTTTCATAATATATACTTTGCTAGTTTTATTTGCAACGCCAGTCGCCATATTTTTTCGTTTTTGATTAATAAATTATTTTGATAGAGGCCGAAAATCATATTTTGATATTTGACTAGTTTTTGTGTTTAGGTCGAGGTGGCAGATACTTATGCTTATGGTTCACGTGTATGCCGCTGTTCTTTTAAAGCAGCACTATATGTCAAGGAGAAGGATTGTGTTTTGTATCGCAATTGTATGGCGAAAAGTATAACATGAAACTATAACCTATATTAACTATTATAACCAGCGACACTTTGACATTTTTTAAACCAGCGACAGTGTTTGATTAACAAGGATTAATCAAGTTACTAGCAACGATAGCTTTGTTCTTCCATGCGATTGTAAAACGTATTCGCTTAATAGGCTATATTCTGTTGCTCGACAGTAAGACAACACTCCACATCAAACCAATAATTTTTGGGTTTAATTCTAACCATACTTATAGAATCGCCTGGGCAGCACCGACAACCGAAGTTATTAATACCTCACATAGAGCGTTCACATCATCAGAACGGTGGTTGGTTTCCATAATGCTACTGCTAACATGATTCTGATATTGTGCTTTCTCATCTTCGTTAAGCAGACCATCGCTGTTGAAACATATGTTTCGTTTTCCTGCGATCCCTGACTTGTACGAAAACTGCCATCTAAGCTTTGCAGTGACCAATTAATGATCGCTGCCTACAAATTTGGCAGCCGACCGATAAGATCTCACATCTTGGATTACCTTCCCTTAGAAATTAACACATGGCCAATTTAACTTTGGGACGTCTTACGAGGGTGTCTCCATGTTTCCAAGTGGACATTTTTATGGGAAAAGAATGTTCTAGCCACAATGAGGTCATGCGCAACCGCAAACTGCAACATTGACCATTATCGGTCGCTAAATTGTGTCGGGAGTACGGACCTATGTTATCACATAAGTCAGTCTGATTTTTGCTAGCTCTATCATTAAAGTCACCAATCGCTATTCTGACGTCGAGCTCCGGTATGGATCTCTTCATATCATCTAAATTGTTGTAAAATAAGTGTTTATCTTTGGGTTGGCTTACACTAATGGGTGCATGAACACAAATGATTGGCTGGTTGGCATACTGGTTGATAATCACATTCGTAAACGTAGCTTACGCGTATGATTTTAAACTGCTTTGAAATCCAAAACATCCTTTTTCACATGGGGCCCATGAAGAAAATCAACTCCAAGATTGCCGAGATCATCTCCATTGTAAAGCCTTGGGACACATTATCTCCACAGTTTGGCCATGGAGTTTCTTCGAAAGCACCGATTTCCAAGCGATACTCTTTTGTGGCTGATATAGTGGCATTAAACGCGCTTGATTTTTTTAGCGACTGCACGTTCCATATACTGATTCTAAACTGCGTGTTTGACGACATAAGCGGGGGTTGGTTTGGATTTTGGTGGTATCCATATATTATTTTGTTGTTTTTGTTTTTTAAGGATGTGGCAGTCCACCCAGTGACCCAACCTTTGTTTAGTCGTCTCCTACGACAAGCCAAGATGCCGTGGTGGAATTCTAAGGTTAAAATGCTCGTTTAGAAGTCGTTTACGATGCATGGGAGTTTCCCCCAACCACAGGGGCCAATAGCATGATAAAAGAATATAAAATAATTTCGTACGTTAGTAAAAGTAATAGTTATCTGTATAAAATATAGCTATTTGACGCGACTATGAATATGGTGCACTTTTTTGAGTTATGGCAACTCGACACTACAAATTTGATCCAATCTAATTAACTATACAATTCTAATCGTATATATATATATAGGCTCAATCCAGGGAGAACCTTCAACATATACGTACTAATTATGCCAAAAAATTTCAAAATTCCAAAACCAATTAGAAATAAAGTACCTATCAGAATTTAGATTGGTTAACAATATGCATCTCATATGGATTTCCGTTCACTTTCCTGTGCGAAAAACATGCTTTTACAATATAATTACAAAAGTATTGATTGTTAATATAAACTAAATATATTAAATTATATTAAGATAAAATTTAAATATTTATAATTGTTGTATAAAAATTCAAAATAATACGTAACTTACCTCATATTCGTATATGTATGTATATACACATTATGAATTTATGACATTAAAAGTTGATATATTTTTGATTGAAATGTATTTACCGAAAAAGAAAGAGATACAAAATGGTATTGTTTCCAAAATATTAATTTTACGTCTTTGCTTAATTTAGAGTACAGACAATAGTACGGAAATATAGCTCTTGCGACAAATTGCATATTGGGTTTTTATTTTTTAACTCTACATAAAAAATGGAGGACTAGTTTGACAAAAAATCTGTCAAATCCAAAAAAAATACAAACCAAATACATTTTTTTCCACATATATTTTTAATAATATAAATTTTATAATTATTTAAAAAATATATAAATGTTACTGCTTGTGTTGTGTTAAACATATAAATTTAATAAAGTAGTTTAAAAAAAGTGATAAACAATCAATATGTATGCAATACGAACATTTTTGTATCCTATAAGAGAATGAGGTTAAAAATTCTAAAGAATAATAAAGAAAATATTACAATTCGATCAAAATGGATGAACAAAAACCTAACAAATTATGTTCTAGTGAAATTACAGCATTAACTAGCTCTGTGCCAACTACATTAACAACCACCACACCATTAGGAACTAGAACATCAACACCATCATTGTCAGTGACAACAAATAATAATAATACAAGTGGTAGTGATAGTGCGGGTACTCTTGGCCATGGTGCTAGTTCAAATTATTTTAATAAAATATGTTATCCGGATAACATAACAGTAACTAATAATAATGTAGTTTATGTAAAAAAGACAAAATTACGTTTAGTATCGAGTCATCTAGAGAAAATTTATGTGTTCTTTGGTATCAAACTAAACGATATTGACAATCATGTAGATGATTGTCGAACCACAGAATTTTTAGCGTACCACATATTTTGTGATAAAACTGATGTGGACTTAGTTGATGTGACTAAACGGGTTCAGGTAGGTTTATTTGATTATATTCGCCTCTAAAACGTATGGCCTGATTTTTGATCAAAGCTGTTAGCGAGTTGTTTTTTTTTTACAAAGAACAAGACTAAAATGCGGATCTTAATGTTCTCGAACTGTTTGACGTACATGCTATGTGTAATCTTATCTTAAAATATTGTAAAATGACACTGGCAACAAATAACTTATTAAGTTAGTATAAATTTGAAATGGGGTTGTGTTGGAATTTACTAATCTGACTCTTGTTAAATCCACAAAAATTTCCGAAACTCATTTGGCCTCTCATAATTAGTCAAAATTCTAATCTACTCATCGAATAGAAGAGACTACCTGTTTGAGTTTAGGTATTTTAAGATAAATTATGTAAAGGTTACGGTAGTATTACTACTAACATCCGGATTAAAGCGTTTTCTAATAAATTGGTTGGTTTATTTGAAAACTACTATTTAATACATTTCTTTGTATGGATTCATCAAAAAATATTAACAGGTGGTACGTCATAGGACAAATACGTTTAGTGAAGTGCTTAAATATTTAGTGTTTCGTATGGGCTTTAATATATCAGAAATTATTTATATATCTTTCTATAGAAAACAAATAGAAATAGTCAAATAGAATAGTCTCCTGGGTACTAACATCGATGGCACTTGGAGGAAACATTCCTATTTTAAACCAATCAAAAATGTTTAAATAGCAAATGAATGAAGATTTCGATCAAGTGATATAAAACTAATTGGCTTCTTGGAAAACCAGCCACAGAGGCAGACGCAAACGAAATCAACGCAATCCGAACGTTGCAAGCGGCAATCGAAGCATTTGATGGATATTGCATTCCAAAGAAAAATGAAACAATGGAATCTTTCAAATATAATACAATCGTACAAAAGGGAAAACAAACATTTGCTGAGTTAGAAACAGAATTACGTAAGAAAATTCAGTTCTGTGAATACAAATGTATATGCGGACTACCGTATAAAGAAGGAATGCCTGGTGGTCGCATAGTCATTTGTGTGTGTGTGAAAAAAATTACAGTTAAAACTGCTAAATTGAAAAGATCAACAAGTGATTGACTAATGTGATTGATAATTGATGATGTGATTGACAAATGCAAGGCATTTAAACAATGGCTCAGATGTGAATTGAGATCCGATCAACGTTTAACAAAAAACAATAACAGAAATTTAAAACAAAGAATAGAGCTATCCACTATTTGACTATACTAATAACAAAGTAAAAATTTATGGTAGTATGGACTTGTATTGTTTGGATTTAAAATAAAAAAACCCTAAGGACTAGATTTTCTGTTGTGGAAAACACTTTTGAACCAATTTTAGGCTTAAATAGCTCTATTGCAAAGAATTAGAGATCTACAGCATTACGCAACCTAGTGTAAAATGATGGCATTTAAATGGAATAAAACGAATTTTGTTACTGGTGGCCGGGTATAAATAAACAAATAAAGGATATTGTATTGGCCTGAAAATAATCAAAAAGAACCATTATAGTACAGGAAGAAACGCCTGAGTTACCCATTTCAAAGCGCCGCGCTAGAAATTTTTGTGAAATTTTGTGAACTTCATATTACTCATTGTCGCATACTCTGGTTTTCTCATAGTGGGGCATGTAGAGCAAAAACCCGCAAATCATGTTATTCAAGAGCTAAGAAAGTGTTTTAACATCAATGGCTATCCAACAATATTAAATTGTGATAATAACCCCTTTAACTAGGATGAATTTGACAAGTTCGTGGATGAATGTAAAATAATCGTACAATATTCGAGTTCAAGGTATCCGCAGAGTATTGGTTTAGCGGAAAAGGGAGTAGCAATCGCAAAGAATATTTTAAAGCGATG
This sequence comes from Tipula confusa, assembly GCA_963556175.1. Taxonomy (NCBI): domain Eukaryota; kingdom Metazoa; phylum Arthropoda; class Insecta; order Diptera; family Tipulidae; genus Tipula; species Tipula confusa. The sequence continues at coordinate 14,351,369 of OY744476.1, read as the reverse complement.
TTACGAAAATAATAAAATAGCTCAGTATCAATATCGAATTCTGGAATACATTACTACGCCTGTGGCAAGTATGCTGCTGGCTCCTTGTCAGTTATTTAACGGTTGACTATTCAAAACCAAAATATCCATATCCAAGGCGCAACTGTGTCGGAACAATTTGACTGAAGCCGCTTTCATAGAAAAATTCTACAGAAAAGTTTTAGTAATATTTTGGTGGTATAGTTTGACCGCCCGTTTGATATTGCCATTAGGGTGTAAGTTATGTATTATAATTTTAAAAAAACTCACATAATAAGAACGCACATCTGTGTAATATATTCTGAACGTACCATCACCTTCTCTCTCTACTGACAGCTAATACAGAATTGATAAGTTAGTTGTAATAGAACATTGAAAGGACCTACAATGCTAAAACTGATAAAGTTAATTATAAAATTAACTTTTCAGAAAAAACGTCATACCGATCGATACTAATCGTCAATCTTCTTCCATGTATCATCACTTTTTTTTTTTTTAACCGAATGTTTCAGTCTCTTCTTTGCCTTTGGCTTGATTCTATGTATTTCTCCTATACTTGTGGCATTACATTACTAATCTGCTGGTAGGTTTAACAATTATTTTGATTAAAAAAAATTTGTTATTTAGTCATAAAGTCGTTAACGTCATATCTGAAATCATTATAACTTAAATACCTTGTTGCCTATTTAAAAAACGCCAAGCATAATAATCACAGATCGTCATACATTAAGATCATGTTGTAAGACTGTTTTTTCACTATGTGTATGGCCTTTACTTATTTATTTGAATTTGCACCCTTTATTGTGCCGAATGCCTTATCGTAGCACATTAACGTGTATATACAGATATAAATACTAAATAGTAAACATGACTGCATTGTTCTTGTCTTACACACATAATATATCGTAAATAATTTACCAAATGTGTAAACACAAACATAAATCTTATCAGAAGGTATGACGTATTGCACGATCGTTTGTATAGAATAATTATTTTTGAACCGGACGAATATTTTATTTTTACAAGTTTTTTTTAAATCGGAACACAAGCAACGTATTTAATGGTATGGTAAATACTCGGAAATTATAGTAAATAAAAACAATAAAAAATTACATGGGCGACAGTATACTTTTACTATGTACAAGGTATGACTACATTTTTATCCAATCGTATGGCGTTTAGATTTTACCTCTCGATATATTATATATTTTTCTAATACTCTGTTGTGTGTAGGACGTAGCTATAAACTAGTAATTCGCGAACTTGATAAGAACTAGAATATGCCGCTATAGTATTTTACTTGGACAATTTCACCTGATTATTGATTTATTACAGAAAATTGTTTTATTTTGTCTAAGGTGTTAGTAAGTTATGATCTTTTGTGTGATATATTTCTTTGTAAAGCGTGGGCTATTTTGTTAATACAAGTCGAGTACATAATATTATGAGCAATGTAAGGAATTTATTAATAGGTATTTGTTTTTTTTTTTAACTTGAGATATGTAAAGATTTTAGCTATAACCCAAAAGTTTAAATATTGTTTTTCTGAAGTTTAAGGAATTTGTGTAGTAAAACATATGATCATTCGTTAAAAAGTTTTATCGATATAGAATTGATACTTGATTCGTTTCTTCCTACTGTTTGAGAAATCGCCACCAATTTATTTGAGAAAAGAATCCTTAAAAACTTGATTAACAAAATAACGGATGATAACTTTACATTTTTTGTTTTGTTAATTACTTTCGGAAAACTGAAATGCCACAAATTTAGAAATTTAAAAAGCAGGCACAGTATATATATTTTACACTAGTACCATCTGAGAATAATTAGCATAACTATACATTAATTTAAAAAAGATAAACATTTAGCCAAAAAAATTGGCCGGAGGCACACAGTCTAAGTGGAAAAGTGTAATGAATACAATCAAAGATGATATAAGCCTAAAAAAGCTACCGATATCAAAATGATACAAAAATGCTTATAATTATCAAAAAATGATACAAAAGCCTGGGCAAAAGGAAACTCAATTATCGTCATATCGACCAATAAACATGCTTCCAACAATATCGAAGCTTTTAAAAGAAAATATACTCAGACTGTGGTCCAATTCTCGATTTATTTCAAATAAGTCGACTTATTTGACTTATTCAAGATGGCGGTATAAAATAAGTCATTTACCGGTCCAATTCATACCGAGTCTTATTTGAACATAACCTTACATTTAAATTATTGACAGTTTAGTTTTTATTACATTATTGTGTTTTTACATAATTTTTTAAGAAGTCGGAATTGGGAGAAAATAATTTTAATAATGTGGGCATAACGATAAATGATCTTGTCTCCTATGAAATCCTATTATAGAAGCCGGTAAACCGTATCAAAATATTGCCAATACATCAGAGTCAGGATATCAATTCGGGTACATTATACGATTATTTTGACGTAAACAAAAATGCAAAAAATATAGTTATCTATATACATACTAATATAATAATTCAAATAAATGGTTTATTTAATTACATCATTCCAAGACTTTCATAGACATGCGATTTGTTTAATGTAATTGTCCATAACACCAAATTTTTTATTATCACAATAATCATGTCAAACAAAAACATCGTGAAATATCATTTTTGTGGAAACTTTCCCAAATAAATCAAGATAGTCTAAAATAAGTCTACTGATGAGGTGACTTATTGTAGACTTTCAAATAAGTCAGTCTACACAAAATAAGTCGAGAATTGGACCTCAGTCTAAGTAAACTTTAACCAGTATTGGAAGAGCGACAGGTTATACCAGACCATCAATTTGAGCATTTGCACAGGATTGTAAATATCATTAAACACACCTTTGAAGAAAAGAAAAACTGTTCTGTTATCTTTCTGGATGTTGCCCAGCCATTTGACAAAGTGTGCCATAAGAGATTAATTTATAGAATTAAAAACGTCTTCAAAGACAATATATCGTAAAACAAAATGAATCAAACACTGGCCTAAATGATATTAGAGCATGTGTTCCAGGGGATCTACCAGCTTATCAAATAGAGAACTCCTGCAACGAACACAAGCAAAAATACTTCAAAGTATTACAAATGCCCTATGGTATATTCGAAACAGCAACAAACACGATGACCTGGGTATTACTACCATTGAAGAAACAATCAGAGAGTTCAGGACGATATATTACTTAAAACTACAAGTGTAAAAATCTTGTACAAAATCTCACTAATGGGTCACCTTTGGCTTGTAATGCTGTTGATCTGAAGACGTTACTCCTAAATAAAAATTGACGGCTTTGTCGCGAGTGGTGCGAAACATCATACACAAGATTTTACTCTCAAATGTCTTTAGCTATATCGCATACCCATCCGGCAGGGTCCAACCATCACATCCATTCATGTCAACGGGTCTAAATAACATATTGTACAAATCCAGCTTGTCCTCATTTACAAGGTATTTAACCTTTAGTAGTAGACGTCTACTACATAATTGTATGCTATGGAAAGGACAGTTATGTCTTATGTCACGATATAGTTTGCACTGTACTTTGCACTGATCTCGTTTCATGGAGATAGGGCATAAATGCGGGCTTACAAGTTTGAATACTTACGACTGATTCATTTAGCGTTCATCAAAAAAATTAACCTACAGAAATACAAAAATATACACAAAGATTAGATAATAGGCATTTTCATATCATCCATATAATTAGCGCGATTAAATTTACTGACCTATGATTTATCGATTGTTTCCAGACATATTTTACTTTCAAAGTAATCAGGTGAAAATCTATATAAGATCCGCTTCCCACACCATACACAATTTCCTTCACCTCACTATACATTCTCAGTCACTCTGAAAACTTTGTGCCTCTTACTCTTTTACCACATTACCTTGTCCCCCAAAATCTCAACACTTAAATTTTTTATAAATCATCTTAGTTTACAAACTCTGTGCCAATGGAGAGAAATTTTTATAAGACGAACAAAGTAGTAATTATAATGATAGTAATAAATAATCTCTCTTGAACTAAACTCTAAAGAGAAAGATAATAAAAATAAATAAAATATCTCACAACCATCAAACCCGGATCTTAGTTTTGTTTTTATTTAAACTTTTAACATAGAAAATAAATTGATATTTTATTGAAAATAAAACGCGATTGGTGTATTAGTGGTGGAATACAACAAACACACAATGATTAACACGGTCACTGGCAATGTATTTTTTTGTTATTATCGCATAAATCATCAGTCTCACGTCAAATTGTGACGTATACATGGTGGCGATAAATAAATAAATTTATTAAACGTATCCGAGTATGGTGATTTGTTTCGAGTTTATTTTATTGATGGCTGACCGGAAATAGATGAGACATTCATGGGTGATTATTGTTAGTGTGTAGGTGAAATATTTGTTTCAAACTTTTTTTTTGTCGGTTTGTACTTTGTGTACATAATATAATAAAGATGTTATTTAGTACAATATGAAAAACGTGCTTTGGTTTACGAGTACATGCTATATGATTGGGGAAATTTGCATGAGTGCGAAGGTTACTTTAATTGATGGAACTGACTAAAATTTAAACCTGTTTCTTTATTTTTATTATGGCTTGCTGTCTCATTACTAATGCAAACATTTTCATTGTAAATTGTCCATGGTAGGAATGACAACTGAAACTGAAAAAACTTCCGAAACAACTAATTGATCAAGTACTACACCATCAGCTCCCAGTGAACTTACGCTTGGTACACATTCTTCCTGGTCGTCGGTTTTGTAATTGTTTAAAGAGTTATATCCAATGGATTCAAATTCGGTTGTAATTGGAGACAAATTTAAATCATGACTGCATTTGTTTTGATTTTTTTAATTTATCATTTATTTTTGATTTTATATTGTCGAATTTGAGGAGAGACAAGATAGTTTAAAGATGTTTGTATAGGTGTAAAAACTATCTTGTCTATCCTGACGAATAATAGTGTTACCGTACACATGAAATTGCTCTTCTGGTTTCTGAGACGCAAAAGATATAAATTTTCTGCTCATTTAAGAGCTGTTCAAATGTATTCTGTTTGGTGACTATGCAACGGCAATTACATTGGAGAAGTTTTCAATTTTCGTTGTCAGGCCTTAAAAGAAATACAGCACTAGTAGTGACACGATAGAGCTTAAAACATCGCGTAGATTAGGCAATACTCCTTCTATAATGGACACTACTAACCTATTTTACATGTTTGTTCCACAAATGGAAACATTTTAGACCGAAGATCTGCCCTCATTCCAGACGGTACTTTCTCTGAAACTTGGAACTGACTTTCAATCACCATTTCACCAATATACTCACCATTTTCATCCATTCGTAATTTTTTTCTAATAGACTGCTTTTTCGTTAGCATTTCTCGGAGCCGTAATAAGGTTTTTTGTTTTAATCAATGTTTTCTTTTGATTATTGGTCTTACGGTTAATGTGCCTCCAGATTATTGTTCCGAAAAAAAGTGTGTAAATAGAATTGAAACACTTATATGAGATATTCTTTGCGATCACAAACGATCTCATTGTACTTTGGGAATTATTTAAAACTTCAAGTTGTTAATGCCTCCCAGAGACTTAGAGAACTCTTAGTATATTAAAAATCAAACCCAAAAATTATTGATTTAATAAAGAAAGCCTTATTGCTTCCAAGCATTAGGATATAGATTATATAGAGAAGTACAAAAATGTTTTACAATCGCACTAAAAAACAAGGCCGCCAAATAAAAAAATGCTTAAATAATGGAAGCCAAAGTTTTAAAAAGAAATCGTTCTCGTGTTGTTTATTACATTAGTATGAAGCTCTTGATATCCGGAGGGAATATTTGCGAAGTTTTACGCTTCGAATGGCCGCGTTATGCCCTATATTTCAGATAGACGACGGCTTAACTTACCTATATAACCTCGTAGTGTTGCACGGTATACAAATTACTTCCTTATTTAAGGATTCTTCCAAATTAGTTTTTCATTATTAAAAAGCTAGAGTTTTTCTTAAATTATTTTTTAAATAATTATTTTTATTTACATTAAATATTGATGATTTCGACTGAATTTTTTCCTTTTTCTCTTTAAATATTATTCAGCTAATACTTTTCCTTCACTGAAGTTTTACAACTAAAATGTGTCTCTTAAATAATTCAAAAACGGTTTTTCCAAGCACTCGTATTTGATGGAAAAACAATACACGCTTCCATAATTCTTATTGAGCTTAATGAACAAGTAAAATCTAAAGGTATAAAAAATCTATTACTTTTTGTGTTCATTTGAAAAAACTGAATCTGTCAGCGAATCAGTGCGTTACACTTGTTTTCTTGATACCGGAATCATTTTACATTTTTTCCCCTTTACCTATAAAACTGGTTTTGCGGCAGCCACGTTTGGGTTTCATTTTTAAACCAAATGAATGAATAAAAAGAAACCAGTTTCTGAGTCCAAGTGTAAACGGTTGGGATTTGTGAAACCCAAGATACCAGACTCATGAGACCATGTGTAAACAAGTTGAATGACATTTATAAAATCATGGGTATAATTTATGGTTTAACTCAATAATGACACCAATAACCGAAGTCCCGTAATTCGTGAAATCAGTATTATATGAAAGTTTTTGATTTCGTAAATGAAGTAAAAGGACAGCAAAAGCCACTATTTTGTAGGAGCAACGGGGGCTTTTGGCGATAATGGTTCTTCGGGGTACTGAACGACTTGTTGGCATCTTCTGGTTGAATTAAATAGTAAAATGGTCTGAAAAGACCTATCAATCTTATTTATAATATGTAGGTTCTTGGTCAAAACATTAATTTCACATGCACATAACTTTCAATATAAACTGAACATATGAAATAAATAATATTGTTGTCTAAAAAGTTTTTAAATTTTGGAAATAATTGTGGGTAAATGAACAAACCTTAATATATGACCAAGTTATATTTTTCAACCATTGGCCGTAAAACGAAATGGCGTTAAATTGTCTTTAAAATGGCGACATACTCTTGAGCTGCATCTTCGACCGCTCTCAGCTTTACGATTTTTAAAAAAATCGAAACTCAGTTATATCCTTGCAAGGCCGTTTTTACGAAAAACTGTAAAAATAGCAGCCGTAAAGCAAGATTTTTACATTATTCTACGACAATTTCTAGTTTATTTGTTGGCATATTTTATTTTATTATATCCATAGTAGCTTTAGCACCTGCAATAAACTAGACCTTTTTAATGAAATCAATAAATTTCTAACTTCCTTATTACTTAAGCAGCGCACATAAACAGAAATATAAATAAAATGCAAATTTCAACTTTTTACTGTTTTTTTTTGTGGAATACAAATGGAGGGATTCCCCAATAAAAAGTTTACCTAGAAATTTTTTCATTTGTGATATTTTAGTTTTCAGAAAACATCGTTACGCCAACGACCATGATATACTGGAAACATTTTTTTGTGGGATATAAGCGTGCTGAAAATTATAATTTTATATGTAACGTCGTAACTCTGCACTGTATAAAATTTTAGAGGGATTTTCTTTAATACCAAGAATCCGTGTGAAATCAGTATTTTATGTAAATAGATATTCATATTAAAACATAATATTCTCAAAAAGCATTGAAGTGATAAGTCTTTGAATAGATAGTACATACTAACATTATAGTTGTTGTTATGTATTATGATACTAGAGCGTAAAACACTTTGGATCACGACTTTCTCTTTTCGATTATGTTTCGATTCATTTTAGTTTTGCTTGTGTTTTGTGAATCAAAGTTGGGAATTTTGTTCGGTGTCAATGTTTGGTTAAGTTGGATGTTATTGCCTTCTTTGTAACGCTTTTCTCGCGTTGTCTTAATAAAATATGGGAAATTTCACTTTCTCATCATCATGATCATCGTCAAGAACAATTATGGGTAGATGTATATAGAATTAACATAGAAGATAATTGATTATGACTCGAATTTTTAGAAGGGGTAATCTAAACCTCATTACATATTAGAACATTTTAAATTATTTATGTACCTTGTCTTAATTTTATTACTAGACCATTGAAAATTATATCTAAGAAATTTTTTATTTTGATTATATTTACTTTTTCGTTACTGACTCACAAATTTAAAATTAACAAAACGTGAACATAGAATGGTTTCTCTTTGAATAAGACGGATATTTAACTTTAATTTGTTTTAACGGATATAACCCACATGGAAGAAGCAAATAGTGTTAACAATAAAAGTGAAAGCCGGTTGTATGCAAAATGTATACCGGAATTGAATTACTTTCGCTATACATATAGAAGTGTATATTCTAAGGATATTAAGTGCGAGTGCCATTAACCCTTATGTCGGTAATCTGTTAATCGGGTAATTTGACTGCTACTTGGAAGGCTAACACTAAATTGGTTCAAGATTTTTTTTATTCAAATTGTTACTAACCTTTAGAGCCAAAGAAAATAGATGTGATAAAGCTGGTATTTTACAAATATCACACAATTTTCGTGTATTTCTCCGCTTCTTTGGTTTTGGAACCAAGCAAACCTAGCATTTGTCGGTTTGCGAGATGATCTCAGTGCCATCGTGGTTTGCAAAACACATTAAATACCCTCTATTTATTGATTGATTTGATTAAAATATGTTTGCACCTACTTATCAACTAGATCTAATGACAATTTTTGTTTTCTTTACAGGTAAGACGATTTAAACGGATACAACCGAAATATTGTGGTAATGTCTAATTATGTAATTCTATATTAAATTTACAAAATTTCAGTTTTTATTCAAATTAATCCCAAAAACTCGTTCAATCATTTGAAATAATATTAAGGTAACCGAAATACTTAACTGGAGTAAAATGAAACTAATCTCCAATTTTCTGGACTTTCAATTAAAATGAGAGGTTTACCTTTACTTTACAAAAAAATGATTATTCGTGCACAAAATAATTATTAATCGAGCAAAAATAAAAGAGTTTTGTTAAGAAAAAAAATACGTACTTCGTGCATGAAAAATAATAAATCCTGCACAAAATTTTACCACCAAAAATTCCATCTCTGTTCAGCAACTTTGTCTAGAAAAAAACACCTTGTACATAAAAATAATAAATAAGTCACAAAATAATACAACCATTTTAAAAAGTAAAATTTTTGAATATATATTTTTTTGAAACATCATGCGTGATTAGCGATATCTGTCAAATTCAATTGAACTCAGTCATCCAAACAACGTTTTAAAATTATTGAATTTTATCATCAAAAATAATTTAAAATAATTATTTCAAATTGTGTTCAGCGACGAAGTTAATTTTTGGTTAAATCAGTACTTTAAAAATAAATAAGCTGTCGTACTTTATCATACGTCGTTAAGGTCGTTAAGTGCAAGAAAAGTTTTTAAAAGAGTTTGGAACTTTAAAAGCACAATAATTTCGTTTCTAATAATAAAATTGGAAAAACCGAAAAGTTCTCTATATTTTTTACTGATGAAAATAAAAATGACAGATGCAATTTTATAGCGGTGATCAAGTCGCTGCAATCCAGGCAAACTGCAACAGCTATGATATGGTGGAAGAATAAAAGCATCAACGATTATGGGGTAAAAATTCAGCACAATTACGCTTTATAAAGCCTAACATGGTGTTGGCTCTGGTGATAACAAAATCAATGTGCCTGGTAAATGTTAGGTCACAAGAGAAAATTACACCAAGATCAAAGCAATACTCTATTCTATTATTAACGACATCCTGGAGGCTATAATGAAATAATATCAGGGAATGTATGCAAAAATATGATATAAAATCTTACATTTATTCACATTCAGAGAGAGTTTGTTACTGATGCACCACGTACAAAACCTAGACAAATCATTCTGTAGCTCTGAGGCACTCAAAACGTAGCACGAAAATACCGGGAAAACGATCGGAAAGCTTCACGAACTGCCAACGATCTGAAAGATAAAACGTTAACCATCTAAAAAGGAGATATTGACAATGCAAGTTGTTTAACTTGGCGATGAGAATGGCGTGATCGATTTAATCGAAGGCTTTGGCAAAACTAGTATAGATTACGTCGAGCTAGAGTTTGGAGTTATAACTACAAAATAGATCGCAGCAAAATGTAACCAAATTAGTGATCATCGATCTATGAGGAAAAAACCATGCTGAGCTGGAGAATCGATAGGTGTGATGTGAAAAGACAATATATTATGAACTATTGATTCAAAAAGTTTTGGTAAGACCGACAAAAGTGCAATCCCACGGTAATTCGCTATATCAATTCTTCTTCCTGTCTTACAAATGGGAGACATATCTTAAATTTTCCAGGTAACAAATGCAAGTACTGGCTAACAAATCACATATGCCAGAAGATTTTTTATTGCTAATAAATTTCCAAAATGCCTTCGGATTTGCTGTCAAATCATCTTCTATCTGCAACAGTTAATTGTTGTACAAAACCCATTTCAAGGTTTTGAATTTCTTAGTTTTCCTTGGTGCAACCTGATTCTAACCAACGGAACATATCTTTGAAGTCATACTTTTTTGATACTACTATCCCCAAACATACATTTAAAAGTGCTGATCAATAATAGTCAAATATAAAAAAATCACAATAGGATGTTAAAATTCCAAGGTGACATTCGAAAAAAATTCATTCTTGATGTCGTTCATGCCAAAGATCCATTACGAATTCGGACATTGGATCTCCAACGTAAACTATACATAATATGTACATACTTTTAAATTGACACATATAGTATCACGACAGACATTCAATATACACATTACACAAATAAGTGCGGGGCATTTAATTTAAATATCGAAAACAATGTGAAAACTTATCTTGAGTGTACATTTATATACGAAATAACTGTTATATTGAAATGATATTAAACCAGATAACAAAAGTATAGTATATCCTGGTTATGAATTTGTGACCAGACTAGTCTTGATATCGCGAATTATACCAAACATTTTTTTTACTATAACTGATAAAAATTGCATTGAAATATAGACATTCTCATTACTCATTTTATAATTTAACTCGTAACCGACAAATTTAAAAGTTTTAAGGTTTATATCGCGCTGTTTTTGTCTTACGAGTTAAGGTTTTATTTATAACACACGACGCAAAAACATATTTAAGTCAACAAACGCCAATGTTTATATCACATATCGTTCATGGTCATGCTAGTTATAAAAAATTAAGATGGAATACACAAAAAAAAGCCGGGTTGTTAATGAATGAATTTCCGGAACTAAAAACGTATATATGTATAATTATGATCAGCATGAGAGGTACGAGTGAAAGCTTTCGTCTAATCGATTCACACTTCGTTACAATCGACGAAAAAAAGTAAAATCTATGTTTACTAATTTTATTAACTTTTAATTCTGATTATCATTCAATCATTTTATCAATATACATACATGCATACATAAATTTCTAAAACGCTTAAAAACTGCAGCCAAATAGATTATCTATACAATGGATTGTGAAAAATGTTTGAAATAAGATTTTCAGTACTGAATATTGTTGCTGTTGGTGTGAGTTTCGCTCGTTTTGTTTAAAAATACAAATATTGTTTGATTGTGTAAAACCCGGATTTACTTTCTTAATTTTTTTTTTGAGTATTTCTCAACACTTTCACTGTCAATGTGTGTCGATTTGGCGTGCAAAATAAAATGCGGAACAAAACAATTCGAATATGTTTATTTGGATTGTATTGTGGTCATATAGATCACGTATATTTTAATAAACTGTCAAATGTATTTATAACTGTTATAATAAATTATTTGTAAAAAAATATTTTCGTAACTAGAACGTTACTCTATACTTGTTTTTATGGTTTTTTTTCAATTTGTCTCGTTCCCTTTAAGCAAATGTGTCTTACAAATAACACACAAAAAAAAAACATTTGGCTCTTTGGCTTCAACAATCGGTCTGATGTAACGTAACATGTCAGTTAGGTATTATTTGTAACATAAAGGAAGGTTATCTTAGAGGACAGTGTGATTTCATTAATATCCATTGTTTTTTTAATTCACACATTAATAATTTTTTTATTGATTTATAAATGTATAGACAGTTATCTGCAATACCCTTACATTTTAATTGTGTTGGGAGAGCACCCGCATTTCTCGTAAATTATGTAATATGTAAACAATAGCATGATATGCTCAGAAGACCGCCACATTGCCTTTTGTTTGTCTTACAGTTACGCGGTTTATCATTGGCACTTGCAATAACTAAGCATACCAGGCACATTTGGTGGAACTTTATCAACCATGAAAGAGTATCGGGTAGAACTCGTTGCTCTCTAAGAAACTCGATTGCCAAAAAGTAAAGACGATGTGTCTAGAGACAAAGGCTATAATGTTGCTTTACACTGGATACGGCCTGAGCAATTTTTGTTTTCGTTTCTTCTAGGCCACATGTAAAAAAGGCTGTTTCAGATTTCAAAGAATTTGAAATTTTTACGTTTATGCATGCGACAAGCCAACCTGTCAATCATTTGAACTTACGCGCCCTCTGATGTTAGCCAACCCAAAGATAAAGACTCAGTTTACAACAATTTAGATGGTCTGAACCAGACCGACGACATCAACCCCAGAATATTAATTGAGGAAATTAATGCTACTGATGTCAGACTGACTTATGTCATAAAAATGTAGGTCTTCTGGGGTTTATTGCAAAAATTCAGAGATCTTGATATTCGAAGGGGTCACTTTGTGGAACAATTGATGTATAATATGACAATAATGCCTTTACAATTCAGTGTCAAAGTTGACATTTTCATCGCTGAATTGAGTACCACTTGACTACTAACGATCAGAAAAAATTGAGTACTAACGATCAACCACCTAATAGGGCTTAACTGACAATTTAGTTTCTCGAGCTTATTGATAAGAATTAAATGACCAATTTTATCAAAATACTTTGAAAAGTCAGTGGAACCATATTAGTAACTGTGGACCTGCCCGGATAAAACTGTACTGAGCAGGACAAATAAACGTTTGTATGGGAAAAAGTAAAAATTTCTGTACCAAAACTTCGACTTCATAGTTTCTGGTATCACATGTTTTACGGAATTTAAAAATTGGATGAATGAAAAAATTTTTCTAGGGATTAAGAAAAATTACAGTATAGATGCTTTTATTAAAGTTGAGGATAGTTTTGAGTAGTTCATTGAAAATTAAAATAGTTTTGTTTAAATTTTTAATTCTTCTTCCGAAAAAATTCCAATCAGAATTAACCAAAAAATTCATTTAAAGAATCGAAATGAAAAGAATTATTAGATAAAAACGCAATAAAGCATTTGCCTTAAAAAATAGTAATCGCGTACTTAGAGTATGGTAAATGGTCGAACATCCAGAAAGGTCATGACACGATGAAACCTCGCAATACAATACCTAATACTAGCAAAGTAGTTCCATATTGCCAATGCCAATAACATTGAACCAAGTAGCATCCGGAAGGTTGAAGTCTCCGATGACCATTAATTAATCTCCAATGTGTATCCATGGAAAAGTTAATAAAATTAAAGCCGGTATCCGAAGTTTTACATTTGAAGCCAATGGATAAAAATTTCGGGTATGGAAGAGTTTAATACTAACACCAATCGGCCATGTTTCTGCGTTTTGAGAACACGAAGTAGGTTATTTATACTCAATATTGAAGAGCTTTTGTTTAAGGGATGAGCATACCAACCCTGCACCAATTGGTACCTAAACATTTATTCAAGACAGTCAACATGTCGTCTTCCGTAGTTGAAGGACTAAATCTGGATAAATTAAGCCAACATTTAGGAGCAAACGTTTTAATTTAAAAATTCGGCAAGGAACTGGTCCGGAAATAGTTCTGGTCGGTTGATGATCAAACTTAACTGTTTTTTAATAAATAGTCCGTTCTATATGTACTTTTCTTATAGAATAGGAGAAATTGGCTCACTATTACTGCAGGTGTACCTAGAATTTTTTTTTTTAAATTTAATGGATTATTAGAATTAAAGGAATTGATAAAAATTTACGAATATTTCTATATTCGTTTTATAGAAATGTCAATTTTCGTTAATTTACAAAAAAAAGCATTCTGACGGATATAATAATTAATTACCATGACTAGCCAGATACAAGTAGCGCGGTAAATCCAATTCATTGATATTAATTTATCTGTCTATACACGTACGACTGAACATATATCAAATTTTCAAATAATTTACAGTGCGGGGCTTGATAAAAAAGTCAAATGTAACTTTGATTATTTCTACCTATCTATGGCACAAGAATAAAAATTGTCTTGTCATTCAGATAATGATTATATATTTAGCAATTTATTTTTTAGACGTTATTGTGTTTACTGAAATTACAGATTACTTCGTGTATATGCTTAATTTATGCATACACGTGTGGCAAAAATGGAAAGAGATAATACGCGCGTTTAACATTTGAATTATTATTGAGTAAAATTTTTTGCTCAATAATTCTTTAATATCAACAATTGGTTTGTATTTATCTATATGTTGAACGTCACATTTTGTTATCAAAATATATATTATGCTGTTTGATCATGTAGGTAAACCGCTTAATCTCAATATAGTTGCAAAAATAATTCAGTATTTGATAGATCGAACGAAAATAGAATCGATTAGGTAAACAAATGATTTGTCATATTCCGTCTTTGAAGGGTGTGTCGCAGTATCTATACTTTGTGTATAGTAAAGAATTAAATACTGCAAATGAATGAAATGTGGTCGTTATCTGATAAGAATTTCGCGATCATTACAATTAATTATGACAATTATAGTAAATAAATTAAGCTAGGATTCCCGAAGAAGCAAACTCATTTTATAATGTTTCTAAATTTCACTTAGAAACAAACAGCAAAAATACAAATCATCAAATGATGTTACACAATTTGTATCGTACATTTTGCTGGTGCGATTTAAAATCACATGAAAAGGCCGTGATACCAGAATTTATAAAAATTCACGGATATGTGAAATTTTAAGATGTCATCGTGTGCTTTAAGTTCGGAAACTGTCCTAATGAATCCGACTATAATAAGCTACAAAAGCTCATTAAATTGTGACTTTACGTTGTTTACAATAGAGATGAATTTAGCGATCTTGCAGTTCGGTTTTTTTAAAGGCATCAAGTAAAAAAAGCAGCCCTACTTTCTAAACTTATACTAAATAGAAATGACGATGTAACTTTGATCAAAACCATCCCTCCATCATGTGAAAAATTTCGTACCAAAACTACCACAGTCGACAACGTACAGGCAGCTTTCGTTAAGATAAAAATAGAGGATAAGTACTCAGTTATACGATTACGAGCTTGGAAAGCAGCACTCATATGCTCGCTACATAAAAAGGGAGATAGTCTAAATTGCAGAAAGTACCATGGTACATCTCTCTTAAATACTACATACAAAGTATTTGCGAACGTCGTACTGGCTAGACTCATCCCTTTTACTGAAGCGACCATTTTTGTATTTTTATATTTTCAAGTACTAAGCTGTATCTGCGTAAGGATCCTGCTGACCATTAATAACTACAGGCCCCTGACACATTTTTAAATTCGTTAAATGTATATGTGTGGATTTGGTTTCATTAAGCCTGATACGCCAAATTTTTGTCTATTTACATTTTTTATCTTTGTCGCAAACAACCAGAATCGCAGTATCGTCCGCAAATAATGCGATAGTAGCATCATCCATGTGAGACAAGTCTATTGTATAGAGCAGGTAGAGTATTCGTTCTAAGACACTACCTTGGAAGTCCTGCTCAAGAATTCTTGAGCTTAGAGTATTCTTTATATTTCTCTCAAAAGTGTGCTCATAAAAGGACTTTATGAGGACTTTAAAGAACCAAACCTTGTGTCACACTTTATCGAATGCCTGCGCTACATCTATAGAAAGACTCTAGAGCATACCTTTTTCTTCTCTAATGTACTCTTTATAACTTCAGTAAATCTATGCACTTGCTGTAAGGTTGAATGATTATCTCTTTATTCTTTTAAGTGCTAGTTTCTACTTTCTACCAAAGATTGGTCGGTATGATTTTCTATCATTATGATAGTTTATCCGATTTTTGAGCCATTATCAATCTGACGAAGCCGAATATTATGCAAACTTTTGGTCGACAAAAAAATGATTATTTGGTAATCGATGATCATACCTACGTTAAGCTTTCAAATCTTTGCCAGATAATCAATATTATTCTGAAAGGGATAAATTAAGTGTCGACATGAAATTTAAAATGATCAATCATGAAAAATTTCCGAAAAATACTTAGTTTGGCAGGCTATTTGCTAATGTGGCTCGAAAAGTGCTCCGTACATCACGCAAGGGAAAATTTCATTGGAAAACTACGCAAGTGCCTCCAAAAGTGGTTCTTAATATTTTTAAGTGGATATAAAGTTAGTGTTTTATTTTGGCCTTATCTAGCATCATGACATTACTTTAAAAAAATATTGGAATGGTACGAATCCAACCATGTATGTATTGTTCCCAAATTAGTTAATCCGCTCAACTGTCCTGAACTTCATCCTATCTAACGATGTTGGGCACTAAAAGATCATAAGGCATCAAAAGATATGGAAGATTTTAAGAGAAGTGGTTTAATAATTCTAATCTCCAAAATAAATTTTGGAACTGATTACCAAGACCACCTGTACCTCAAATGCGTGAAAACTTTAAATACTTCGGGTCAAATATAAATTGAAAAATGATTTACAGGCAAAAAGCCCAAATTGCTGCCGGTTATAAAAATTTCTACGTACAGCTAAAACTTTTGCGATCTAAACATCCATCATGCAAACTCGTGCTTTATAAAATACTATTTAAACCGGTGCTAACCTACGGAAGCGAAAGCTGGACTCTGCAAAATCGACTCTGAGTTCTCTTTTAATGATCGAATATGAGACGAATGATCTATCTATAGTCCCAAAGTCTAATTTTATTTGACATATTATTTCTTTCCGTGTATGACGTCCCAGCAAATCATAATGCTCATGTCACTTTTTTATAAGTTAGCCAACAAATCCAAAAAAAATTTGTCAATTCACCTCAGACATATTAATATAATTTTTTTTATCATCTACGCTGGAGCTGTTATAACCACAAAAATGTAAACCACAAGTTCACATACAAACTAAAAAATTAAATCAATAAAAGGAGTTATAAAGTGAGCCGAGTAAAAGGTTTCTATATATTTTTATTAAATATTGCGCCCTAAAACCGAACAAACATCGAATCGTAATAAACTCAACTATGACCTTCAATTTAAGTATCCCATTCATGGTTGTCGGTAATTTTAAGTTTTTATTGCCCTTCGGCACTAATCGGTTAAGGGTAACCGATAGAAAAGATCGTAGATATCAAAATATGATATTACCCCTCTTACATTTCTATCGGCATATAAGAAAGTTTACGTATTAATGTATTAATATTATGTTGTATATTTTTATATACATACATATACAAACAATCAATAAATAATCTTCAAGTTCCGGTTCGGAAAGTAAAAAAAAAAAAAAATTAAAAGAAAAGCAAAAACGTCAAGATGTTAAAAAATAAGTAAATACACAAACCATAAACACTTAAATGTATGCTCGCTTCTCGCTATAATAGTATACCGTCTACGGTGTGCATATTGTAAGTTTTCGAAATTCCAATTTATTATTTGTTTTTTTTTTCTTGTTTAACGCGATTGTAATATCGTGCATCAACCGTAATAAAAATAAATAAAAACAAGAAATTTTTAAATATCAAGAAATAAGCATAAATACGAGTATGTATCTTCTGCGATATACTCAAAAAATCAAGAGAGATATTTAATTTTCTTAAGGTGGTTTAGTATAATCTTATATTTGTATGTATCTCTATAAACAACATGGATGTGGCAGCTAGAATTTTTGTGACGTAGCCACATAAAAATAATTTGATTGTCATTCATTATTTGAGGGTTGTCGTGGAAGTGCATTTACTAAAGAGTAAGATCGCGTATGACTTTATTTATATTTTGTGTATGAACTACACTTTTATATTTGCTGCTACCTTGTTATTACGCACATGTGAACTTACAAAGGTAAAATTTTGATCTTGAATTTATGTAGTTTTGTTTTATTGCTTTTTATTTTCTTCTCGCGTTTTTCTTATTATTAATATATTTTACATGTTGTTTTTTTTTAATCAATTCTGTTATTATTTTATTATTTTTTTTATTGATATTTAATATACTATATTATTATAAACAATAATAAAATGATAGGTTATTTATAAATAAATAATTTTATACATGTCAGTGTGTTACGATCAGGATATAAATAAAATGTGCGCAGTGCGCGATTATCTTTATAAATTTTAATCGATTTCAGTTTATGATTAAATGGCAAAATTATCATAAAAGAAGATAAGTTGCGTGCGGGTTAAGAGTAGTGTCAAATATAATGACAAGCAGTTCGGATTCAGAGAGAATCGGTCCATAGAGGATTTTTTTGATAGATTTCTGACTATAGTCACTAATTATGGTACACTACAAAAGAGTTTGCTCAAGGGATGCCCGTAAGGGTCCATTCTAGACCAGTCTAGGCCGATCAAAGTGACCTTATTTGCAGCAAAACTCTAGATAAAGTGTTCAGAAATTAGCGCAGAGTGTGCTATCAACAAACTTGTTAGTGTTACAGTTATAAAATGTTATGATGCAGCTTAAAGGAACGCTTGATATCAGAAGACCATTTATGGTGTCTCTAAATAGAGTGAAAATTAAAATGGTTAATTTTCCATAAAATGGATTGAGGATCATTTTGATGAAATACTATGTGTCACGTCACATATAAAAATGATTTCAGAAAGTACTAAGAAAGTCTTTTTACTTTGAAACTTTTTTTGAGAAACTTGGGGTCCTTAACAAAAGACCCTAAACACTATATATAAAGGTCTAGTAGTTGCATTACTTACATATGCTTGTGCTGCCTTAAAAAAATTTTAGTAGAGAAAGTGAATTGAGTTTAACTCACAAGCCATTATGTGAGACTAGGTGGAAAATAGAAACAATTTTACGTTTAGTTAAACTTGAAAAGTTTCGTTAAGTTAATTTAGCAAAAATGTGTTAAAAACAGATTAGAATTACTAAAACTCCAATCATTTTTGATTAAAGAGTTTAATCGACAATGATAATTTTCGTTAAGTTCGATTTTAAATCATTTTCGTTAAATGGCACAAATTAAAAAAAATATTACAATCTTAAAATTTAAATGTAACTTAAACTGGGAAAACTTATAATCTCACTGTGCAAGATTTGTTTAACCAACTTGCTAGAAATCCATTAAGTTATAAAGAAAAACCATTGATATTTTCACGTTTTTCAAATAACTCAGCAAAGTTTGTACGACCTTACGACCATTTTATTCTGTACTACATATAGCTTTTATGATTTTATAATTGCTAATAAATTTTACAATATGCCCGGAGCCATCGAAGTTTTAAATGAGAACCTATCAAATGAATAAACTATTTCAGTTTAAGATTCTTAAATTGTACGTTAAGTTACTTCAATCATTAAATAACGCCAAAATTAAATATTAAAGTTGTTTCGTTAAGTTTTTAAATGTTTAATTAAAAATATTTCTTATTTCTATAACGCGTGATAAAACTTATCAGCTTTAGTTTGTATTTTGCATTTTTCATGTCAACAGCTATTATATTTAAGTGGTGGAAACTTGACCAGTTTCAATAGCGTTTGGCGTCTAAATGATGATTTTCCACCACTTTATAACTAAATATACTTGAAATGTAAAAAAATGATTAGAATTCTTAATTCGTTAAGTTACTTTCAAAAACTTGCATCAAGATGCATTTATATTAGGTTTCGTTAAATACTCGTCAAGTTATTTGAGTACAATTTAATTAATTTGTATTGGATAGTTTTTGAATAATGTTATAATCAAAATAAAAAAAATCATTGGCTCGTTAAACTTGAAATCGTCAAGTTAACTTAACGAAAACAAATTGAATGGTTTAAATAAATTACTAATGATATATACACAACCTTTGATTTAATTATGGTTTAAATTGTTAATTTTCTTTAAGTTTTTTTCGTTAAGTTCGTTTTTGAATAGTTCTTGGTTTTTTAATCCAAACAGAAAAAAGTTAAAGGATATTATTATCATAATGATAATGGTCATCAACGATTTCTGTCACATTTTCGTAAGAGTTTAAGTCGCTATACAAGATTGCTGACTCTGCAATAATTGTTCGTTCATTAGGCCTCCCGAGTAATAGAAGTTTAAGGAGGAAATCTATCAAATTATTTAAAGCCACGCCTTGACCTAAATTACTTGACGTTTAAAATTATTTCGATCAATAATTTTAATTTATCTTTTAAAAACTTCTAATATTTCGTTAAGTACTCGTTAAGTTATTTGAGTACATTTGAAAAAAATTATTTGTTAATTTGCAAATCATACCTCCGACTTAATGTGAGAACGGATTTTGGTTTAGGGCGCCACTTTTAGAAATTACACCAGGTGGACAATAGTCGGCCCTGAGTGGTGGAGTTAATTCGGAAATAAGACGTTAGAACCATATGAGAATAATCCAAGTTTACGAAGGCACTGAAATGGCATTGTCAGTGGTTTCTTGAGTCCTTGTCAGAGTTCAAATCACTGATTTAATCATCTTTTGAATAAATGTATATATATATATATATATATATATATATATATATATATATATATATATATATATATATATATCATATAAATTTAACAAATATAAATTCATTCCAGCACACGTTTGAAATGCTCTATTGAACCAACGTTCAAGATATACAACATACGTAAAAATTAGCTCCAATAAAATGTTTTCTTAAAATTCCATTGAAAAAAATTCAAAGGTAAAAGAGCTAACAGAAATCGAGAAATAGTTTATAGTTTTCTCAAAAATTCTTTTGTGTATCCCCCCAAAGTCACATCGTCTCCGCTTTATAAACCGTCATATTATACACGTTGATCGTTTGGGGTGTATATAATATACGCGCTCGTAACAAGAAACAAAAAAAAAAAAAGAGAATAACGAAAAAAGTTCGCGCGCGGTATTCAATATTATTAAATGTTAATTAGGCAGTAGTTTCTTTCTACACTTGACCGAAACAAGATGAACGCATAAGAAATTCATCTGGAATACAACAAAAAAATAATAATAAAAATCCATAATAAAATAAAGAAATTGTTTATATTTAATTTTAATTTAAGATCATTTTTATTTTCTTAATCATATCTAATCGTTTTTTCTTTATTTATTTTTAGTGATTTTATTTAGTGATCTAAAATATTTATTGAAAAATTTAAGTGAAAGTTTTTTTTATTTATTTATAAGGATGCTTTCGTTGTGAAATTTTTATATTGAAAAAATTTAAAAAAATCGTCGTTTAATTAATAAAA
Source organism: Tipula confusa (assembly GCA_963556175.1). Taxonomy (NCBI): domain Eukaryota; kingdom Metazoa; phylum Arthropoda; class Insecta; order Diptera; family Tipulidae; genus Tipula; species Tipula confusa. The sequence goes on along the minus strand of OY744476.1, from coordinate 14,329,910 downwards.
GATAAGACAAAGAGAATTAATTTAATTTAAATATTTTATATTTAAGATTAAGACGTCATACGTGTTGGTTTTTATATTTTGTTTATGTATAAAATATACAAAAAAAAAATCAGTGACAAGTGTGTACTTAAAAAAAAATAATAATTAATGTGATAATTTTTTTTTTTAATTTAAAAAAAAATTATTTGTTGTGATTGTTGAAAAAAAAGTTGGTTTTTTTATTCGAAAAATTCGAAATTAAAATTATAAATAGGATATAAAAATGCTTATAACTACTAGTCCCAATGACAAGGTAAATTTTTTTTTAAATTATTGTTTTATGATATATCATTATGATATTTGAAAGAGCGAAAAAAAAATCGCGATCGCACATTAATTTTTGTGTCCGTTAATATGTGTTAACATATTGATGATCAGTGATCGCGATGAATTTGAGTGTATTTCCTGTTTGGTTGTACACATGATCTTTGATTATTGTGCTTTTTTAATTAATTAATTAGGAATGGCAAGAGATCTATTGGGATCTCTCTATAATTATACACATTTTTTTATATAAATTGTGGGAGTCGTGTACGTTTACGTTTTAGTTGATCAGCTCGACGAATTCAATCACTGGACAAGTACCACTAATTACTGTTTACCATTGCCTAATTTATTTATTTTTTTAATGAAATTATTTGCAAAGATTCGTTAAATATTAAATTATAAAAGTTTGAAGAAATAAACTTTTTTTATTACGTTATTCATTTTTGTATCTTTTGTTTTTAATATCATCGACGTCGGTCGTGCGCAGTGCTGCCGGATTTCGAACCCTGAAAAATAAAATCCTTAAAGTAATAAAAAAAATTTTAAAATAGAAGATTTTTTCCAATATTTTTTTCCAATATTTGATTTTTCAAGTTTTCATCAACAGGAATCCGAAGTTTTTTATAAACGCGATTTCTGTTACCGGAATTTGTACTTGATAGCTTTTATTAAAAGTAGAGGTCCACAATTTGTAATGGAACATAATAAAAAGTGGAAAATGGAACATAACATCCTGCTAAAAGTAAACATTATCATCATTTCAATAACTCTAGTGGTATGACATCAGCTTTTTATATGCCGGTTTTTGATGAACTTTTTCATCAATCTTTTGCAATTTTTTCTTTTGTTTTTAGAGCGCATCTAAATTTTATTGGTTTGAAAGAGAGATGAAAATAAGCTTCAATTCTAAGATTAATGTGACTTGTAAGGTGGAAGTTTTGTAATAGTTTTTATTTGTCCAAAATCCTTATTAAATGGCAATGAGCGTATTCATTAGATAGTTAATAGATCTATTAAAACATTTAAGACATTTAAGTAGATTTTTACAAATATGTACGTAAAATATTTACACGTGTAAAATGGGAAAGTGATTATAACTTTATTTACCTTTTTTATACTTTAATAATGTTGATCTGAGGGAGAAAAAGTACGTCTGTATAAAATAAATGTACAAGTGAAAATTCTTCTGTAATTACTGTTATTTCGAAGAGTATCTGAAGATCATAACTTTTTGCACTTCAGATAATTGAATTACTCTTTACTTAATTGAGCTAATGAAGAGAAGGTGATGATCGATTGATACTCTTTACTTCAGACGAATGTCAAAATAAAATTCCGCTTGTTATGTCCATCTACAGAATCATCATTTTGTAATTATTTTTTTAAAAATTAAAACGTATTATAATCTGCGGGTCTATTATGAAATTTATCCGACTTGGATTTTGCCATTATCGAAAAAATAAGAGCTATTATGAAACTAAAAATCAAAATCGAATCGGATTTTTCCGAGTGCACATGTCAAAATTCGACTGGTATTTAGTTGAAGAATTTTATATTCGATTGATCGTATTTTGAGCTTATGTGAAAAGTTTTTTGGGTTTTAATAAACATAAATTAATTAAATTTTAATATTAAAATTAAATAATAAAACCAATATTAGTTTAAGAAAATATATATTTTTTTAAATTGAAAAAATCAAATCTAAAAAAACAGCTGTCAAATTATTACAAATTCGATAATCAAGTTTCACAATAGGGTAAATCTGCGTCGAATCGTTTCAATCGAGTCGGATAAATTTCATAATAGACCCCCAGATAATTCTATACGTTTCCTTAAACTCATTGTTTTCATTCGCAATGGAAATTTTTAATATTTTAGTTAGTGCCCTTGCCGTCATCAGTGTAACATACGAGTACGCTCTTTCATCCTTATCTTTCATATTTTATGAATTCTTCCCGTATATCGGTTCTTAGATAGGAACCAACTTATACTTAGGCAGTATAACTACATTTCTTAGCGAGGGGTACTATTACTATCGAAATATGAATCATTATATTTTATGTACTTCAATGTCTTTTTACGTATTTTGTGTACCTCATTAACTTCGTTTTGTTCAACTTTCTTCAACAGTTATTCTTATACACAAAACGTAATTAAAATCCAAAGAAAAGAAAATTCTTGAAATATACATTTTTTTCACATCTAACAAGTAAAACGCGATTGTAAACATATTGAGACGATAGATTTATGTAAGATATAAAATATAAAATAAAAATAGAAAAATAACTGTTATATCTTTATAGCAAGAGATCTTCCATGTAAGTTCAGCGGCGTTTTTATTTTTACGAAGTAGATTTTTAATTTAAAGACTCGATTTTGATTTCCGACAATGCAAATGTTGTGACCATACATTCTTTTTTTTTTTTTGCTTCCCTGTCTATGTGTAAGGTGATTATTACTCTTACTAATCACGTTGTACATATACAGTACAGTAATAATTTGAAGAAAAACAACTTGAAGGTTAGCAGTTATTTGACTTCATAACATACATAAACACTCGCGCACACAACTTTTTATTTTGTTAAATTACATAACGATTTTTTTATTTCGACCTCATGCGTCATCTTCAGGATCTAATGAATTTGATATAATAAATGTGGCCATGAAATACTGACTTAAATTTTTATATGTGCGAGTGTATATTTTATCTTATATATCAATACAGATTGACGGATGATTATTATCGAATGTCGTCGTTTTGATTCATTGATTAGAGTGTACGATATAATTAATGCGCGCGCAGCTTAAATATATTAAACCTGATATTTTGTAAACTCGTATGCTTCCACTACTACTACACCTTCCTTCCCAGTTTGTTTCTATCATAAATTTATAGATATTGGTTTTTGCACAAAAAAAAAATATTTACAAAATATTTTTGTGATATGATCTTTTGCACATAATATTATAAATTTGTATAAATCGAAAATCTAGCAAAGATTGAAATCCAAAACGCGGAAATTGAACAGCAATACAAAATGAATACAAAAAAAAATTTGCATATTAATCTCAAGATTTGATTTTATGTTTTTTTTTTTTTAAGTTGCTCTCTCACTTTTTAGACAAAATGGCACACAACAAGTCACAACCACAACAATATATGTATATAAGTAAAACACGAAATACTTGGAATATGATAATAAGGAATGACAAGTAAATTAGTTAAAAATAAAAAATAAGAAAAAGTTTAGAATTTGATTTATTGTCATGTGTGCTTGTTGACTTGACTGCCTTCAGGTGTATTAAATACACCTTAACATGGAAGTGATTTGCTTTTTTGTTTTTTTTTTTTTTGTATTTTTATTGTTGTGTCGTTTTATCTTTTTGTTTATTTTTGGTGCGGTATTGAAGTGGCGGTAATAAACATTCTTTTTACTAAGTAAATCTTTCATTCAGTAAATGGTTGCCTAATTTACAAAAAATGCTGACAAATTGTTTGTGTAGACTATGATTAAAAAATAGTTTTGCATTATTACGTCTCGTTTTTGAATAATATATAATCATACAATTTTGTTGATCTAAGGGCAACATTAGTTCGCGCGTGTCCCGTTTTAACAAATTTTTATATAGTTAGCATATATGGCAAACTATATACAGTAATCGTCCGATATACGTCGAGAAGAGTTCTAAAATAAAGTTTTTAAAATCAAGGGCACTAGCTCAATAAAATTTAAATTTTTGTTTACTTTTAAAAATTAATTCATATTTATATTAAACACAAACCAGTCAAGTATCATCATCCGATACAATTTCGGAATCACACAGTTATTTTATGGCTTTGTAGAAGATTAGCTTAAAAATTGGTTCAAAGGGCTTCTGTATAATGACTCATACAAATATAGATTGAGTGCCTTGGAAATTATCCGTTTGTTGATCCACTTTTAGGCGATGTATTATTTTGTGTGGTGCCACAATTTTAAGTGCAAAAATGTGTTAAAAGATATATTATACCACGTCATTAGTTAATGGTCATAATCGATCCATCAGATTTATTTGTCTTTAAACTCAATATGAAGAGCCGAATAATTTCTTTGTTTAGTTGATCAAGACGTTATTACCATTGTCGTTCTAACTCGTTGTCCAGTGTCTCGTTTAATTGTTTAAAAGTTCAAGGTATGTAATACCTCTTAAATGCTACAATGGCTTCTTTGCTCGTGGGTTGAAGTTTGGAAGTAATATTCGTTGGTAAAAATATTATTTTAATTTGATAGTTCCCTTCATCCATATTAACTGGATGACCAGGAACATTATTTGCGTAGCAACGCTTTATGTACCGTTAGATTTCAATAATTTATGGCACTTTGTGTAGAATATCTTAATGTTCTAAACTTTCCTTAGATCTAATAATTTCGAGCTACCAACAATGTAGAAAACATGATAAACGTTTCGTTAAGTCTAAAGAATCGTTCATATATTTAACACTTTGTGTTTCTGATCGTTGTCTCCAAGAAGGAGACCTTTCCTCATTTTTTGTCCAATAGCATTCTCCTCTTTGTAAATAAAGATTCTTGACGGCATAAAAAGTCGCCCTGTCTCATCAATCTCCTGCTCTTCATTGCGACAAAACCAGCTTGAGAGATCGCATCTATTAAATTAACTTTATTCTTCTTGATCATCTTTTGGGATCTCTTGATGATCGAGAATAGAATATAGGGTTGATGATATTATGTCGACAGGTACATCTTGTCGACCTACATTGTGATTCGTTGAACAAAATGTCGACTTGGAATAATTTTAAAATAATAAATTGCCATAAATATGTTTCAAACTATTCAGCAATTTTTACTTACTGAAAAATAATTATTTTAATCCTTCATAAAATTCCAGAATTTCATCTTTATTCAGATATGATAAGCATTTAAGCGATGGCATTTAAATGCTTAACCGTTCATTTCTACCATACTGCTTGAAAGCCCATCAGTCTGAATTTTCCTACGAATTATTTGGCCGGAATGAGAAAAAATGCCGCCTTGATTTTGCATTGGATGGTAAAAAGCTGGCGTATTGTGGAAGGTGCTACTGCAAACATGCCATTCCAAAGTTTTGATTTACCAATCAATTTTAGTTTTTCAATTGTGCCTAGATAAGATAATGATCTTTTTGGCTTGAATATCTTTTTCATATAGATAATTTTGCAGCTTTAATATATTGAAATGTCGATTTCATCTAATGAAAATAGCCACCTTTTTTTAACTTCTACTTTAGGTGAATACACCCTGCAATTTGTTTCACATCTAGCGACTGATTCGGTTCCTAAAAATCTAAAGTTATTTCTGCTGATATTTTATTATCTGCATTTTTAAAATTAACATTTTGTCCTTTCGACTTTTTCTTAGTCGATATTAAGCGGTGATCCCTTGGTAGAACCCACTGAAATATTTGTCTTTAACTTTTTTAAACATTTAAAGTCAATCCACAGTCTTATACTATCCAATTAAGAATTAAAGCTATTTGCTCTTCTACATTTCGCTTAGTTAGAAGAGAATTTTGTACAAAATTCCTAAATTTTCTGCTTACGAAACCCACTCTTTCTCTCTGTATCCAGAGGCTACAAACTTCTCGCTGACTTTTCGAATAGAATTTAAATTTTTTTTCTATAACCAAACTGTTAGAAGACCAGTGATTTATTTACAGGTAAAATTGGAAATATTGCCGTTACGTCAAACAAGACCATTATCGCATTAAAAGTCCAATTATATTTGATTTTAACTTCCAACTAAATTATTTAATTATGATACAATTAAATTTTTATGATCCTAGAAATTCACAATTAATGGACCAAGATGACTCCCAAATCGTTCGGTCAGATTTACCGGGGAGTAACAACTAAACTCCTGATTATCTGTCGGCTAATATCCAATAAAATATTGCAAAACTAAACAGGTTACTTTCACTAAACTTAAATTGGATAGTCTTAGTATGCTACCCAGTTTTTAACAATGAACTATAAAATAAAACCGTTAACATTTAATAATCTTCGATAAGTCCGATTGGAACTTTCATTTGCGCTGAAGGTTTTTGAGATATTAAAAAAAATCCATCGGCTTGTATTATTCTTCCGTTAGTCCTCAACGTTAAATCCAATCGAAAAAACGTTTTTAAAAAACTAGAACCGTTTAAGAACAAGCCAAAAACTGACATTTCAAAACTAACAAAAAATTAACTTCTTTTTTTTATATTAACCGTTCTTCACGATGGGAGGGTTATTATTTGACCTATCAAGTCAATACCTACTTTATTTTAAATATCTTCAATATTTTTTTCGATTCCAAAACGTGTCATGAATTTTCCCCAAACGTCAATATTTAAAGTGACGTATGAATAAATTACTAACTTCACATCTTTGAAAAGCAAAAAACCCAATTCGACTTAAAAAACGAGTTGAATATAAAAAATTTTGTTTTGGGAAATTTTAGCCACGCGGGCCAAGCGCACCAAATCTCCAATATAATATAACATTTAATTCAATATTTTGGTAGCGCATAATTACACAAAATGTAAATGTCATTGAGACTTGGTTAAGTGTATTTTAAGATAAAATATATTATCATCGATAGTATTTTTTTTTACCTCTATATTTGTTAGATGAAAAAAAAAAGTCGAATCTTTCTGAAGGTTAAAGATCTGTTTGAGTTCGATCTTATGGTATCGTGTATAGTGTAAATATATAATATGAGTATGCACACACACACATTTTGGTATGTATATTTATGTGTTTATATATTCCTTTTTTGAAACTCAATGGTTTGGAAGAGAGAAAGTGGATGTCATTGACTGGTATGTGGCTTAATCCGGATTTAAAAATAAACATATGAAATAATGTGTGATCGATCGCGTATATGTACTCGTATATATGGTGGGGTGATATATAGCGCGGTGATATATAATCATCAATCACCACAATATATTATAATGAACTATTGCACATACATAACATATTTCTTCGCAATATGTTAAATTTGTGTTATATAGACAATAAACAATTTCGCCATATACATATACACAACCGCTTACAATCGCGGCCATATTATATAAGCTTTATATATCACAAAATATCGTATCACATAGTTTTAAAATATCGAGGTTCGATTGTTATTCGTCTATTGGAAAGCTATATACGTATATGAGTATGCGTATACTAAGTACATACAAATTTGGATATGTGAGTTCCGGCATTACATACTTATATCTGACGAATTGGCAACATAGCCAAATGAAGGTTGAAATTAGATCATATATACTAAAATTTGTGTCACTACAGTAAAAATTGTATTGTGATTGTTTTCGACACTGGCCAAAGCATATCGTTAAATGTGCACTAAAACATAACGTGCATGACTATTTTAACTATAGATTTAATTACATAAATAATTGGCACAATGATGACAAGTTTCGTCTGCCGTGCCGTCTATATATACTATTAAGTTTTTATTATGGTGTGTGTAATGCAGCAATGTTCAGTTTCGATCTGATGAAGATTTAAAAAAAATATTAATTGTCACCCCTCATCAGGCCATGGCGACTGAGAGCCGTGCTCTCTTTTTTTTAAATTTAATAAAATTTTATTTGGTCAATACTTGACCTAAACATCCTTAACAAACATTCTTAGCCTAAACTTTTTCATCTATATCATCAATCTGGTTGATTGCAAAGAGAACAGGCTGTCCGAATGGCTTTTCGACAATTCTCTCATCCATGTGGGGATAGCGTAAGTTATGATGGGTTCTATTTCTCTGTTTATGTCATTGATTATGTCACATGTCAATGGATTATCTTATTAGATCGATTTGGAACATACCGAAAATTTAAGTTAGCTGGGGTCATTGTAACCCGATGAACTTAATTATTTAGTACAATTATTAATTATTTACATAGGATCCAAAAGCTTAGACTCTCAGTCACCAAATTGAACTCCAGTAGACAACGTTCTCAGCCCCGTCCATTGGCTCGAGGTGTGTTTGAATGCCACACATTTCTAAAAAGGCTTGTCCGATAAATGCACCTCCTGCATCTGAAACTATACAATTTGGTCCACCATAACAGAACATAAACTCTAAAAAGGAATTGGCCATCTCCACTGATTCAGATGTTCTGAACTGGTTTGGGCCAAGTAAGTGTTCCTCATGCACCGTCAAGAATGAAGTGTCACACTTGTTAAGAGGATACAGGAATCCTTCTAGTTTGCCAGACGGTACTTTATAGTAGACAATTAATGTATGTACCGATAAATTTGAAAACCTGCGTTCTCTCATTTTGCGCAATACTAGCGAAATTTTACAAAGCGTCTAAAGTAGCTAGCGAGACCTAGAAAGTTCTGGACATCCTTTTGATCTATTGGCACTGGAAATTTATTCAAACTTCAAATTTTACCCTGACCTGGTTGGATACCCTCTTTACTTATTTATATTTTTAATTTTTTTTTCTAGCCTGTCTAGCTGGTGATCTATTCGAGGTAAAGGATAGTGATGTTTGATAGTATTGGTATTTACATTTCTATAAGCATTGCACAACCGATATTCGCCTGTTTTCTTCCTAACCAATATTATAGGTCTGGCATATTTTGACCAACAATCTTCAATGAAATTATTTGATAAAAAGACACGTGTGATCTTCTCCGGTCTTTTCCCTTTGTTGCTTTGGAAATAGAAGAGGTACTGAATTCAATATTTTCTAGCGAAATGGCCTTCTTCACCGCACTTATAACATCAATTTTTTGTGCTCCATCGGATGTACTAGTTTTATCGGTTCTTCGTGAAGAATTCGTGTTATTCGGTTTATTGTGAATCTGCTTCACCATGCTGTATTGACTTGCTTGTGCATTATTTCTAGATGACAAGTTTTTATCTTTTCTCATATAACTGTCCACTTCTTTCAAATCAATCAAAAGCTCGGAAGGTTTGTATTTTCGTAGTGGCCCTAAAAACGATGACAACTTTTGGTAATAATATGGTAAAACTTCTTTGCCAAATTTCCTGCTAAAAGATTCTGGGCCGACTAATTTAAAGCTAAATCTGACATAGTATACATCTATGTAGCTGTATTCTTCTATTCTTGAAATCCATGCGAAAATATCGCTTAAACCATCGAACTCCAGGAGAGCTTCGAAATATCACCAAACCTCTTCCAATCAATTACTTGGTTCTCATTCCGCATGGTTGAATTTATAATGTAGTCGACGACTGCATTGTCTAACGGTGTTTCATTTGATGACTTTAGAGTACCGTTTTTATTTTGCTTTGTTATTTTAGTGTGTATTTTAACAACTATTTTGTCAACACAAGAAAATAATATGGGAGCTAATATTGAAATATGAGTAACGCCGAAGTAACAGAAAGAAATCCGAAAGATACTGCCACAAAAAAACTTGAAATCGATTAGATAAAATTCAATTGGGCAGCAACAATTAAAAACTGAAAAATTAACTCTGATTTATATAATCAAATGTCTTGGTAAAGAACAGAGCTTAACTTAAAATATTTATTGATTAGTGGGATAGTGCCGATGGAATACTAACTTTTGGGATTATAGTTTTCTTACTAGGAATCGAGAAGGAAGAAGATGTGATGATAGAATAGAAATTTGTTTTTACGAATTTAATTCACATTGGCCAAACCAAAAGATTCCGTTTTGCTCCCAAAGTTCTAATTATAGAAAATACAAGAAATAACGCAACCAGTTTAACTCATTGTGCATAATTTTTCATAAGGAATATTTTTGGATAATTCCACACTTTACGCTGTACTATAGAATGTATCATTTTATAAGAATTCGAAAGTTGATTTAAACCAAAAAAAAGTTGTATACCGGCATTCATTCCTTCAGAGCCTAAATTACAGTCATAAAACATTAATAAATTGTTTTGTTCTTAAATCAAACATCAATCAAATTTGATATGTTTAGATTAGAACACCCACTGTATATAATGACTGTTCTAACTCGCACCCAACATTAAATTATATAATCGAAAAAATTAATCTATTTGATAGATTAGCTAAAACACGACTTCGGATGTGTCATAATTTCATTATTGTCTCATACCTTTATAAGTACCTACATAGTTAACACATTAAGTGTGCAACAATAATAAACTTACCCTTGAAATAATTTGTAAAAGATTTACGAAAAAATATAAAATAATAAATAAGAATTTATTCTTAGAAACTGATTAAGTTATCGTGCACCACATAACTCACAAATCAATGCGCAATTCCCATTCTAAAATTCTCTATAATCTATACTTAAATCGTTTCTTGCTTTATTATATTACGTACACATATTATTGTTTTGTAAGTGAAAGCTTTAAACTTTAAGTATTAAATAAATGATTTTTCTTTTAAATTCCAATTATCTTTCACCCATTCACTAAATATTTATGTATATGTAGTATGTTAATTCTTAAATCGGTTTAAGAAATAGATCGCAATTAGAATTTTTCTCATTATATTTACTCGCATAGAATAAGATTACAACACATCCGCCATTCCGTGTAAGCGCACGTTAAAGAAATCATTTTTTTTTTTTTTTTAATTTAGAAAGTTTTTCTTAAACATTTAAATTGGTTAGCTGTGATGTAATTATATTAATAATTATGTTTTAAAAACAATCGATATATTCCAATGACGTAGTGGTAACGTAAATAAATTCCCGCGTATATCACTTTAAATGCATTTCTAAGAAGTCGTATACCGTTTTATTTAGAGCTGCGTTGCTACTCAGTTGCAACGTTGTTGTTTTTGAAACTATGTCGCCACATTCTATATACATATTTCGAAATAAATTTTGTTGACTAAATTTAAAAATGGCTCCATATACGTCAACCGTCGTAATAAGTTGAATTGGGCAAGTCGATTTTGCCATAAAAGAAATATGATCACAAAAAATCTTAAATATAAATGAACGAATCATTTATTTTTTTTTTTTTATTTCGATAATATATTGAATGAATTAATATGATATTATAATATTCGTGTTTGTATGTGTGTGTATAATTATAACGGTCGTTGAATGTTAGAGATATCCGGCTTTCGTTTTGTCTGACTTAATACCTTTTAATTTTTTCGTTTCTTTAAAAATCAAAAGAAATAAAAAAATAAAAATTTAACGTAACCACGACTTTGAATGTATTTGTAACATGTGAATGCATACAGTCTGTAAATTAAGATCGATTGATGAGTTAGCACAAAGCGGTTGATGGTACATATAGTTCATTGAACTCAGAATCAAACAAAATCGACAATATATAAAAGTTCACAAGTTGGTTTGTGAATCGTGACCGTTCTTTGAGTGCATTGTTATGTCCGACATGATTTTACGTCTTAACAAATATACAATTGTTGATCTTCGCCAATGTTATAAATATATCGTAAACAAGTCTGACGTAATATGTGAGTTTTATTGAGCTGTTAAAAGTTTGCAAATATCTAGTGAGACGTGGTGTGTCATCAGCAAATGTGACAAGTACATTTCCTTCTTCCATTGGTTTTGGTATATCATAAGTAAACAAGTAGTACAGAATCGGTCCCAAAATACTCCCTTGCCATTATTATTTTTAATTTAGAATATTCGTGCATGATGTACCTGAAAGATAGTGGAGTGCTTACTTCTGAATTCAAAGCACCTCTCCTGTTATTAAGTCAAAACCGGGCACTTTTTTATTTGTCAGTTTTTGATTTATTATATCCATAATTTCAGAACACAACGCACTGTTGATATCGTCAGATTCTTTCTCTTTGTTGACAGCTCAGTGGTTTATATGTGCTTTCCAGATGTTCGGCAAACCTATAAATTTTTTTGTTAAATTGTTTACTGTTGTTTCATTTTGGGGAGCTCTGGTTTAATGCCATTAAGAAATTCGACTTTATTAAGATAAATTTATCATTTAACACATGCGCGAGGTAGGATTAATAGAGCATTTCATGACACAATTAGCAATATTGGTAGATATTGGTTTCAAAATAAAACAGTTATCCGACACGATCTCCATAACACATCAACAACGGTTCAATGAACACACAACCAAAAAAATAAATTTCCTGACACATCACAGCCAATCACAGACCAACTTGAAAACAAATGAAAATAAATGTTAAATGAGAATAAAAATAACAGTAAAAATAATAATAATAATAATAATGTTTATAACCCCTACATACTAGTAAGAATCCGTATGGTCAATTTTAAAACGATCGAAAGTGAGTAAAAATGAGCCAGTACGGTGTACTGAAATTTTAGTACGTTAACTAGTTAGATATGACTTTGCCTAAAGAGACAGGTCTTTGTTTCTTCTGAGCCAAAAGTAGTGAGGCCAGGTAGTTTAAAAAGATCTATTTTCATGTTGGAACTGAAGTTCTAGGTCGTCTTTTTGTACCTTTACGATTGTGTTATAGCGAATTCTTGATATTGATATCACATTAGTGATATTGTTTCGGCAACCACGTTCTATATATATATATCTTATATTTTGTTTTCTGAACTTGTCTTTCTATCTTGGTCAACATGTCCGAAATATTTAAGTCGTGTAACAAGGAACCAGTGTTTTTCCAAACATTATCGAGACGTATAATCAGAATTTACATGTAGTACAGTCCTCAAATTTTCAATCGTTTTGAAAATTCTGAAGTGCTCGGTTCAATTATTCCATTTTTCAATCAATCTTCCAAGATTTTATCCACCAGCTTTTAATCTCGATAATCGAAACCCGTCTTGTATTCTGACTGATTTTTGTGTCATCCTTAAAAATTATTTTACATACTACATCTGAAGGTTTTGATCGGTATCGGTGAATGCTGCTGACACAACTAATTAACAACTACACTCAACATTTCTCAACTACGTCAACAATTTCATCTTCAACGTTCGATAGGATTGCACAGAATCTATCGTTTTTTCATATATCTACACCTTTTTCATTGATAATCAGTAATCACTTCTGCTTCACAAAGCAAAACGCAACCAATCATAAGATTTACTATGGAATAGCATCGTTAGACTCAAATGAATTGGCATAATGACTTCCGAATCAAATTTACCAAACTTGCCATATCTATCAGAGCACACAGACTTCCATATCTTCAATTAAAACATCAATTAAGGCGATGATTCATATACAAAATTTATTTGATACACATAAATTATAATCGTTTTGATTGGTTAAAGGTCCGCCATATTTTTTTATAGTACGACAAAAATAAAAAATTGAATATTGCTCTCACGCAGCTGCGTGAGAACAAAACTTACAAAAAAAAAAATCTGAAACCAAAAATTTATTAAATGACATTAAAATTTCCTTACGATAAACTTCTATACATGTATCGCTTCCTGTGAATTTCGTTTTTATCGTAAAAGACAAAAATATTAGCCAATCAACGCTTTTATAATTTATGTCTATCCGACAAATTTTGTACATGAACTATCGCCTTTATCGTTTTGTCCATTATATCGCACACAAGCTAACATTCGGCTTTTATAACGTAGTACTCGCGAAACTTCTGTGTCCAAAATTCCAATTCTGTTAACAATTGTGTCCGATTTCTGTTAACATGTTTTTTCCTGTAATAATTTTGACTGTGTTCTGCATGCAACCAAATTCTCACAGCAGCTAGTTGACATAATTATGAAATTTATGAAATACTTGATAGTAAACAGTACGCCGCGTCGTGAATATTAAATTTATTTATGATGCTTTTATTCTGATTATTAGAGAATAATTAATTATACGATGATAAGTGCTGTGGAAATTATAAAAATATAAAGACAGACCATTGCTTGGCCATGTTATCACTTTTATCATTATCATCTCTATACCGTACAAATAATTTTTGAATGATGTCACATATAGTGGATCTCAAAAGGTTTGTTGAAGCCCATATACTAAATCAAGTAACTTATGTCAATTGCAAACCTCAGCAAAACTATTAATAGCTCCATCTTGGATCAGAAAGTAGGTTATAAATAATAAAAGTAGTTGGCAAGACCTACCAATTATAGATGTAATTATAAATAAAGCCATATTTGAATCAAATCATTCTTTTAATTAATTTAAAATTGTTAGCTATTTATTTCGAAACATCACAAATATAATAGTCAAAATTATTACAGAATTCGAACAGCAAACGAGCTCAATACAAAATATGGAAGAGACAATTATTTCACTCACGTTAAAATTATTACAAAGATCATAATTATTATGGAAATCGAACGGGGCCTTAGCAAACTGTATAGTATTGCTACACACGGAACTTTTCAAGCAACAATTGCTATATCGTACCGCAATCCTTCGCACTTGTAGAGCGTAACTACATTTTCGTCGTGCCCGACAAAAGCCACTTTGCAAGTTTGGATATACAAATCACAAATGTAAATTGTTCCAACCTATCAATTCTGACGTCTCCTCAAATTCTGGTAACCACTTTTGAATTAGATAGTTGTCATCGCCTCTTAATTTGTTTTTTCGAATAAATTCTTGCACAAATGTCATTCTCGGTTCTAGAAAAGTCGTCCTTACTACTGACACTGTCATTGACCATTCTCATTGCTTGTTTATAGAACTGAATCAACTCACTCCGCTTTCCTTCTGTATTTAGCTCCAATTTTGATAAACATTTTTCGATTATTAATAGTTTTCTCATCTATAATTTCTTATATCCTGCGGTTGAGCCCCAAAAATGTAGAATTTTAATTACAAAGAAATATAATTGATGGCAATAAAACTCTCGGCATCCTATTATGCGTACATTATTGTTCAGCGTCTAATAAACGGACTTACCGATCAGTGGTGATCTTTTAAAGTAAACGATAAAATTATTTTTCGCAATACGATCACTAAAAATAGATATTTTGTAGATCCGTTTTGAACATACATAGCTATATTCAAATATAATTTGTATTGGCGGCAATTATACTTGACATCGATATTTATCTCGGCTGTATATAGATAGATTCATAAATTAAATTAAGTAACCTCACAGCAGCAGCAGCATAATATGTATGAGGGCGCGAATAAATGTTAATATGAATTTTTTGTGAAAGTAAAATTATGGACCTATTTCTCACACACTCGCGTACACACAAACAATGTATGAACAACGTACACATAAATACATGTCATTTTATTTAATTGATTTTAATTTTTTTTTATATTTCAATAATAATAATATATTTTTGGTATGCGGATTTAATTTTTTTGAAATTAACAAAAAATAAAAATAAATTCATCGATATATAACAACCGCGATATAATATAATAATATACCAAAAATTTTAGAGTTTTTTTTTTTTATTTTCTTGGTTACACTCGTATATTGTTGTTGGTGGTATTATTTTTACTCACGGATCTAAATTATAATGGTCTTGCAACCTGGTTTAATCTTATTTATGATATAAAATATTGTATATAGCCAAGATGATGAATGCTTAATGTTTTTGTGTATAGTATAGTATATAATATAGGAGAATGTCAAGTGCAATTAGATCATTGTAAAATTTTAGAACTGGTATCGTTTTGATGATCGACGATGAATGATATCATATATTCCAGCGCTTTCCTGTTAATATATACGTTTATATTACCTTGAAACTATGCCACCCTCTTGCGATCCTGTTGTTTTGCTTACAAAACAATATTATTATTTCTAAGAAAATTTACAAAAATAAAAGAAACAAATACAGTATTATTAAATTAAGATCCGGAATTCCGAATGATTTCACAATTATTGTCACAATTTGAATAGCCTTCAATACAATAGCAACGATGACGTTCCCTATTTAATTCCACCATCTACTTATATAATTTGCATAATATTAATATTATTTTTTTTTTACTTGTCGATGATCTATCATCTCAAATAAATTGTGCACAGCACGAGGAAATTAATTTATCCGTTGCAACATACCTAAAGAAAATCAGACGACTTATATAAATTAAACGGTGTCATATTACCTTACAAAATGTTGAATTTTGATTTGGTTTATATTACTCAATGCGGTTTTAAATTTCAAGGTTTCATGTCACTATCGAATTTCACATCGATCAACATTTTTTTTTTTAAACTTAAAATTTTTGTTGCAGAGCCAAAGTACAGCAACACAAGACGATTTGGAAAAATGTATTTGATTTGTTCATGCGAGATGCGGACATATTCTAAAAAATAAAAGTTAAAAACCTCACAGGGAATGGGTGAAGGTTATTCTTTGGTAGTGTTTGTTTGATTTATTTCTATCCTGTTTGTAGTAAATCGTGTGTGAATTAATAGAATTTTCTCCTTTATCTGATTTGGCGTAGAATTTTCTCATTCTCGATGGTATCCAATTCGGTATGTGCTTCCACCGACTTCAGATACACGAACCTTTGTGATTCCGTGATTGATGTTAATTAGTAAGCTGTTGAGGGGAGAGATACCCCGTCAGTTCTTTATACTTATATTCCACAATTCTGCTAATATTCAAAATTATATCTAATTCTTGTTTTTTTTATTCGATTTACTTTCAGAATTATATAAATTCATTAAACGAAGCTGAAGATTCAAGTTATGATTCCGATTGCGATGCCGATGATCAATGTAGTAGTGGTACAACTACTACAGCGAGTCATTCGAATGTATCGCGCACAGTTAGTGATACGCTAGGACAAGAATTTGCCGAATATGTTGGACAACCAATACAACAGGATCGTTCACCCGGCTATATAACACGAGTAGAATTTGCACTGAAATTAGGTTATACAGAACGCTTAGTACAAGCGGCTCTAGCACGTTTGGGACCAAACCCTGGACAAAATGAATTATTAGCTGAATTAATTAAATTAGGTGCTCAACAAGGTAAATGTAGATAAAATAATTTACGCAAAAGTATCATTTATTAATTTTGATTTGTGCTTTATAAATTTTAAAGGTGCAGACTTTTCATTAGACTCGCCGAATTCCGAGATATCGACATCATATCAAGGTAGTTTTTCAAATTCTGACGATAATCCTAGTTCATTATCATCATCAAGTGAATTACGTCCGATTGTGGTTGATGGTAGTAATGTAGCCATGAGTCATGGCAATAAAGAAGTATTCTCGTGTCGAGGAATTAAATTGTGCGTAGATTGGTTTAAAAATCGAGGCCATAAAGATATCACAGTTTTCGTACCAAAATGGCGGAAAGAAAGTTCACGACCCGAAAATCCAATTAAAGATCAAGATATACTAAACGATTTAGAACGAGAACGTATGCTGGTCTTTACACCGTCGCGTCTTGTATGTGGAAAACGTTTGGTATGCTACGATGATCGGTATATACTCAAATTAGCCGCCGAAAATGATGGTGTTGTCGTATCGAACGATAATTATCGTGATTTAGTACAGGAAAGTTGTGAATTTAAAAAAGTCGTTGAAGAGCGAGTGCTTATGTATTCGTTTGTGAACGACCGATTTATGCCACCCGATGATCCACTTGGACGTTCCGGTCCAACACTAGAAAATTTTTTACGAATTACACACAAGAAAGGGGATCCACCATTAACATGTCCGTACGGTAAAAAATGTACATACGGTAATAAATGTAAATATTTCCATCCAGAACGTGGCCTAGGACCTCAAAAGTCGGTGACCGAAAAACTATCAGAATATGCGGCTCGACAACTTCAAGCCCGAAATGATAATTTACCAAATCGACAATCGTTGCAAGGGAAATCATTGAGTGTGCCGCTAAGCAGTTCTGGTGAAACTAGTCCGTCAAGTGAATGTAAGAAAAGATTGATATCTCGAACTAAATCGGGAGCACCAGATTGCTCGCCGACCGTTTCATTTTCACCCGCGTCGATAATCGAACACGGAAAATATATTGGCACCCAATCCATTCCCTTAAAACAGTGGGGAGATTGTCATAAATACGATTGTCAGTCTTTTCCCAAATCACATTCGATTGAAAATATTTCGCGTGAAATTAGCTGTGGCAATCCGCAGCAGCAGCAGCAGCAGCTTGGAAGCAATCCAAATTATGTGTCATCGCTTTGGGCACACAATGCCACCGTACAACAGCAAAATCAGAAAAATGAATCGCCATGTGGTGGTGGTAGTGATAATGGTGATGGTGGAGCGAATTTACATCGAAAATTACAGAGGCAGCTAACATTAAATCCGGCCGGTTGTGATCCTCGCATATATCAAATGCAGCGAATTGGGCAACAACAAGCACCACAGCCGCAACAACCACCAGCTAGTCAAATAAATCAACAGCATTCACCACATCGTCCATTAGCGCCGTCGTTAAGTGGCCCACGAAATCATCATCCGGCTCATTGGAATGAAATACATCAAGTAAGTAGCTTTTAGTTGTTTTTTTATTAAATTCTAAAAACATTAACGGTGTTATGTTTAACAACTAATATAATGTTTAATTATTTTTAGAATGTACAAAGAATTGCATCAGCACCAGATCCATCCCGTCCATGGCATAGTGGTCCACCACCTGCATCATCGTCCGAGCCACAAATCAATTTATGGCCACAATGTCATATGCAGCAACAACAACACCAACAATCAACCACAACTCAAGATCAACGGCGTCGCCTTCACTATCATTTGGCCAGCATATTTCCCGAGGATCAAGTCAAAAGCGTTATGCAAATGTATCCAGATGAAACAAATCCACAAAAAATATGCGCTGCTATATTAAATATGTATCCAAAAATGTAAATTTTTATAAGCAGTGATCGATGGCGAAAATAATTTTTAAGTAGTTAATAGTTTTTAACGTTAGGAATGTTTTTAAGATTAAGAAAGAAACTTAAGTATTTTTTTCGTTAGGTTTTTCTTTTTTTTTTTTGTTGAGTTTATTTTATTTACTCGTTATTTTCATGTCAGTAAAACATATATAATATATAGGTATATTATATAAATATATAAACAATACATAAACACAATATGTACATAAATCAAGTATAATTTCAGGATTGCTGTGTCTCTGTGTAACTCCATATTGGAGTATAGGAAATCGATTTTTCTTCGTTAATTAATTTTCATTTTGTTAATTTTTTTGTTGTGATTTTAATTATTTATTTTTCATAAATATATATGGAAAAGAAAATTATTGGTCTGGGAAATTAAATATTAATAATATAAAAAAAAAATGTAAATATCATAATATTCTCATTCAAAAATGTACACCGGGTGTAGCGTTTTCTAATTTAACGCATAGCCGTTTTTTTATTTTTTTTATTATTTAATCGAAGTATTTTTGATTTAAAAGTGAAAAACAAAATAAAACAAATAAAAAGTTAACAATTTAATTAAAAAAAAAAATTAAAAAATTTTAAAAATTTAGACAAAAAAATATTTATAAAATGTAAAATGTTGTTTGATACTATGTATCACAGAGTATATAATGTATAAACTATATAAGATGTTTTCTATCTAACTATTATTTTTGTATTAAGTTGGTTAAATTATTGCCGATCTGGATACGCTTATATACAAAAACCAGCAGCTATTTAAAAACTTAAATTTATATAGCCCTACATTTTAATTAAAAAACCGATAGACAAATTATAAAAATTACTCATTTTTTTTTTTTTTTTTTTTTTTTTGTATAATGTTGAATTTATATAACTACAATAAAACTATATACCATTATTTATGTTTTATAGTTTTGTAATGTGCCAGTTATTATTTTACAAAAAAAAAAAAAATTATATTAGTTATGGATGGCACAATTTTTTTTTAACAGTATATAAAGATTAATTTTATTTGCCATTTTAAATTAATTATTGTAAGCTTCAAGCTCAAAAACTAATATAAATAATATTTATATATATATATATATATATATATATATATATATATATATATATATATATATATATATATATATATACATATATATATATATATATTTTATATAAACAAACAAATCTTATATATAGAATTTTTTTATCTATATATTTTAAAAATGCTATGCATAGAAACATTCTGAAAATGTTGTAAGATATAAAATATCGAGAAAAAAGTTTTTAAATTATAATTTTGAAAAAAAAGAAATAGTAAATTGAAGTAAAATTTAAAAAAAGGGATAAATTAAAAAACATATATATATACATATATAAACAAATATTATTATTAATTTCTGTATTATTTCAAATACATGTTATTATTACAATAAATTAAAATATACCTTAGAACCTAGTGTAACGCGTAAAAAAAAATTAGAAATTGCAAATATCGAAACCTTATAGTGGATCACTCTGTTTCAAACGCAGGTTCGAAGGTATCAAAATGAACCACAATATTAAAAAAAAAATATAAAAAACAGAATTAATTTGTGTTTGGTATATGTGGCATCAGATTACGGGTCTCTCAGGTGTCCATTTAATTTAGGTTTTAATGAGGAAGGAAATATACATAAAAAAATACAACTGCTAAGAAATAAGGGCTGCGAGTTATTTCAAAATCGGGAAATAAGCCGATTGCGAGAGGTGACGACATTGCAAAACATACTCAATTGGGCTGGATATTAACATTTCCGATAGGAAAACAGTTATCGGAATGTTTGCAGGTTAATTATCTGACCTACCAGGTGGTTTAGAAATAGCAAAACCAGATGGTTTAGGAATATTCAGAACCAGTTATAACCATTACAAAGAGCACCTTCTCTTAAATATAAATTTAAAAACCTATCAAACATTTCAAACCGCCTTTTAAACCTGTATAAATGGGGTTCCAAGGCCAAAAGCAATACACTATTCACTTTAGAAAGCGATCAGTAAACTGAAAAGACAAGGAGTGATGTCGCAAAAAAAAACCAGTGTCAGGAAAGCAACTAATATTAACATAAATAAATATCTAATTTACAAGTAATCACATCCAATTGTTAAAACCATTAACGCGGTAGCGCTGGAAGCTCAACAGAAAGGTACGGGTTTTTCAATAATCGAAAGCAATCTGAAATCTGTCACAAAACAGGAGCAAGTATAATAAGTAAAAGTCGCTAAAGTCGGTGTTAAACAACAACTAAATCAACAAAACTCAGAAATTAATTTAGTGCAGCAATTCGGTCAGCAGACGCAACAACAAAATCAAAAGATTAAACAACTGGCTTTAACAAATCAGATCCAAAAAGCAATCAATCAAAGCAGACTTACAGTGCACGCACTCATCAAAAGAGAGTTATCCCGTTAAAACTTCATTTAATAAGCAACTGCTAATTAAATGTAGGTTTGTGCTTCCAATCATCATTTGAAAACAAACGTGCATACAATGCACGGTTATCAGCGACAAGACACGCTTTAATATTCCTTCCCATATAGTTACAATGAGTGACAAGGGACCCGAGGTATCGAAAACTTGTCACTCCTTTAATTGTGTGGTCACAACTACTATCATCTATTGTGTTTTGGTCTCTAAAACTAGAACATATTTTTGGTTTTAGACGCATTGAATTTGAGACCAACGTTGCCACCGTTGCCATTCAGTCCAATTACACATATATCATCTGGATATGCCAGAACCTGGGTGGACTGACGGTACAAGATGTTGATAACCGATTTATTTGAAACATTATTCAATCAATTTCAGGGAGAGTTTAGCTGAAATGCGGGAAGCATCGAATAAAACTGTACACACCTACACCAAATAAAACAATTTGTATTTTATTTACGATACCAACGGTATTTTCAACGGTTCAAAATTTTTTTTTTATATGTAGTTTACGTTTGAAATGCTAGATAGCACCCTTAAACAACCGATAGTACTTTTACATTTATGCCAGTATACAAAAAATTATGACATATCGCGGTTCGCAAAACTAACCGATAATAACAAAACAAAAAAATCAAATTTGTGGTTAAGTAGATTTTGATTAAACGATTTTAAGCCAAAAATGACTGACGAAGATCAAGTAGCTATAATTAATATATTTATCTGTTCAATTAAAAATGATTAATTTTATTTTGTAGATACAAATTATTCCAGTAAAGGAACCTCTCGATTTGATACGATTGAGTTTGGATGAAAAGATCTACGTCAAAATGCGTAACGAAAGAGAATTGCGGGGTCGACTGCATGCATTCGATCAACATTTAAATATGGTTCTAGGAGATGCAGAAGAAACTGTAACAACAATCGAAATTGATGAAGAAACATATGAAGAGGTTTATAAAACAACAAAACGCACTATTCCAATGTTATTTGTACGAGGTGATGGCGTTATATTGGTATCGCCTCCAATGAGGGTTGGTGGTTAGTAGAAATGCAAAAAAATATTTTAACTGAGAATCACAATTAACGTTTTTTATTTTGTTTATATCAATAAAAGTTATTTTTTTATTTAGGATAATTAATTTATAGTTCTGAATGCATTTTTATGCCTTTGAGGCCGGCTAAGATATTGCACGCTGTCACACGTGACATTTCTATCCTCGTTTCAATGTCGGCGCTACCTATATGCGGTAGAATTAAACAATTTGGTAAGGTCAGTAATCTATGATTGAGTGGAATTGGTTCTGGTGTTGTGACATCTAAACCGGCTGCCTTAATTGTTCCCCGTCGAAGTGCATTATAAAGCGCGTCTTGATCAACAATTCCTCCTCGCGCTATATTTATAAATATACAATTGGAACGCATCCGACTAAATACATCCTCATTAAATAGATCTTTGGTTTCCGCTGTATAAGCGCATGCTACTATAATAAAATCAGACGAGCTTAGAAGCTCATCAAAATCTGCACGAACGACTCCAATTTTCTCTGCATCATAGTTATATCGATCACTGCGGGCCGTATATAAAATTCGAGCCGGTTTAAACGGTACAATTCGCTTAGCTACCTCCTGTCCGATTCGGCCAAATCCAAACAAACCAACAGTTGAATTCTTTAGTCCATTTCCACACATCCAGAATGGTGACCATGTCTTCCATCCCCCATTATAAACTTCTCTATTAGCTTCGATTATGCGTCGTGAGGTTGCTAATAGCAAGGCTATTGTCAGTTCAGCTGTTGCATCGGTTAAGATATCGGGTGTGTATCCAACACGGATACCTCTTTTCCGGCATTCAGCCACGTCAATGTGTTCAAATCCAACTGACATTGTACTAACTACTTTTAAATTTGGTCCAGCATGTTCCAACAATTCTACGTCTATTTTATCCGTAAGTGTACAGTACAGTCCATCTATACCGACAACATTTCGTAGTAGTTCATCCCGTGGAACTGATTCATTCGAATTCCATATACCCACATCACATCTGTCAAAGTGACAATTAATAAAACACAATCGCAACGATGTAGATTTTAAGCCTGTACTTACTCATCTTTTAACAAATCTATTCCGATTTGTGGCACAGTCGAACGAGTTATATACACTTTTGGTTTCATATTTTTAAAATAGCAATAATTCCGTTGAGGCTGATTAATTTTTGACTGATTAATAAGAACAGAACGAGCCGTTATACTTCTACTACCATTGACCTTCGTAATACTGTCTAGCAAATGATGATTAGATTTTAACGAAAAATTGCATATTATAGGCCGGGAATTTATTTTTAATAAATATTTCAACATTTTACTTTTTTTACTATAACTTTACAATTTTTATTTTTCTTATCAAAATTATAACAATCATATAATAATTTATTCTATACACTGAATCGAACATATGTTTGGATTTTGCGATGGCTGTTTCAAATATTCGGGTCAAATTGTTAAATTTTCTATTGCTGAAAATAACATTTCATGATATTGGTTAATTTATCAAATTCTAAGTTCCCCGGCCATACTCGTCTGGTACCTAGTGGATTCAATTTTACGGAATAATTGTATTTTGTTCATTCTTTTGGCACTGGCTAGTATGGTGTTAATTTTAAAGTGTGAAACCGGTACTCGCTAAGCACGACATCTATATGTTCAACTGTCTACTACCATAAAAATAGTTACAATAAAATTGTGAATCACTATGTATTGTCGTAAATGAATCTGTCAAAGTTAAGAGTAAACAAAATTGTTTTGCCGAATTTTGGAATTTTATCCAGTAATATGTCTTCCAAAAAGAAACAAAAACAGCTTACCCAAAAGGCTGAACCACTTCAAACAATTAAATCGCCAATAAATATTGATAAGTTGGGTAACATCAAAATTAATGTGTTGGCCAAACCGGGTGCCAAACAAAATGGCATAACCGATATTGGTGAAGAGGAAGTTGGAATTCAAATTGCTGCACCGCCAATAGACGGGGAAGCAAATCAAGAATTAATCAAATATCTTTCAAAACTTTTAGGGCTACGAAAAAGTGATTTAGATTTGGACAAAGGATCAAAATCTCGTCAGAAAATTATTTTAATACAAAAGAATGTGATAACAGTTGAGCAAATAATGGCCACTTTAAATAAAGAAATCGACATAAATTGACTTAACATTTGAATATATTATAATTCTTTATTAAATATAAAATAATATTATTATTTATAAAATGTTTGATTATTAATTAATTACCTATTGAGACCGTGTAATAATTTTAAGGGATTTTTAAGAGGGCCTAACTTGTACTAAATCGCATCAGGGCATATCGTTACTAAATTAATGTGAAAGCACTATCATGTAGCTTGGCCCTTAGATTTCCAACATGTGCCATTTTGCAGTGTCATATGTCGTATTGCGTACCAACCAAACACCATTTGCGGAGTTTTACTTTTAAAATGGTTTCGACAAGAAATATTCAGGCCAGACGAACATTAAGAACTGGAGACGTTACTCGATGGAAACCAATGTCTAACTTGGACCATCGTTAAACCATTTCTTGGCGCTTACAAACAAAGAAATTAGATTAAAAAAAACATGAAATAAAAAAAGACATAAATTAGTTTAATCACGTGGCTACATTAAACAAAATCATTTTAAATTAATAACTTATATTAAAAATTTTGAATTTTATTTATTACACACTCCTCTATATCTTAGAAATCATTGACTTTAAACGAAATGTTATATGTATCGAGAGTACATTAATTAATGACGGCCTGCTGTTTGCTATATTGTATAAAATCAAGACGGGTCTCTGAGTGCCCTAAAAAAAGTTTTGGAATTTATGTTCCACCATACAGCATCTCAGAACCGGGTGGTATAACACCCGAATCGGATCCAAAATAATTTACTGATTGAAAAACATTTGAAATGTTTTGGGCTTGTGGTTGATTCGGTGGTGTTTTGCCTGCGTCAGGTATGACTGAAATATTATTTTGTAGCGTATCTACATCAGCAGTAGCTGATTGGACACTATTGTTTGTAGCGACGATCTGCTGCTGGAGCGTTAAATTATACGGATTATTTACATAATCATTATAGATATCACTCCCCTCGATCGGATGATTTTGATTTGGTTGAATAAATATAGGAGAAAAACTTTGGGCTATATTGATCGGCACCCGATTACCTTTTAAGCTAGGGTATTGATTTTGGGCCACTAGATGACTCATGGGTATTGGGGGATTTATGTTTGTACTATCATTTATAGATGGTAGTGATGGTGATAAAATATTTGAAGCAACTAGGGGTGGTGACTGATGCATAGATGGAATAATCGAAGAAAGTGCAGACTGCGGTGGTGGTGGTGTTGATTGATTTATCATAGGTTGCGGTACTATAATTGGTACATTTGCACTTACCATTGATGTGGTCGGTGTTACCAAAAGCGGTGAATTCGATGGTTTTAAAATATGACCTACTGGTGGTTGTAATATTATACTATTCTTGTTCCCTGGTATTGTATTAATAGCATCGGCCAATGTTGCAGGTAATGGTGTAGCAACCGGGTTACTCATTGATTGTACTAAGCTATGTGATTGATATGTACCAGGAGGAATGTTATTGACTATAGAAATGCTTGATTGTTGTTCCATAATTTTCCCCTGATGTGACTCGATTGTATTTTGAACACTGGCTACTGATGGTCTAATAGTTGAATTCTCTACTATTTCTTCACTTTTAAATAGTTCGTCTTTCAAATGTGGTAAAAATTCACCAATTCTTAACCAAGTTGTTTCCCATAGTGCGGAATGTGTATGACCATCAGGGGTATTAAATACTCTCACCGAATTCATGACTAGCAACATATTTTTAAGACTTTCGAGTACAGCTTCATACAGCATATCCGAGCCGATTTTCATAAATTTTTCTAGATAATCTAAAATTTCGAGCCACAGCTCATTAAAATTTGGCAAACCGATTAATGGCGATAAATGATGAAGAAACACTTTTGACATTATGGTAGCCGTTCGAATACGGGATTCCTCGATAAGTGATAGATCATCGTCAATTTGTTTATCACTTAATAGCTCGTTCAGTAGCGGAAATAAAACTTGTTTAAAACAGCTACACCATTCGGGCCCAGATAATGTTTGTAGATCGTGTACGAGTAATGACCGTTGAAGACACGTAATCGCAGCCCTTCGAACTTCTCGTCTTGTATCGGTAGCCAATCTAGAAACTCCTTGTAATATCGGCCGCCACCCTTGCTCCCACAGTGCCGAACATTGGGGTACGGCTCCACCTTCTTCGGCCCACCATCGGAAAATTTGTGCTGTTCTCGTATGCAAAGTATGCATCAGATCTAAAAGTTGTATAGCAATGGTCTGATATCTCTCTGGATACTCTTCTATGTCCGAGTCACTCGAACAATACTTCTCGTCATTCGTCTCTCGATTATTATTCATTTTTTTGGTAACGTTCTTATGACTTGATTTTAATTTATTCTTTCTATTTAACTGCTTACCACCGTTCAGTGACGCTTCAACGAATGTTCGAATACATTTGACACAATTTTCGAAATTATATGGCGTTATATGAGCCACATTACGTACTATAAACGCCAAACAGTCCCAACACTTGACTAGCGCATATGGAGAGTGGGCGAGTAGCTTACATGGATATACCAAGGAATTAATGGTTTGTGGCGATAGTGTGCGAATGGAAGTAGAAATATTACCGTTTTCCTTGTTGACCAGGATCCAGTTCTCACCAGTCGGCGTTGGTAATGATGATAATGTTGTAGTGCTCGCAGCTTTCGACAACTCTGAATCCGATATATAACCACGATCGGGTAATCCCGAGTCATCTTCGCTACTTAATGCACCATCGGATTTAGTACTTTGTACTATAACTTCTTCGTTAAACTCGGGTGGTACAGCACCTGCTCCAATACATTCCAGTATCATAAATATAATAGCCCAATCAGCTTCTGTGTGGATATTCTGTGCGCTCGTTTTAAGTAACTCGTACATACCAGTTGAAACTTGTTTTGATATGTGATAGATTATGTTCGGTTTTAACATCAGAAACATGTTTAAGCTCTGCAAAACAACTGGGCAAAGCTCCTCATTGCGCATCAAATATATGGCTAATTTTAAAATTGCTACAGTAGTTCGAATAAGTAAGTAATCATACCCGCATGTAGCACCTCCCATAAGTAGCAGGTATATAGTATCTCGGCAATCAGGCCATAGCGGAATGATTCTATCCCTATTTTGTATTAGAATTTTTAATAAAATTTCCAACAAAAAGACCACCTGATCCTCGGGATATGCATATATTCCAATCGTTTTATGACCGTCTGGTGGCCGCAATATCGATAGAATTATTTTTACCAACTCTTTTAACGATTCGTACTGTAAGAATTTTGTTTCATTTATAATCTGATCGAGCTGACACTCCTTAACTACCTTTTTGGATTTTTTAATAAACTCCTGTTCCTCATAATTTGGCACTCGTTGACTATCATTACTCAAATACGAGTATAAACTACTGAATATGCCCGATTCGATTTTCGGTAATTGCGGTTTTTCATGAATCAGCGTAATTTTACCATTTGGATCACAGAAATCTTCGACTTCCATTAAACTTTTGGGTAGCAACTTTAACCTGAATAACGTAATAATGATGTCAATGATATTTTTCCAACCATCTCGCATACAATCGCCATGTTCATGAACCAAGTAGAAAACCGATTTAAGCGCATCTTGTGACTTAGCGTTTTGTCCAAAAAGTACACTCGCCGTTAATTCGTTTACATCTCCGGGAACATTCATCAGCGATGTGAATTTACACAGAGTAAGTATGATTGCGTCAAAATCTTCATGCAAATTGTAGTATGAAGAGATTGTGGCACATTTAAGAAATCCCATTTTAGATTTTTCTGTTAACTGTACCTCTTGAGTTTTATCGTATATGTAACTGAGAGCGGATAATATTGAGCCCCAAACAATTTGAAACAGTTCTTTATCAAATGTTGCATCAAAAACATGGTTAAATTGACCGTCTTTAGCAACACCGCGACGAAGAAGCACTTTCCACAAATAATTTTCCTTTACGATTCCCGTTTGTTCGGCCGGCATAACTATTTCATTGTTTCTAAAAATAAGAGTTATATAAAATTGATATGAGTAAACCGAATCTTTAACAACTTACTTGATCGCATTGAAAATATTGATTAAAACTTGGGGTTCAAAGTCCCCATTTCCGTTCAAACCCCGTAAATTTTTTTGATAATCTTCGACTGTCATCGGAACATTTAAACGCTTCGCATTATGGTTATGCTGATCCATATTCAGCATAATAATGGAGTAGGCTACTTTGAAAGCTGCATCCGTATTTGCAAATGGTTCGTTATTGCATTTCTTAAAAAAATAAAATAGTTGTAAATTTGACGTAAGACATCAATCTTGTAATGATTAACTTACATGCCAATGATCAGCAAAATGTTCCACAACTAAAAATATAAGTGGGGCTTCGCCAGGCAACCGAAAAGATTCTAAATATGCACGAACAGCTTTATCGATTGACATATTCGAAAAATCGAATGATTTCACAAAAGTTTCTAAAATTCGTGACTCAACATTTTTTTTCTTGCTTATGTATTCACCAATCATTTTTTTATCGAGACCGGGATTTTCACGTAAAAATTGTGCAACTTCGTTCGGGTCTAATGGTGTGCTTAATATACCATTTTCCATCAAATATTGAATACCTTTATCAGCCCGGGAATTAAAAAGTTCCGTACCTTGGGTTATTATAGTCTTTTTATTTTTAAGTTCCATTAGCGCGTCCTTGGATATTTTAATTCCATGATTGTGGTTTTTATTATACCGATCGAAATTGATAAAACTTGTTATATTTTCAACCGTGACGGTACTCTCACCACCGCTTGTGTTATCATTTTCGACTGAAATTTTATCAGTACTAGAATTATTTCTGGAATGTCGCATATACACCGGATTTATAGGCTGTTCTTGCCCTAAACATTTTGTTGCATTTATACAATTTGTTTCTATTCCTTCCACAACCGAAATTAACGCTTCCAAAGCAATAACTTGTGTTCCGTATATAGATTGCGAATTATACGACGAAAGAGTAGTTTTTGATAGAAGTTTTGTAATATTTTCGAAAAGATTGGTACAATATAAATCACAATCGTAATTAATGAAAATTTCCGATGGGAAGCCCGGCAGTCGCCATAGTTGGAGAACATTATCTAAGGCAAGTTCACGAGCCTCGTATGCCAATTTAGGATTTTCACTACCTATGATTTCACACAGCAAACCGAGGTAATACTCTAGTTGGAATTTTAAATGTAATCGGAGCGATTCAAATAGTAAGAAACATACTTGGAGATCTGATGCAAAGATGGTTAATCGTTCTGTGTTTAGTAACTAAAATCAAAAGGAACCTTAACTATGAAATCTGTCAATTTATGCAAATAGGCTAGTACTTACCGAAAATAAATTTCGGCACATCTCATCTTTAACAAGAATTAATAGGGTATCAAATTTTCCTATACTGTCGGCTCCAACTTCTAGAGCTACGGTGAGAAGACTCAGTCCCATATGCATCATAGCATCGGTATTTTGCTTATCAAGAGGATTACACAATGATATTAAAAATCGGAATAACTCTCGAATACAAGGTAATCCATATGGTAATAATTGAGATGTATTGCCATTTTGCTGTGTAAATCGAACACCCATCGAATTAATGTACTCTTCATTTTTGATTGGTTTATCAGCCGATGATGTTTCCTCATTGCCATCATCTTCTATATCAGCATCATTATCAATTGAATCTTCTCGTTGAAGTGTTGGAATTGTTTCGATTTCTATTGGTTCGTTGGGCAATAATAATTTTTCCTCTTCACTGATTGTCACCGTAGTTGGAGTCTGCGAAATCGACCCTTGCATATCGACGATGTTGTTGCCCGGCGTGGCTGGCGTTGTTGCCAAAATTGGTGGTTTCAACGAAGGATTTGGTGATAGCACTTCTTCCGCTGGAATATTTTCATCACTTTCGGTTTTTAATAAGTTTACTTTGGGAATTGATGACTTCCGTTCCATAGTTTTGGATTTACGCGATTTTCGTGTTGGATCAGTAATTGTTCCCGCTGCATTCGCACGCATTTTTAACTTTTTTATATAAAACTGGTGTCGATCATCCGAAAATTGTGGTAATCGCATAAACAGCAGCTGAACCATATCTTTAAGAGCTAGTTCAGCAGTTCGTCGAATTAGATCATTGAGTCGAGGCTCAAAACCCAGTCGAAAACACGACAACATAATTTCACATACCGATTCATTAGAAAGAACATTACCCTCGGGATTCATAATTAATGTACGTAAAACTTGAATTATTTTCATTAAAACTACACCGTCCGAACCTTGATCAGTGCCAACAAATCGGGCATGAGTTACAGCATCTGCTATATTTTCAACCGTAGCTGCAAGTGCTGAATATGTCGGATCAATCAAACCATAAACAAGAAATTTATTAATCGATGATAGTGCCAAACTGGTTATTGGTCCAGTGGTCTCCTCGGATCGGATCACTTCCAGAAAAGGGTTTAAAAAAATGTTTGGATCGATAAGCTTCAGATCCTCAACTTTATTTAAAGTTGACTTGAGCTCGATAAACAATTTAATGAGTGGATCTATTTCTTCGTCTTGATATACGTTCGAATAATACCGATTACCCCGTTTCATGGCCGTCATCAATATGGACATTTCTCCACGAACAACAAAAATTCCATTACCTGGCGGAGCCATTTTTGATTTTCGATCGTTCTGTATCCTGTTGACAAACTTTTTATTCCTTCAAATTACTTCACAACCAAACACAAAATTTTATAAAATATCAATTATATATACAACAAAATAAATGCAATTATTTATTATATTTAAACGATAACATTTTAAAAAAGCTGTATATCAGAACTTTTAAGCGAAAAAAATATTCCAACTCAAAAGCAGAACCAATTTTTGACAAATTGACGTGGTGTTTTTATTGCAATGATAAAATAGTTTTTGTACCGATACAGATGTCACTTTTTCGAACCGGTTCCGTATCCAATATTTTACTCTACATTTTTAGTTACTAATAAATGAAAAGTTATTTTAAGAATTTATGTTGACAAATCTTTGGTCATCAATAGTTGAATACGATAATAATATTATAAATAAAATTTAACAGTTCGAAAAAGTTTTAATACAGTATTTTATTAATAATTTAATTGAAGATTTTGTGAATTTTGTAAATATTTTGAAACATTTTTCCAATGTAGCCAACCACGAGCAAATAAATATTAAATTTTTCTTTCCGGTTTCAAGGTTTTGACAAGCTGTACGTACTTTTTGCCGTCTGAATTTTTTCTTAAAATTATTCTGCAAAAAAATTGTCTTTAATCATGGCTAAAAAAAAATTAGATGAACTAAGTGATAGTGGTGATGAATCATATGAAGAAATGCCGAATTTCGATGATCCTGAAGGTTTTGTTGATACGGTTACCGATGAAGGTAAGTGAAACCTGAATTTTTTTTTACAAACAACGTCAGCATGGTGGACGACCAATGACGAGGATCTAGAACATAACCTAAAACTAAATTTGCGACTATATTTTAATTTTAGAATTGTTTGGTGACCTTTTAAAACAAAAACCCTGCGAAACCGATGGTGTAGAAAACGTTGTTGTGGTTGATAATATACCAAAGGTTGAGGCAGCGCGCCAGGAGAAATTGAAGACGGTCATCGAAAAATTATTTTTGGGATTTGGTGAAATTGTAAACGTATTCTTTCCCTTAGACGATGAAGGTAATACAAAAGGATATGCATTTTTGGAGTACAAAAATTCTGAAAATGCCGAACAAGCTGTAAAATTACTGAATAATCATCGTATGGACAAATCCCATATGTTGGCCGTAAATTTATTTACCGATTTCCAGAAATATGAAAATATACCAATCGAATGGGAACCACCACAACCTCAACCGTATAAGGTACAGTCTGATTTATATAGCTTCTTAACCGAACCAGATGCATGTGATCAATACTGTGTTGCTGCTGAGACAGCGCCAAATTCTGTGCAAGTACAATTTTGGCAAAATACCCTACCTGAACCCAATGAATTGGAGGTACGAGAACGATTCACAGAGACTTTTGTTAAATGGTCACCACTCGGAACTTATGTTGTAACGTTCCACAAACTCGGAGTAGCTCTGTGGGGTTGTTCCAATTTTAGTCGTATCCATAGGTTGCCACATGCAGGAACCCAATTTGTTGATTTTTCACCATGTGAAAATTATTTAATTACATATGGTCCAGGAAATGCTGCTTCAGGACAAAAAACAATTATTTGGGATATTCGCACAGGTCTGGAGAAGCGATCGTTTGTATCAGACGGTACAACAAATATGTCAATATTTCGATGGTCCCATGACGATAAATATGTAGCAACAATGGTGGAAAATGCCATATGCATATATGAAACACCAACATTCTATTTACTCGACAAGAAATCTATTAAAGTTATTGGTATACGTAGTTTCTGTTGGTCGCCAACCGATAATATAATTGCATTCTGGGTTGCCGAAGAAACTGAAGTACCAGCTAAAGTAACATTAATGGAAATACCTAAGAAACGGGATATTAGAACTAAAAATCTCTTCAATGTCGCAGATTGTAAAATTCATTGGCAAAAAAGTGGAGATTATTTGTGTGTAAAAGTAGATCGTTTCTCAAAATCGAAAAAAGATAAAAAGGATTCCGATGTTAAATTTTTGGGAATGTTTTATAATTTTGAAATTTTCCATATGCGTGAAAAGGATATTCCAATGGATTCGCTCGAGATTAAAGATTTAATTCATGCATTTGCCTGGGAACCAATTGGTTGTAAATTTGCCATTATCCACGGGGAACCAACAGCAGCAAATGTTAGTTTTTATGAAGTGAAAAAAGGGCAAAAACCAGCTTTGATACGTAAAATGGAACGTAAAACATGCAGTCATTTGTTTTGGTCGCCACGCGGACAATTTATTGTCCTAGCTAGTATACCTAGTGGAGCTTTCGAATTTGTTGACACCAGCAGCGATTTCTTAGTTATGAATACTGGTGATCATTTCCGAGCGTCTGATGTTGAATGGGATCCTACCGGTCGTTATATTGTTACCGGTGTATCATCGTGGAAGGTGAAAGAAGATAATGGATACTATTTGTGGTCATTCCAAGGACGTATCATTAAACGTGTTATGCTTAAAAATTTCATACAATTTTTATGGCGTCCACGTCCACCAACTCTTCTTACAGAAGAAAATCAACGTGAAATTAAAAAGAACTTGAAGAAGTATTATCTACAGTTCGAGAGCAAAGATCGTTTACGTATGACACGAGCATCAAAGGAACTTTTGGAAAAACGCGCTCAATTGAAAGAACAATTCTTGGAGTATAGGACTAAGAGAATTGCCGAATGGAATGAACAAAAAAGTCGAAGACTGGAGTTAAGAAATCGTAAGTTAATTTGTCCAACTTCTTTTATAATAGATAAATTCTTATTAAATTTTTTTGCTCTTTTTTTTCGACAGACGTTGACACAGATGATTTAGAAACAAAAGATGTTGAAGAGGAAGTAGTTGAATTTTTGGTTAAAGAGGAAACAACAATTATCGAGTAATCCCAATAAATGTACCAAGTCTCATCGTTTCATTTTAATTTATTTTAATTATAAATTTAATCCAATATTTAATTAAAATAAGTTAAGTGAAAGTTGTATATCAAAACGAAATCAAAAAAAGAAAAGCTAAACGAAAAATTTAAAAAATAAAATCGAACATTTAAATTGAATAGAGAGAGACTCTTCTAAAAAAATATACATTTTTTTCATAAATAATAATTTATGAGATTACATTTTTAATTATTAAATCAAAACAAATAATATTTTGTAGCACTCGTAAGTACATTTAAAGTAAATACACAACAGTTACACTAACAAGGTTGGAAAATATTTTTTAAGATATTTTTCTGCCCGTTTTACTTATTTTACAAAATAAGGATCAAACACAAATACTAATAAAACAAAATTGTAATGGTAAATAAATATAATAATAAATGTTTCATTTTATTGTACAATGAAATAAATCAAGAAATAGTTGTTAAATTATAGGTATGGATCCTTTTGTTAAAACTAAATTATGTCTGTGCTAATTGGTGCTGACGATTCCTACTAAGCTTTCGTAGATTGAACTATGTGTTCAATTAAAAATTGATTGGTTTAATTTCGTAGAAAGTCCAAGACACTTTATCAAAAAACAGTGCCATCTATATTTCAGTAAGCGATTGTTAAACAATACAAACGTCAAAGTAAGTCATAATTTAACCTAAAAAGTATATAAACCTAAATTACAAAATGAATAATATACAAGTAATAATAAAAAGGTCAATTTCGACAACTGCTCAACTTAATGGTAAAAAAAATTTCCGTAAATTCTTGTTATACAATAAGCGTGGAACGCGGCAGTTTAAGCAAGCCCGGGTAAACAATCCTAATCCGGATATCCCGATCGATAAACGTGGGGTACGTGACACTGGATTTCTAATCGATGGTCAATATGTTGAAATACCGGAAAAAATACCAGAAATGATTGTACCAAATTTACAAAATTTTAAATTAAAACCTTATGTCTCGTATAAAACTACCAATGTAGTACAATCAGAATTCACCAGTCAAGATCTTTTCAATGCCGTTTACTCTAATAAAATTATAGACGATT
The DNA here is from genome assembly GCA_963556175.1 of Tipula confusa. Taxonomy (NCBI): domain Eukaryota; kingdom Metazoa; phylum Arthropoda; class Insecta; order Diptera; family Tipulidae; genus Tipula; species Tipula confusa. The sequence goes on along the minus strand of OY744476.1, from coordinate 14,294,501 downwards.
TTAAAAATAGTAAGCTAAATGAGGATGGCAGCTCTCTTGAGCCTTCAACGGAAGAAAACTTGTCTAAAGAAGAGGCATGGATTAGAGCTAAAAAAACAGGCTCGGATATATTCTAGTAATAATTAAACAGTTATATTGTAGTATATTTAGTTGAATAAATTTAATTTTCTGCTGATAAAAACATCTTTTGACGATACGTAAATAATTTGCGAACCCATTTATCCATGCGGACTGCTTCATCACCAAACAAATTCGGATGAAATATTGCATCTTCTTCCTCCTGTTTGACATTTTTTTCGCAATCTTCAACCTTCGGTGTTACCACGACCGATTCTGAATTCAAATCGATTTTGATATTATCTGGTAAATGTTTTTTGCCACCAGATTGAAAATGTTTGGGTACGAATTCATCTTCATTCAGTTCTTCGATGATTTCGGGCTTGACAAAATCACCGACTAAATCCACGGAAGAGAATTGCAACGTATTTTTGGTAGGAACAACGGGCTGATGTGATGGCATCTTCAATGGAATTACTTGCAGCTCTATAATATAACTAATTATAATATAGAATTTCAAATTGAAAATTCATTTAACAAATTACCTTTTTCCGATTTAATCGAAACTTTTGATGCCACCGTCGAAGATGATGAAGCCGAGTATGACGAATTTGATGAATGCGAATCATTGGATGAACTTCGAGAACGCTTTTTAGTGTAACGGTCTCGATCACGAGACCTAGATCTTTCACGCCTATAGTCCTTCTTACTGCTCGAATAATATTTTGATTTCCGTCTGCGATCTCCAGAACGTGATCGTCTCCTTGACGGTGAAAATTTATATCGACTTGACACTTTTTTTGATCGGCTTTTCGATCTCGACCGTCGCCTAGAACTGCTTCCATATTTTTCACGACTTCTATCTCTTGACCGTGATCGTCTAGATGATTTTTTGTTTGAAGTTCTAGACGGAGACCGCGAGTATGAACGTGATCTTGGCATTATTTTGAATTTTTAGCTAATCTGTCAATATTTAATCTCTACAAATTTGGTTGCATTCACTACAGTTTGTTTTCATTTTACATTTGTCCAGTACATCTCAAACTATAGTAACATAACCTAAAGTTTTAGCAAAAGTGCGAAATGTTTACAAAATTAAATAACCTAATTATTAAAAATGGAATACGATGTAAATCAAATTTTAAAATCATTTCACACATAACAGAAAGTAATATAGGAGAAAATATAGAAATTAAAGTAAATAAAATAATTATTAGGTAAATCCGAACTTGATCCTACTTTGTAATTTTAGGGATGGATTAAAGGACTCAGAAAAATGAAAGAGAATATATTTCTTGATATAAACGATGGAACATGTAAACAAAATTTACAGATTGTTTTAAATAAAGATCCGAAATGGTCTAACATAAGTCATGGGTCTTCAATTCAAGCAGCCGGCAATCTAGGAACAACACCGAAAGGCCAACTTGAACTAAAGTGCAATGACTTTAAAGTGATAGGAACTTGTCCGATCAATGAAGGTTACCCATTTATTCCACGACAAACATTTCCACCCGAATATATACGTAAATATCTGCACTTAAGATCCCGAGTGGCTTTATTCAATTCCATGTTGAGGGTACGGAATGATGCCACTCAGGCAATACATAATTACTTGCAAAACTTAAATTATATACAAATCCATACCCCGATTATTACGGCGAATGACTGCGAAGGAGCGGGAGAAATATTCCGGATTTTGCCAGATAATCCGGTACTCTTGAAACATATGGCAAAAGATAATATTCCGCAGGAACATGCATTTTTTGATAAAAAGGTGTTTTTAACTGTATCCGGCCAGTTACATTTAGAGTCCATGTCACACGGTATTGGAAATTGTTATACATTTGGGCCAACCTTTAGAGCGGAAAATCAAAAATCTCATGTCCATCTTTCGGAATTCTATATGCTTGAAGTTGAAAAATGTTTCATCCGGTCGATTAATGATGTCGCAGAATTGATCGAATCGATGTTAAAAGCGGTCACACGACAAATATTAGAGAAACGAGAGTCCGATATAGTTCAATGCAATAAATCGAATTCTGATTATAAACTGGAGGAGGCATTTAAATGGTTAAACAAAAAATTTCCCATTATCACGTATCAGGAGGCTATCAATATTTTAAAATCAAATCGAAATGAATTAAAAATTCAGTTAGACGAAGCTGAGGATTTAGCAAAGGATCATGAATTGTTCTTGTGTAAACATTTTGACTCACCTGTATTTGTAATAGACTGGCCAGTTGCAATGAAACCGTTCTATATGAAGCAAAACCCTAATAATTTGGCTATGGTTGACGCTCTTGATTTACTCGTACCATTCGTAGGTGAACTGGCTGGTGGTAGTGTTCGTGAAGATAATTACGATATTCTAAGATTAAAATTGCCACCCGGATTAGAATGGTATCTAGAACTGCGAAAATTTGGTGGTATTACAACTGGTGGATTTGGTTTGGGATTTGAACGTTATTTACAGTTTATTTTAAATATAGTGAATATTAAAGATGTGATTCCGTTCCCCAGATGGGCGCATAATTGTGATTTGTAACATACAATGTATTTAAAATGAAAAATAAATTGCTTAGGTCTTAAATTATTTAGATTTTAGAACTTGGCGTTAGATAGGACTATAATGTAAAATTCATTGGAACTATTCATTGGTGGAACTATTCGCTAAAAATATGTCTTGTTCGCTAAAAACGAGAAAACTAAGATCGACAAAAAAATTCAAATCTGTAAATGATGTGACAAATTGCTTAAAGCAATTGGAAAAAATTGCATTTGATATGCATGTAAATATGTTAAAATCTGCGCGATCATTAGTATTGATAGCTGCATAAAAAACGTCGCTTTGGTCAGTTAATTAAGAAAATAATTGGCGATAATTAAATAAAAAAAAATGTAAGTGTTTCAGAGAAATATTTAATTTGTTTGAATGCAAACTTTATTAAACGAACATTTCCGGTATTGAATTACCTACCTTATGTTATGAGATCGTCTAGGTAGCTCCAATACGATTTTTAACCTTGCAACTCGTAACAATGGTAACCAAAGTTCTCTTTAGAGTCACGGTAAGCTACGATTATTAAGGCCTGTATACCATAGTTGAATATATAACTAACCAATAATATTGGTGGACTCATATTATAGGTGAAATACGAACCAGAGACCAGATATATCTTATATCTCAATCCCCACCGCATACAACTCATTTTTTCTATATAGCCAGCTCATTTGTCATGTTTAGGTGCATGGACATATATTTTAGACTTAGTCCAGCGTAAGTATTTTTATTAAGATTTTTAATCTATTTTTGAAGTTCATTGTTCAAAAGCCATGTTATATTTTTTGGTGATGAATATTTTGGAAGCAGTGCTCCCAAACATACTTTGTTACTCGAAGACGACATCTTAATAATCTAGTACGAGATCTTGCTATTTTTGAGCCTAGTCCTCTTGGTTTTACTTGGTTATTGAGCAAAAGATGTTTATGATCTTTTCTGTGCTGTCCGCATTGTATATGTTTACTTTGGAGTGTCTTCTTTCTGGTAGCGTAGCCACCAGTCCAGCTTCCGATAAGTATTGGTCTCTTTAGTATTTTCACTATGTTAATCCGGTCTTGTCGTCGGCCTTTCAACCGTACCAGTTCTAGAATTATTGTGGATTAGAGTAAAGCCTGCGTCTCTAATTGAGGTGAGGCTCTCTTACGCAGTCTATTCCACTCCGTAATATGATTTCTGCGCAAAGACTTAAACTCAGCCTCAAGAATTCTATTATACGGCTTACTTTGTCTTGCTTAGTTCTAATTTTAGCCACGTCTGTGACATTTTCAACTGTTCAACTTTGTTAGAAATTTCGCATGGCGCCTTGGCATAGTTCCTTGATTCGTTGTTATCCTTTCGTAGTCTTTTTTGTCCAACAACGGGTGAATGGATCTGTTCTGTATTTTATTTTGCATCGGATTTTATTCCACCCTTTTTTAGACTAAATGCATGTTCGATTGTACGCAGAAAGCAATCACCAGAATTTTCTAAATGATTCAACAGTCAAGAATCATATAGAAATCGATGGTTCGAGGATGTAGATATTAGTTTGTGTTCTTCTGGTAGTCTATAGTGCAATCGTCGAAAAAGCTGATTCGGAACCAAAACCGACGAATTCAATCAGTTCTTAATAGTTGTACCTTAGGAACATTGTCGCTGTATCTTAGATTATTATAGTCTACTATTATTATAGTCGAACCTTATAGGTTTGCTATATATAGTTCATATATATAAATGCATACTTACAGTTTGACGGGCTGCCTTTTCAAGTATATAGACTATTAGAACCTTATTTCTCTTATTTTTAATTAAAACAGTCTGACGCATATATTTATGTGTAAATTAAATTTTAATCGATTTATTTAATTTTTAATTAATTTATTTCTTAAGCCTAATGAACAAAACAAATTATTTTATTTTATAGTAAACATAATATAATTTTAATAAGTAATTAAGTTTTATTGATGAAACGGCAAAAAATTATATATAGCTATATGTATATACGAACTGTTTAATTATAGTATTATAATAAGGGGCAGGATTCGCGAGTCCACATAAAATTGTGAACATAAATAAATAAAGCAACGAAAAAAAAAATATCAGATATTGAGCAACAAATTTTAAATTATATTAATTAAGATGTATGGATCCCTACACCTAAAATTAAAATTATTTCATTTTTTATATAATTATAATAATATTTACATCCGAGCGATAAAAATTGGTCCTCTTACATACTGAAAACATAATATTATGTCGTGTAAAAGTATCATGATAGTATCTTAGCTATTTTGGTGGTGTTATATAATAGTATAGTTGCGTAGTACAAATTACAAAATGGCAGTCGTTAAATTTTATTTTGTTTTTTCTATTCTAAATGTTTTAGATTTATATTATTAAAATTAAATTAATTAACGATTTTACATTTTATAATAATTGAAATCTACAAATAAGTCTCGGCATTCGATTTAAATAATTAAATATAACGACGTGAATGCAATATAATTTGTATCCTCGGAACACAATATGTTTCGTGCGCGCATGGAACATACAAATTTATTCAATCACTCATCACGATTTAATTTATTTTATTATATTTAATAACTTTAATATATAATTATTACTTATTTTTTAAAACAACAATAATAATAATAAATTAACTTAATTATAGGATATTGCCTGAGCGACACCATTTACAGTCTTTGCTTTTAATACATCATTTTCATATGAAAATACGGTTTCTTTGCCATTTTCATATATTCTGTAACGATAAAAAAGTTGAGGTTAGATTTTTTTATGTGTTAGTAATTTAATTGTTTTACTTACTTTTTTGTCATAACTTTTTTTCCATTCATAAATGTGGTCGACGTTGTTGTTCGCTTCACATTTGGATTACCACCGTTTGGCGAACCAAATGTACCGCCTGTTTGAAAGAAATCACCCATAATTGGGAAACTCATAAACGGTGACATAAAACGGGATTGTATACAATTTTTTTGTCGTGTTCCATTTCGATTCATTGGACTGTCTGCAAATAGGTCAAATATATCTGAGCGTCCAAAAAATTCCCGGAAAACGTCTTCAGGATCACGGAACGCAAAACCAAAACTACCAAATTCATCGTCATTGCGACGTGATCTGTGATGATGGTGTTGATGATGTTTTTCACTGTGTCCATTATAGATGCCATCTTTACCGTACTGATCGTACATACGACGTTTTTTTTCTATAAATGCAAATAACAAAGTTATATAGTTATACGATCAGGACAGTATACATAAATTAGTAAAGTTGTTCAAAAGTAGCATTTTTATTAGTTAAAACCATCAAGTTTAGTAAAGTGAATTATTACAGTTATATAAAGGAATTTTTAAAAGTGTCAAGTAGTTTCAAAACAAACTACTCGTATGTGTGATGTGATGACATTTCTCTGGTATCCATTCGATATGCGTATAGATACACAACAACATACCTCTATATGACTTATGTTTAGAAAAGAAACGACACAAGAAAGAAATGTTTTGAATTTTAAATATGGATTTATATTATGAACAACGATAAACAGAATACTAATGATATCACAGAGTCGGGCTCAAATTTAAAACCATTTCTTTTATTGACAAAATAAATTTAATTTGAATGAGTACCTATATCTAAAGACCAATCTTTTACCGATGGTTAAGTTTTTTGTTTAACAACCTAGGGTCCCGATCCTCGATCCTTACCATTGAACAAAATTTATAAAGAGAAAATAAATAATTACATCTTGCACCGGTGACCGAATTGTGTTCGTTGGACTGGTCATCTAAGGTTTCTTTAGTCACGCGGTAGGGGACATCTACGTCCTTTTACCCATATTTATATAGTTAATCTAACAACCGAACTTAGATGATCTAATCTAGGTAATAAATTTAAGAAATCTTAATTATCCAAAATTATGAAAAAATCTTCTTCGTCTGACTGACAGTTACAGGCAACGCTAACAATATTCAAAACAGCTCTTTGATAACTAAATTGTAATTGCGGCAATTGTACTTTTCCAATCATCAGTTGCTAGTTTAAATGTGCCGAGTTTTTTATCGACTGCACGTTCTGAGTGCCAATCCTAAACTCCGAGTGGTATATTTCATATTTAGATAACTTGCTAAGATTTCCTGCATTCTTTCCATATTTTTCACAAAACAAACAAAATGTTCTGACGTAAATTCGTGTGGTGTCTTTTACTTATTGTTAAGACTGTATCGTTGCTCACATTTGATACACCTTCAGCCGGCTCTGGATGACGAAATTTCAGAATGAATTTTAAATTGTGATATGCTTCTTTCAAAATAAACGTTCGCATAAATTAATAGTCAACTATTTTTATGCTGTTGCTTCTGATGCCACCTGATCTGATAACACATTTATTATACTCTGCGGCGTTATAATGCTATTCTCGCTTAAATTGCATAATGACACGAATACGTATAAATCACACATGGAATTCTAACAACTTAAAACGTTTTTTCGATCTCAATAATGAGTCGACCAAAATAGACTGTACGAATCGTAAAATTACATTAAAAATAGATGCCGAACACTCTTGCTGATTGATACACACTTACCTTACGCAAAAGAAAGGTGTTGTGAAATAAAAAATAAAAAAAAATGACGTGCGCTTTAGATAATTATGTTGTTGTACAAAACAACCTTTAACTCAACACAAAAACGTTTTAAAAATTGGAAAATCTATCATGTTTCGAAAAAATTTCACAGTCGATTAACGGTGGTAGATAAATTATGTCCCTGAAACAAAATTATGTGTATATACGTTACAGAATACAAATCGTGGGTAAAAGTCATGTTTTTATTTCTTCAAAAAATATTGTTAATTTCCAAAAAATGAAATTTCAATTTTTTAACTAATTGTCGTTTCCATTAAAAATTCAATGACCGTAAACTATTAATTTGCTACCGGCATTTTTAATTTGGTATACTCTTGAAAATTTGTATAGAGTCGATGATAATATTTTCTGCAACTAATCGCCTAGAACTTTATAAGAATTAACAAGGGATTAAAGTAGTAATGAAATACTTTTGTGTGCACCTTGATTTAAATATAGGTAGTATAAATACAAGGTAAGCAATTAATTGGATTACTTATACAGCTAAAACATGTTAGAAAACTCTTGCAGCAATGTCATCACTGCAAATTAGTTACATAATAGAGCTATTTTAGTTTAGCTATATCACAGCATTTGGGAAAAGTTCAAATCCACATTAAACTCAAAAGTTCGGTGGTAACCAAGTCAATTCCAAACGAATATTATGACGATGTTGAATATTGGAATATATACAAGTTCGCCTAGTTAGAATCGACTTAACTTCCGTATATGACCATAAACGCACGTGGCAGCCATTTAAAGCCAGATTAAAATAGATTTTTATTCATTTTTGGAAAATAATATTGCACAGTTTATGTATTTTGATAATTCTGTGGGCTTACCAAAATCCAGAAAAATTATCATGAATGGGTTAGGCCATTAAAATTGTGAAATTTTTGAGGTTATCTAAAATTTCCGAAATCTAGAAAAATCATGATGGTTGGCCCATTAAAACTGTAAAATTTTTGAGGTCATCTAAAATTTCCGAAATCCAGAAAAACCAGGATGGTTAGCCCATTAAAATTGTGAAATTTTCAAAATCCAGAAAAATCATGATGGTTAGCCCATTAAAATTGTGAAATTTTTGAGGTTATCTAAAATTTCAGAAATCCAGAAAAATCATGATGGTTGGCCCATTAAAAATGTAAAATTTTTGAAGTAATCTAAAATTTCCGAAATCCAGAAAAACCAGGATGGTTAGCCCATTAAAATTGTGAAATTTTTTTCTTAGCCGAAAATTTCCAAAATACAGAAAAATCATGATGGTTGTTAGCCCATTAAAATTGTGAATTTTTTGTCACAATCGAAAATTTCCGAAATCCAGAAAAATCATGATGGTTAGACCATTAAAACTGTGAAATTTTTGAGGTTATCTAAAATTTCCGAAACCCAGAAAAATCATGATGGTTAGCCCATTAAAACTGTGAAATTATTGAGGTCATCTAAAATTTCCGAAATTCAGAAAAACCAGAATGGTTAGCCCATTAAAACTGTGAAATTTTTGAGGTTATCTAAAATTTTCGAAATCCAGAAAAAGTTAGCTCATTAAAATTGTGAAATTTTTGGCACAATCTAAAATTTCCGAAATCCAGAAAAATCATGATGGTTAGCCCATTAAAATTGTGAAATTTTTGAGGTCATCGAAAATTTCCAAAATTTAGAAAAATCATGATGATTAGCCCATTAAAGCTGTGGAATTTTTGAAGTCATCTAAAATTTTTGAAATCCAGAAAAACCAGAATGATTAGCCCATTAAAATTGTGAAATTTTTGAGGTCATCTAAAATTTCCGAAATCCAGAAAAATCATGATGGTTAGCCCATTAAAGTTGTGAAATTTTTGACACAATCGAAAATTTCCAAAATCCAGAAAAATCATGATGGGTAGCCCATTAAAGTTGTGAAATTTTTGGCACAATTGAAAATTTCCAAAATCCAGAAAAATCATAATGCCCAGAATCCAGAAAAATCATAATTGTGAAATTTTTGAGGTTATCTAAAATTTTCGAAATCCAGAAAAATCATGATGGTTGGCCTATTAAAATTGTGAAATTTTTGGCACAATCGAAAAGTTCTAAAATACAGAAAAATCATGATGCCGTTAGCCCATTAAAATTGTTAAATTTTTGGCACAATCGAAAATTTCCAAAATCCAGAAAAATCATAATGGTTAGCCCATTAAAATTGTGAAATTTTTGAGATCATCTAAAATTTTCGAAATCCAGAAAAATCATGATGGTTAGCCCATTAAAATTGTGAAATTTTTGGCACAATCGAAAATTTCTAAAATCCAGAAAAATCATGATGGTTAGCCCATTAAAATTTTAAATTTTTGGCTTAATCGAAAATTTCTAAAATCTAGAAAAATCATGATGGTTGGCCCATTAAAAATGTAAAATTTTTGAAGTAATCTAAAATTTCCGAAATCCAGAAAAACCAGGATGGTTAGCCCATTAAAATTGTGAAATTTTTTTCTTAGCCGAAAATTTCCAAAATACAGAAAAATCATGATGGTTGTTAGCCCATTAAAATTGTGAATTTTTTGTCACAATCGAAAATTTCCGAAATCCAGAAAAATCATGATGGTTAGACCATTAAAACTGGGAAATTTTTGAGGTTATCTAAAATTTCCGAAACCCAAAAAAATCATGATGGTTAGCCCATTAAAACTGTGAAATTGTTGAGGTCATCTAAAATTTCCGAAATTCAGAAAAAACAGAATGGTTAGCCCATTAAAACTGTGAAATTTTTGAGGTTATCTAAAATTTTCGAAATCCAGAAAAAGTTAGCTCATTAAAATTGTGAAATTTTTGAGGTTATCTAAAATTTTCGAAATCCAGAAAAATCATGATGGTTGGCCTATTAAAATTGTGAAATTTTTGGCACAATCGAAAAGTTCCAAAATACAGAAAAATCATGATGGTTAGCCCATTAAAACTGTGAAATTTTTGTGGTTATCTAAAATTTTCGAAATCCAGAAAAATCATGATGGTTAGCCTATTAAAATTGTGAATTTTTTGTCTTAACCGAAATTTTCCAAAATCCAGAAAAATCATGATGGTTAGCCCATTAAAACTGTGAAATTTTTGTGGTTATCTAAAATTTTCGAAATCCAGAAAAATCAGGTTAGCCCATTAAAATTGTGAATTTTTTGTCTTAACCGAAATTTTCCAAAATTCAGAAAATTCATGATGGTTAGCCCATTAAAACTGTGAAATTTTTGAGGTCATCTAAAATTTCCGAAATCCAGAAAAATCATGATGGTTAGCCTATTAAAATTGTGAAATTTTTGGCACAATCGGAAATTTCCAAAATCCAGAAAAATCATGATGGTTAGCCCATTAAAATTGTGAAATTTTTGGCACAATCGAAAATTTCCAAAATACACTTAGCGCAATAAAATTGTGAAATTTTTGAGGTTATCTAAAATTTCCGAAATCCAGAAAAATCATGATGGTTAGCCCAATAAAATTTTAAAATTTTTTGTCTTAATCGAACTTTTCAAAAATTCAGAAAATTCAGAAAATACACGAAGAAAATACGCCCTTAACGATTCTTTTTCAACAGTATTTATGTTTATATCGAAAGCTTTTGATTTTTAAAGTATCACTCATTCAATTTGGACCACTAATACATTTTTTATTGCACATTTTATGTATTTTGCATTTATCTCGGCCTTATTAGGTATTTTTTACTCTTGATCCGGCAACAATTCATGTCGATAAAACTTGTAATTGTTGACTCCAAAAAACTGCATCGGCAATAACGGTCGACGTTTGTTGATGAAAATATACAAGGTGCATAAATTTAATTAATAACAACTGACAGACGAGTGATTAATGGTATAAAAACCATGTTCTAAATTTGTGTTCTAAATATCGCAAACATTGTAGTCTACATCCAATAACTTAAACAACAAATAACTAAACAACAACAATAAAAAAAATATTTTTTTTTATAGTTTCCGACTGTTTGAACACCAAGAGTGCCTCATATGCTTTTTTTTGAAAAAGAAAATTTGTGAAAACGGAAGAAAATTCATCGTCTTAATTATTTGTCGATTTGCCTTATTTTAAAAATACCAAACTTAAAAATAGAAATTTATTAATTAAAAAAATAACGAGGCAGACGTGTAGCATGCATACTATATTTTATATAGTGAAAAATATCATCCATCGTTTAGTCATAATTATCGTGCGTTGCGGTAAACCAACACAAACGTTTTGTGCTGTAAACAAATGATTCAACTTCGTTTGTAGGTTTTGTTGTCGCTAATCAAATGAAAGTCGGATGCCAAAAGTAAAGATTCCAGATTAATTTTTTTTTGTGTTATCATTTTTAAAAAAAAAAATTTAACTTTACAGAATTACGACTCAAAATTCATGTCATTGCAACTAGTAAATATTACATCTATAACATAAACTTTTTATTTATAAGTAGGTCAGATGTCAAAAGATTTGGTCTTTAAATCTTTAGTCTTCGTATTTTAGCGTCACCCAATGAATTATGATTATAGAGTGACACATTTGGCATGTAGGTCGATCGCACTATACAGTCATGCACGGAATTTAATTTGACAACAACAAAAATTAAAATTTTGATTGATATTACATTTTCGGATTAGTAACACTCTTAAACACACATGGTAAAAATTAAAAAAATCGCAAGCATGGTTAAAATATTGTAAAAACGACATCGAAACAAAATTATAAATGGGTACAATACCAAAACATCGAAAGAATGGCGTTGTATCGAAGAGTCCACGGAACGTGAACACTTTATGGAAATTTGGTGAACGATGTGTTTTATCCCAATGATGTTGATGATGATGATTTGTATGCTGATGATTTTTAAACGATGCTCTTGAATCATATATTCGCCGTTTATTATCTTCATTCAAGAATATAATATAATTTTACCATAAATTACGAGTTATACATAACTAAGAACATATTAACGTCTCAACACTTACCATCTGATAATACTTCATAAGCTTCGGAAATTTCTTTAAATTTTTTAGTTGCCTCATCCATGTTATTCGGATTTTTATCCGGATGCCATTTTAGCGCCAGTTTTCTGTATCTGAAAATATAAAAAAAAAAAATTATTAATTTGTAAATTTAAATATGCGCTCGCGTTTCTTTTTAAGCACAAGGTGAAATTTATCGCAGAATACGAAATTTGATGTGTGCGCGTGTTACATGATTTATAGTGTTCGCGATTGATTTGATTTTTTAGATAACATATTAACATTTTGTGTATATATTCAATGTCATGTTGTGCAGCATACGAGTGTATTTTTGAATAATTAAAATATATACTCATTAATAAAAAAAAGCTGCGGATTTACTGTTATTTTTATTATACTGTTGTGTTTTGGTCATCTTTCGATTTTTGGTGTGAACCCCTTCAAAATCAGTTGTTGGACGCTTTCATAGCATATTTGAGCTTAGGTCTTCGAAATGACAAAAACAATCTGGCCTAATCACTTATGTTTCATTATTGTTTAATTTATACCAAATTTAGAGGCAATATTACGGAACATACCTTTTTAAGCATCACTGATGTATACAAATATATCTTATGCAAATCACTAATCTCTAAACATAGAGATCGATAATAAAAATAAATCACTTGGATTGGTATATAATGAACCGATCTTTAATAAGCCAAAGCCATGTGTCTTATCTAACTATAATAATGAAGTTACAGCCATTTCAGGTTTACCATATACTTATAAACAAATTATAATGTATTTAATATAAGGAGTGAGTTACTTAAAGTCACCGACCGGTGTATTGACCCCAGAGTTCAATACTCGCCATTGACAAAATTTAAGGTAGGCTGGTTTAAAATATCTCTTTAGAAAACTACTCCATAGTTTAGTCATCTAATGTATACGTTTTCAAGGCTATCCCAATGTAATTTTAATTTTTCAGAGAACCTGTTTTTGGTATTACAGAACCTTGTGCTGAAGCACATCTTCACTAGACTTTCATTTTTAATTATGTTCGTTTGATGAAAAAAAACAGCTCTGACAGTTAATTTGACAGCACCAGTGCAATTTTTACTACTCCAGGTTTTTTGATCGAGGAATACCCCTACTTTGCACACTAACAAATATTCTGTATTTTTTTATGACGCTGTTTCTGATTTGACATAAAGTTCATGTGTCACATGTGTTTAAAACGTCAGAAAACTCAAATACTCGTATATAACAGTGCAGTGTAATTTTCATGTTCGTTTGATGGAAAAAATGAGTGTACTCGGCCAGAGAGGGGTAAAACTCAAACGAAATCGACATTAGGTAATCAATTTTCAGATGCAGATATTCAGCATAATATTTAGAATTGTATAATTACGATCTGATTACGTCTAGAGCATGCTTTTATCAAACGATACTATACTTTTGAAGTGAAAACATCTTTTAGCAGCAGTAGGAATTAAAAAAAATTTAACGGAAATGACAAAATGTAATGCAAATGACGAAACATAAGAAAATTACGAAAGGCATGTGGGGTCATCCTGTAAATCGAAAACGTCGATACATATTCAACTTCAATTTGGTTCATCGGGAAATACTTTTTTGAAAAGGCTTTTTTACTTTGTAAATTGACTGTACAAAAATGAACAAGTCAATCTCGTGAAATAAGCAAAGAAGAATAAACGTATTTTAAAATAAAAAGCATTCCTTTACTTTTAAATAAACGACCCATAATATTCCCAAAGGCATATTCGGACAAACCGATTATAAATTATATAAATGTAAGTGTGAATATCGGTTCGAATCAAAGTTCGAATAAAAAAAATAAATAAAAAAACAAAATTCAAACAGCAACTATTTTTGTACAAGACGTGCGGAAAGTTTAATTGACAGATTCACCAAAACAAGATGTTCATTTCTAAATGTATATTAGCAAAGCCTTCTATAATTAAAAGGTATAAAACGAAAACCGTCTAAATTAGTAGTGTGCGTTATTTATTACAATTGTCATAGCAACGAAAAAAATCAAAATTTTTTTATATGGGTTTTAAATGGTACTGTTACACAAGAAAATACTGAACTTTGTATATTTTTTTATAAGTTAGTTTGACTTTTATGGTAGAAGATTTGGTAATAGTCTTGAATAGACATTGTTGGTGGTTTTTGTTAAAAAAATAAACAATCAAACAAATCGGACCACGTGAGTTAATTTTTTATTTTGGGGTGTATTTGCAGCTATGATTACTGACTCATCAATGAAGGTATGGGACTGGATCCTATAACGACAGATGACATCGACTGAGGTTTCGTTCGGTTTATACTATTTGGATACTATAAATGCCATTGGGCTTGTTTGGATAGTGTAGTTACAATTCGTGAGATTTCCTATAGGAACTGTATTGGTTTAAAAGCCTTGCAACGTTCATCAACTGTGTTACTCTCCTATATTTTCATGATTTGATCCATGTAAGCGAGATTATAAATACGTACTGTTGCTGGAACTGTGATAGAAGCTGGCACATGTTCATCTAACTCATCTAACTGGGTTGGTATAAGTGTAGATGAGATGTTATTAGCTCTAGTATCCTCAAATGTTCGATATTTCTGTAGTTCTGACATCTCAATTCGTAGTTGATTAAGTTCCATTATTAAATAATTAATTGATGAAGTGGTGAGGTTTATGTTGTGTTTCATCAACTTCAATTAAGTATTATCAATTAAGGTCATTTAATTTTTTATTAATGACAGTAAATCGTGCAAGTCGGCCACTCGTTGAGTGAAAATACCGAACATGTGTCCGAGCACATTACCGAGGGAAGTAGGCCTGGTTATCCTTTAGTGCCACAGGAGCGTTGATTTCTAGGTTTGACAGGTTTGTTCTCCATTAATTGCGTTGTTGTAGCTGGTGACCATTTTCTGATGACCAACGTTTCCAAAAATCTTGTATAATTTTTGTGACAGTGTGTCATCTTTGCAACGTTCAATCGGGTAACGCCTTAAGAGTGTCACCAGTTAGAAAATGCCTTGGTGGCAGTGTAGTCGTTGGTAAGTGGAGTTATAGTGGCCGAGAGTTAAGAGCAGCCTCGATTTGAATAGTAACGGTATATATAGTTGTTTCAAATGTGAGAATTGATTCTTCTATCACTCTCTTGAGGTGGAACTTTACAGACTTTATGTCTGCTTCCCATATGCCACGAAAATGCCAGTTTGTTCTACAGTAACAAACATACCTGCTATGTCGGTTAGTAGTGTTTTTAAACCCGCACGGTAATTCTTTTTTATTACGGCGATTTCCCCAACAAAATCGGTTCCATTGTCAGAGAATATATTTGTGCGCACAGTCCTCGCCTGGGTATAAATGGTTTGTATAGGTTGCGATTAATGCTTCAGTTTTGTTGCCACAACGCTAGGTAGGTTGAAAGGGTCAACATATAGTCGATTCCCGTTATAGCAAATGTCTTGCCGGCTTTACTCTCAATGGTGGTAAACTCCCATTAGTTTCTATGTTATTTTGCTTGTATTGCTTATCACACATGTTTAGATCACTTGTCGTAAAGCTTGCCGACGTCTATGGCTCCAATACTCCAATTGATGCTTTGATTCTTTATGGATTCTTATTTTTGTCAATGGTTATTATAGGCATACCTAGCAATTGGTCAAGGGGTTAATGTTGCAGTGGTTCAAAAATCAAAAACTGAAATATATTTTCCTGCCAATCTTAAAACATCTTTGAACGATCGTAAAAAAGTTATTCGCATTTTAGAAATTAACATTCCTCATATGCAAATTTATCGTTAAGTACACCATAACGCCATATCAAAAATGTAAGATCGCGAAATTATAAAATTGGTGAGCGACACGTTTTGCTCAAAGTCTTATGAATTTAAAATTATCGAGTCAACACAATATATTCTATTATTTTACTGCTTTGTGTTTAAAACATATATCTGTTAATGTTATACCAAAAATAAAAAGCCATGCTTAATTGCGAAACCTTGAAAAATATACAAAAAAAAAAAAAAAAAAAAAACACACCACCATTAACGAAAACGCGATTAAATAAGCAAACCGCAACAAAAGCACTAACAACTAGCAGCAGCAACAGCAGAAAAAACACAAGACGTCGGTATATTTTTGTTGTTGTTGTGTTTAAAACTTCAAATAACCGGTTTCACTTTTTTTTTAAGACTTTGAGGTACACTATATACAGAATGCTAAAAATAGTTTTAGGTGATTTTTAACGTCTTTTTTTATAAGTTTATACATATTTACTATGCGTTTGGCATCACATATGATGGTCTCTAATATATATATATATATATTATTGGAGGTGTGTGTCTGTGTGACTACTTATATATGATTAAAAATTGTATTCGACAATTGATCATCATCTGATCGTAAGTTATTCATTTTAAATATAAGGTTTGAATGCCACCTCGATTCGAAATGCATATATTAAGTGTTTGTGACATAATCCTATAACTATATAACTATATACTTTAAGATTATGTCACAATGGCGCGATCATCGAACGATCGCGAGTCGGTGTGTTATATTGTTTTAGTTGATCTACTTTTGTTTTGAGTACCGTTGTATATGGATAGTTTGGGGTGGGCGAATTTTTTATGAATTTCAAATTTTTATAATACAAAATTTTATAATATATTAAGCAAAAGATAGCTTCCGCGATCAACCGTATTATTTGATGATTTTACTTACGCTTTTTTGATTTCTGCTTCATTTGCACCACGTGATACATCTAATACTTTGTAATAGTCCACCATTATGTATATGTAATGTTTGATTTATTTACGGTTGTTAATCTTGCACTCAATCAACTGAAAAGATAAAGAAAGTGGATTAGAACTCACTCTTATTATTAAAATGTAAAATTGGATTATCTAAATATTTATAAACTGTGTCGCAACCCTTACACGGTGTATTGACAGGCGCATGTGTATACTGCAAGCAATACTGATTTTTACAGGTAGGTTTTGCATGTAAAAAACAATGACACCAACTTACGAATTACTAAGAGGATTACGTCAGTCATAGTAAGTTGGTATAATGCAACTATATGTGTATAATGAAAAACATTACAGTCTGCATCGAAAAACAATTTGGACGTTGTCAAAGTTTTATTCAATATTTCGGAAATTTTCGATTTATTGCATAAATCATATAGTTCTGGTGGGTTTCTGGTGGTCAGGAGTTCTATTTCACTGGTCTCCTGCAGATCAGAATTTATTTCATATTCACGAAACATCAATATTAATACTGCTATAAAATATTTATTCATTTTCACAAATTATTTTTAAGCATAAAAATTCGGAAAGGAGTCATCAATTTACAAAACTAATCTTAACAGCGCCACACAAAATGGCGTTGAATGTAGGAAATAAGGCTATATAGGTGCATAAACTCATAAAGATGAATAATGCAAAGAGTTCAGCACGTGCTAGAAGTTAATTCATAGTTAATTTCGATTAGAATATGATGACTTTTTTAAGGTCATAATGAATATAGTACGCCAAAATATACTCAAATTTAAAGTGTAACTCTAATATTTGTTTTGCATAATTCGTATTATGCAATAGTTAATTTTTATAACAATCGACTAAGAGGTAATACTTGTGTCACCCGATTAGGCTTTGAAAAGTCCTTTAGCGTAAATACAACCAAAGTCTCTTAAATCCCATTTTAAATGCCATTTGGTTTTGTATTCATTTATGTGCGCCTCCGCGTCACTCTACAAATTATATATGGTCATTATAGCTCAACAAAATTCGTTTTTCTTTATTCAACTCACTTTCAATCGATAGAGACACACGTAAACACATTACAAAAAGTACAAGGCTAGATTAGTAATAATGATTATCGAAATATAACACAAAAACGAAATAAATATCGAGACAAATTGGCGTTTATAATTGATATGTTGCATGATGTTGTGTATGCAACTTAAAATGTTGCATCGTTATTATTATTATTTTTTTTTATGTAATCGATTTTGTTGTATTGCTGCAATATCAGTTAGTGTAATATTTAGTGTCATCCTCGATATTGTAAAGATTCATCGTCTATTTAATTTGTCAGTGATATTTGGATGAACAAAGTAAAAAAACGAGGTTTATCGAAATCTTTCATTTTGGATCAACCAGATTTAGTTGACCTTGGGACCAAAAATAATTCTGAATTTAAGATGAATATAAGATATCAAGATCAAAGATATGTATTTTGATTGATGGTAAAATGTCTACTTTATAATTGTATTCATATATTCAATCCTGTGGGTCCACTTTGGTTTTCCTTAAGAACAAGAAAACAGTCATAGACAGTCTCTCGCAGGCAAACCACATACTACACTGCAGATACTTCCGGTACATTTTATATTATAATTAATATGTAAATCGCTCAATTCAACTTTTAGCATTTACGGTTGAATTTACTCCTCCTAAAAAACCCTTTATGAATTGAATGCTGTGATTATAATTAAGACAATGAACTCAAATCGATAAATTTATATATTTATACGAGAGTGGTATGACTAATTAAATTGAGCTCAGCTAATTAAATTCGACCTAAAGATAACAAAAAAAATAAAAAATAAAAATTACTCGTCTTAAATTTCAAAACATAATTTTACTGTGTCTAAGAATTGCAGTGCGCGAAAAATTTTCATCAGCATAATTTATAAAAATAAACTACCGGTTGGCGTTAAGACGCGCCGAAAAACTTTGTCGCATTTTAAAAATAGAGTTACATATTATTATTATTATTTTTGTTAAAAATATTCAAAATTAAACGAATCGGTCGGCTGTCATCTACGTTTTGTTTAAACCAAAGTGTAAAATATCTGTCAACATATCTAAGACGTGCACGACACGATAGTCCACTCGCGGGCTAAATATATATTCATTTTTTATTTTTGTAAATATGATATTATCAAGCTCAACATTATTTAATAAATTTTCAGTTGGTTGATTTATTGTTGTTTAAATTTACATAAAGCATTCAATTAATGCTGGTAGTCAATCCGTTATAAGTTAAATGAGGAAATGAAAAATTTAAAGACAAGAAACAATTTAATTTGTGATGATAAATAATAATAAACGGGGGTTTTCAGGCCATTGCTGTCATGATTCTTATCAAATACATTTTTTATAGACACCCAAAAGAATCCTGGATCATGGGCTCTTATAACCGTTTTATACTTTTACTTTATAAACAGCATGTTAATTTCAGTTATTACACTATAACTGTAATTACTATGACGATTAATAAACTTTCCGCGGGTGGTTGTATTTTCGTAATTTTTTTAAAGTGTGTAATGCTCGATTTACATTCAACGATATTTTCAAGATGCAAATATGTTAAAAGGAGATACCATGAGAAATAAAATACTATGCAAAATATGAGAAAGGAAACGAAAATATAACCTCGTTTGTTTTTGAATAATATTTTTAAAAAATGTTAGAAAAAATTATCGCATCTTTTGGATTTGCAAACAAGTTTTATATAATTTTTATAATCTACAAGACTATATATACATATATTCTAACCGGCAGTTTGTTCCTCCATTTCACTTTCAAAAAAATAAATTTTTGTTTCATAAATTCAATATGATTCTATACATTTTTTACAGTGCAATCTAGTCATCATAATATTTTATATTTTACCAATTTAACAGTGTATCGTCGCCTATTTATAATAAAAGATGTCGATTATAAAATTTTATATCGACATCCTCACTTTTAGGTTCGTTTCTCGGCTTATATATATCGATTTTTTTTTCAGAAATCGTGACTTCCCGGGCAACAAATTTGTATTGCTTGATTAACTGGATAATTTAAAGATGCTATGAATTATGCATCTTAGTCTGAACGGGAAAGTGGGCCTGGTATTGCCAGTTGGCGTTTACAATAAAACATAGCGAAGAACACGATCAAAATTGCTATGGTTGAATAGGAAATTGATTATTAAAGTTTGATTTTTCATTTTCGATAACAACTTGAAGAAATGCTCTTCCATCACAAGCATCACTTAATTCTCCTATCCGAAATCCACCAACTTAAATTTCAGGTAGCTGGGTATCACGTTCATGATAGATGCAATAAATACCAAATCTGGTGACACTGCCATCCTAATTCAGAATGCTATTCTTTACTTCCTGGCCAAAACATATATAACAGCCGAAACTGAAGCAACACTTTTTAATGTTGGTACCCCAAGCAAATACATCACGTTTTGCTCTATTTACGTGAGACAAGTCAAGAGGTTACGTGCCGGACACTTTACTACTCAAGCAGTGCTGAGGTAAAAAACCTATATTATAACGCGATCATTCAACAATCGCCTTTCTGTAGGTTTTTGACTAAAGAATAACTGTCCTAAAAATGTATTATCTAATTTTCTTGTGAATATAACACTTGACAGTCGAGTTCTTAAGAATTAGCTATAGACATTTTTTTTTAATTTGATCACAATCACATAAATCACGTCATATTTATACATTCAATCTAAAAATAAAAAACGAAATCACGGCCAATCCAATTATCAGCAACCTTATGTATGCTTACTCGATGTATCAATTTAATGATATAGACGGAGGGGAACAATCATATAAAATAAAAGATAAAACTGTAACCATTGACATGACCCAGTTGCAAAATTATTATTTTATTTTATCAATGCGGCGAAATCGCGATCTTTGAATCATTAGTTGTGCATATTGCATCGATATAGAAGTGACTTTTAAAAATATTATAGTATGCTCGCTTGTTTGAAATATTCTTAGAAATTAAGATCTTTGATCTTATTGCCTTGAGGCGATCATAATATGAGTTTTGTTTTAATTAAGACGTTTCCTAGTTAAATTTAATTTTCACATGACACACTATCTTATCTAAATCCCTATAAACTACTTTATCTAAACATGAAAACCTACAACACAAAACAAACGATCGTTATTCGTTGTAAATCTTAAGTACGAGTATATAAAATAATAAAGCATATACGCTGTCGCGTCTAATCGTTGATATATTAACGATCAAACATCATATGACTTCTATATTATATAACGTGTGTATCTATAGTATAGAGTAATATATTTTGTGTTCTTTAATTAAACATAATACATAAAACATAACAACATATAATTTATAAATTGGTGAATACATAAAAAAAGTAACAACGATCTACTCGCACAAGTAAATATAAAAAATGAAAATATAAACGCAGACTGTATCAAGACACCAACCTTCTTTTATAAAATGCTGTATTAACACGTATAATAAAAGTTTTTGAATGATCGCGCGTTTTTTTGTTTTTTTTTTTAATTAACGATCATCATAATATTTGTTTTTATGTTTTAATAATATTATGTTTATCTTTATATGTTCTTGTTTCTCTGCTCAACCCTTACGATACAGTTAAGATGTGCGATCGCACTAGTGATATCGTAGTGATCATCATTTTTGATATATAATGGGTTATTAAAAAAAATTTCACGATCACTCATTTTATGTTTTGATACAATTATATGCATATTTAATTTTTCTATTAGTGTTTTGAAATTAGCAAAAACGATTTGCGAGAAACTATAACTTAAAGAAAAAATTTAATTCGATCTTTAATGTCATTTGTGTATAACGAAATACATCAAATTGTGTTGCAAGTACGATATGTATACAGTAACAAAGTACCAAATCTTTTTGAAAGTTAGTTTAAATTTATATGGTTACTTGATCTTGATTATGGGCGCGATCTACATGATTTAATATAATTTGTAGTTATGTATCGAGAATTTATCATTTTTGGTATAGGACTGCACGAAATTTTGTTAATTTCTTAATCACATGTATGAGTCATCTATCTAACTACGATTTAGTTATGTACTATATATAGCTTTAAACGATGTAATTTACAGCTGGTGAGTTCATGTTTCATTAGAAAATCTAAATAAGCTTTAGTTTTAGTTACAATTCCTCAATTTAAGCCACAAATCGAAATTGTTTAAAATTCAGCAATGTGTAAGTCCAATAAAACTGACAAATTTAAGCCACGAATCGAAACTGTCTAAAATCCACAAAATGTCCAATAAAGTTAGTCCAATAAAACTATTAAATTAAAGCCACAAATTGTAAGTTTCCAAAATCCAGAAATAACACGATGGCTAGTCAATTAAATCTATTAAACTTAAGCAACAAATCCAAAATTTCTATTATGAAATCTAGAAAAAGTGCCACAGCTCACCAAAACTGTCCAACTCAAATCCAACCTGTTTAAAAATCCACAAAATACGTTATCTTAAACTGTTAAACTTAAGCCACAAACAGAAAAATTCAAAAATGCTTAGAAATTATAAGACGAAGCCCAAAATTGACAATTTCCAAAATCCAGAAAACGTATGATGGTTAATCATCAAAACTGTATAGCTTAAGCCTCAAATCGAAACTGTCTAAAAATTCATAAAACGCATGAAGGTTTCGCCATCAAAACTGTTAAGCTTAAGCCGCAAATCAACAATTTCCAAAATTCACAAAATACGTGATGCCCATTTAAACTGTCAAACTTAAGCCACAAAACGAAAGTTTCCTTAAATCTAAAATTTTCAAAATCTACAAAATACGTGAAGTAGCTCATAAAATCTGTGAATTTTAAGACACAAATCAAAATTTTCGAAACTCAACAAAATCGAAAATTTTCAAAATTACCTCATTAAAACTGTAAAACTTAAGCCACAAATCGAAAATTTTAAAAATCCACAAATATTTGGCTTACCAAAACTCCAAAACTGTTAAGCTTAAACCACAAATAGAAATTGTCCAAAATCCAGAAAATGCACGAGGACCCAGAGGATGCATGTCATCCAAACTTTTTAAATTTAAGTCACAAATGGAAACTGTCTAAACTCTAGAAAAAAAACAAATGGTTCGCGCATCTAAACTTTAAAATTTAAGCCACAAATCGAAACTGTCCAAAATCCAGTAAATGGATAATGGTTACAAATGCGAAAACTATCGTGGCGCATAGTTCTTTTTTGCACAGCTTTCACATTACTGTGTTACATATAATTACAGAGAATAGCTGTCAAAGAACGAGTTGGCGGAGGAAATTATAGCTGACAACGAGCTTCCGTTAGTTTTCAAAACTAATAATCAATCACGAAATCTTGGGATGGCATCCGATAATGCCAGTTGTTAAAACAGTATTGAGTTGAATTGGCCTGCAAATACCGATTATAGTTATTATTACTCTGGCCGAACCACCGTTACTGATCGTAGCTTAACATTTAGCTCAACAGTACAAAAATTTCACACTTGAAAAATATTTATTCATGTATACATGATCTCGCACTTATCACACACACAGCACACATCTCTCGAACATTACATACGTTAATATTTAGAGGCACACCCATTAGAAATTATATTTGAAAACTATTAGAATCAATCAAAGACGCACACACACACGGACATAACAAATAACGTGTCGATTGACTGTCAAAAAAAAAAAAAAAACAAAAAACGCTTAACCAAAACCAAAATTTTCATTTTCTAATTCCGATAAGGTACACACAAACACACACTCACACCCAATTTACATTTCACGTGTTTGTCATAAAAAAAGAAATCTTGAAATGTTTATTTTTGTAATTATAATCTAATGTGGATCTAATGTAGGTTTTATGTGTGTGCCTTGTGTTTCTATATAGATTTGAATCGGCATCATCGAGAAGAATATTTCAATGTTTCCGACTGTTACGGTGTCAATTTTTCTATATAGATTTTCTTTATAGATTTACTGTCAAGAGGTAAGCGGTGTGTAGGTGGATCGATATTCTTTTATTTTTCTGTACTTTGTATTCTAAACTTCTTAGAATTGTGTGTACATATAATATTGTGTATATAGGTCGGTAACCTTAAATTATTTATATACAAATCGCAGGCACTACATGTGGTATAATATCTATACATGTACCTCGGTCGACCCCATTCGTGTACATATGACATCATAAATATTTGCTCAAATTTTTCATCAACCAAAAATAGAAAATTTGTTTTGTGGACAATTTTCCAATGTGTCGACACCCACGCAAAATTATATGTTAAAATTAAATTAAAACTATATAAATCATTTAGGATTGTTGCGTGCGGGTGTGCAACCTCAAACTGGCCAGGATATGCATAAATCGAAAAAATCATAACGCGACATGCTGAGACACATTTTGTAAAATGGATGTGTAATACTTGTGGAAGATATGGAGGCGATGGAGAAATTTTTTATATTATACGTCGCCTTTGTTGAATGGATAAATTGTTTAACCTCAAAATAATCTAAGTAGATATTCTTGAACAAGGATCACTAAAATAATTTATTAAAAATATACAGATCAAGAGCGATCGTATAAACACAAAAGTACTCGTTTATGTATAAATCAAATCCAGCTGTATTACTTCATTACTAATTTCATCAGTATAAGATCCATCATATATTAAGATATTTTCAAGGTTACAATATCTATTAAATATCAAGCGCGATCATCAAATGTTATAAACTATACATAAATAATTGCGATTTTTTTTTGTATATATTTTTGCGTCTGACGTATATTCACCTTCAACATCATCATGATCATCGTTATAATAATATGTATTAATACACAGAAAACTAACAGTTTATTTTATAAAATAAAATTGTAAAGATGGATGAGTACATAAAACTGATCGCAAGATATATTATAGCCCACGTTTACAAACAAACTTAGGTCGTTAAAATTTCCAAAATTAACTCCCGCGGTATCTATACGTAATGTAAACGCGTGAACAATATAAATTGGTAAAATAGCAAAATAACTAACTCTTCGAACGAAGATCATCTGATCATTTAATCAATAAAAGAACAATCGTCATTGTTGAAATTATAGTTCAATGATTTTAACACTTAGATGGCCACGGAAATGTTTAAATGTGTTAAGGTCGAACAAATTAAGTAGCATAGGCTTAAATATTTTGTATAGGCATAGAATTTATTTAATGCAGTTTTTTTCCGCCACACATACACATTGTGTTAGGAAAACCTTCGATATGCCGGTGGCTTTTATGTACGATCGATTTAACATGGCAAGTGGCAACGTTTATTTTGTTGAAACTTTATAATATATGAGCGGCATCTAATTTTAGGTAAAAATTCACATGGTTGCGGAAATAGTTACACAAGGTCAGTTACGAGATATATCGTTTTTTTTTTTTTTTTTTTTTGTGGAAATTGTTATAAATATTCAGTTCAGTTTTATATAAATAAATAAAACCAAAAGTATTTTCTTAATGTTTACCAAACACAAATTAGTTAATTAATTACTATGGACGACTTGTGAAATGAGTTGGCATAGTTGCGGAATAAATTTAGGTTAAATTTTTCGGCTATTTATAAATTTTAAATTTAACATATTATGACTAATATGTTTCGACTGGCGTCTGCATATTTATTGTGCAAACTAACAACAAATATAAATGAGATGGAATTCCGGTGTCAGTAGACAAATCGATTAGGGTAGGGCTACCGAATGGCGGATCTCTTCTCAAAGAACGCTGCGCTATGCCTTATACAATTTGTCTCCGGAGTATTAGACAGTGGTCTACTTTTTCAGTGGTTACTCTTATCAATTGTTATGTTTGTTACTTAAATACTTCTCCAGCCTATATGATCGACTATGCCTATCAGTCTAATGGTAAATAGGATTTCACCGTTCTAAAATACCTTTTATAAAAAAATGTGTTGAATTAGGAAGAAGAACCATTACCACATTCGCAGGGCCAGATTCCAGTTAACCGATCATTAACTCGATCAATCTGATACCGATCGTTAAGAATGATGACCACTACTATACCTTTTATTAATATATGAACCTACTAATCTTTTGTGCAAAACAAGATAGCTGGGCAAGATGATAAATTAAATCAGAATGATAAGCGGCGGCCGCCAATTTGGCTGACAACATAGTATCATTACTACCAATGAATAAGTAGAATTGGTTTTGGATGTAACAAAACCTTAGTTTAGGTATTTTCATGACAAATCAATTGACTATAGAAGCAGAATAATAATTAATTCTGCGAAATAAAACTTTGATACTTATAGGCGAATTGCGAAATGACGTAAACGGAAAAGATTCTGAAATATTCGTTGCCCGGAAATTGCAAACATTTACATCAGAACGTTGAGTTAGGTTTTCCGTCGAAAAATTTTGATTTTAGAGTGTAGGTGGATTTAAATGGCCTAAATTATTTTATTCGTATTTTAACCAGCTGCAAATTTTATTTTTTGATGTGAAAATATTTTTAGCGGCAGAGGCAACTAAACCAATTATATAGAAAAATGTAACGGAAATGGCAACAAAATGTAATGGAAATGACCAAAAATAAGAAAATTACGAAAAGCATATCAATATTCGTAAATTTGTAAAAGCTTACGCCTTTTCGAATTTTTATGCTTAAAAATGATTCGTAAAAATGTATAAACATTTTATAGCAGTATTAATACTGAGGTCGAGAGCTTTCGACCTCAGATTTCGATTAGTCATCAAAATCGGACCACTAGATTTGATTAGATTTTGATTTGGTTAGATTTGAGTAGATTTGATTAGATTTGATTTGATTTGATTTGATTTGATTTGATTTGATTTGATTTGATTTGATTTGATTTGATTTGATTTGATTTGATTTGATTTGATTTGATTTGATTTGATTTGATTTGATTAAATTTGATTAGATTTGATTAGATTTGATTAGATTTGATTAGATTTGATTAGATTTGATTAGATTTGATTAGATTTGATTAGATTTGATTAGATTTGATTAGATTTGATTAGATTTGATTAGATTTGATTAGATTTGATTAGATTTGATTAGATTTGATTAGATTTGATTAGATTTGATTAGATTTGATTAGATTTGATTAGATTTGATTAGATTTGATTAGATTTGATTAGATTTGATTAGATTTGATTAGATTTGATTAGATTTGATTAGATTTGATTAGATTTGATTAGATTTGATTAGATTTGATTAGATTTGATTAGATTTGATTAGATTTGATTAGATTTGATTAGATTTGATTAGATTTGATTAGATTTGATTAGATTTGATTAGATTTGATTAGATTTGATTAGATTTGATTAGATTTGATTAGATTTGATTAGATTTGATTAGATTTGATTAGATTTGATTAGATTTGATTAGATTTGATTAGATTTGATTAGATTTGATTACATTTGATTAGATTTGATTAGATTTGATTAGATTTGATTAGTAGATTTGATTAGATTTGATTACATTTGATTAGATTTGATTTGATTAGATTTGATTAGATTTAATTAGATTTGATTAGATTTGATTAGTTTTGATTAGATTTGATTATATTTGTTTAGATTTGATTAGATTTGATAAGATTTGATTAGATTTTAATATATTTGATTAGATTTTGTCATATTTTGAGATAGATATACTATAAACATAGGATGATCACTCCACCGAAGAAAAATTATTACCTAATGGATGATTTTCGCAATATATATAGGAAATGTCATCAAAATGTTAAGGCGTATGAAAAATCAAAGCGTTTACCACTCCAAACTTCATTTCCCTTTTTTGTGAACTATTGTTTAGGCCTGCCAGCAATAACTTTCGATCGGCGTTAGTTATTTCTTCTGGAAATCTAGGTTAAACTCGAGATTTTGTATCGGTCTTGTGTAATATAAAATCAAGCTACTAGGTTACGGAGATTACAAGAAACATCTAACATTGAAAAATTGTGTAATGTATGGAGAGTTAAGACTAAAACTCTTCCGTCCCAAACTTGAATTCGGTTTGCGACCTTTAAACGTATTCGC
The DNA here is from genome assembly GCA_963556175.1 of Tipula confusa. Classification (NCBI taxonomy): domain Eukaryota; kingdom Metazoa; phylum Arthropoda; class Insecta; order Diptera; family Tipulidae; genus Tipula; species Tipula confusa. The sequence continues at coordinate 14,266,385 of OY744476.1, read as the reverse complement.
TGATTTGATGGGTTGAATTATACGCAACTACTTTTTACACGCACAATTAAGTGTATTATTTTACTTAAATAGCTTATAATTATCCTATTGATAAGTCACTTCTGTTGTTAAGATATAGATATCGACATTTATTCGATTATTTTGAGCTAATGTCAATGCCATTAGACCTAATATATAAATGAATTATAGCGTTAACGTTTATGTTACACACATGATTCTGATTGTATAAATTAACGTATGAACATCGGAACCTGTTTTTAAAATTGATACCGGTTTCTAAACCTTAATATTTCTTAGCTGCTGTAAGACATTAGACAAATTTATTTATTGCTCACACAGTTCGAATTAAGGTCAACAATCCCAATTCACGTATATTCTTAATATTATTTAATCCCAAAAATCTCAAATAATATTCTTATGTTTGCAAAATTCTAAGACATAATTCGATGGTTATAGCAAAATCAAGTAAAATTTATAAATAAAATTGCAATAGTCTTGGCGCAAAACATCAACTTCGTTACTCGTCAACATGCACTGTGTAATGTTTTAAAAATAGATCGTAACCGAACATAAAAATATTTCTGCGTGCTGTGCATAAATTTCATACTACGTTTGTTATGTATCAAATTTTAATGTTTCTCTCTATTATACCAGTGCGATATTGTGTTGCGGCTGCTATTTTACTATATACACATAATACGCGCTGTTGCTGTGTTTTCACTTTTCATTTCAGTTGTTGTAATTAAACACGTAAATCTTGTAATCTCTTAAAATATTATTAAGACATAAAAATTCGCGATTTAATTTTTTTTTTATTTTTTCAATTAAATTTCAAAATAAAACCAAATAACGAAAATTCTTTTCTAATTTTAGAATGCGTGAAGTGTAAAGATCTCTTATAGGTATATGGTGTGTGCGCAAGATAAAATTATTTGCCGCCATAGCAATCGAAAACGAAATCGAAATTGAAACAATAATTTTTTTGTTTTGTGTACCACATCGGGTAAATAGCCTCATTTGAATGCTGTGTGTGTCTGTTACGTTAGAATTTTAGTTTTGTTATTATTGGTACTGTCATATTGTCAGTGTACGTCAACTTCATTCCAATGCAGCGGATAGGAGAGTTTATGTTGACTGAATTGTATAATTAATTTAAACAGCTGTTTGTTTGAAATTCAGGGAACAGATGTATCTACAAAAACTGTTTATTTTAATTGAAATACTATATGAAGATGATATTACTTGTACAAAATTTTTAGTTCTAATAATAATAATAAACAGTCAATACTTGCAATTGGAGCCACCGTTGCGGATAGAGCCTATATAATTAATAGAAACTATATCCTTTCAGAAATCACAACAACAACTTTGTTTTATCAGATTGTAAAATAATTTGGAACGTGATATTTACCAACCTTCCTATATATTTTTTAAAATTCTTATATTTTTGAAATTGAAGAGAGTCTCGCAAGGTGCCATAATCATCGATTTTATATGTTGAAACGAAAATTACGTGATAATTTTCAAAACGAAGTTTGTGAATGTTGGGAAACTATTTTACTTCGGAATTGGATCATTTTTTAACTGTAACTATTTTTATGTGACAGAAGTCTAAAAACTGTTTGGCAAAATAACCCAATTTAATTGATAAATATAACTACATCTACTAGAAATATGGCTAATGAATTGGAAATATCTAAAATCCGGAAGCATTATTTCCAAAATTCAGGAAGTATTGGAGTATTAGTCGATAAAAGCCTTGGAATTTTGACCATAAATCAAACATGTTCAAAATTCAGCAAAATACTCGAATCTAGCTTATTAAAATTGTATAGTTTAAAATATAAAATAAAACTGTATAAACTGCCATAAATCAATAACTTTCAAGATCCAGAAATTAGGTCACAATTTCAAAATAAAATTTGCAAAAGTTACGAAAATTTCCAAAAACCGGGAAATGCCTGATGATTTCAATAATAAAGCAGTAGTATTTTAGCCACAAACTGAAAACTTCCAAAATTCAGAGATTACTATGGTTAACTCATTAAAATTGTAATTTTGACTAAGATGCTTAGTCACTAAAATTGTGAAATTTTAGCCACAAATCGAAAAATTCCAAACTCCAGAGAAATACATGGTGGTAAACCCAACAAAAATGTGAAGTTTTAGCCATAAATTGAAAGTTCTCCAAATTAAGAATAAACATGATGGTAAACCAACTAAAATCGTGAAGTTTTGGCAGTAAATCGAAAATTTCCAAAATACACCAAATAAGTGATAAACCGTAAAATTTTGTCCATAAAAAGAAAATTCCCAAAATCCTGACGAAGTTGTTGCTGATTTCAAAAACTATATACCTTTAACATAAACTTAAAAGTTATAGTATCGTCAGGATTTATAATCCTGGAATATTCATCGTCCTTTTCTTTAATGCCTTAATAAACAAACAAACAAAAAAAACTGTCCACTCTAATTTATGCACACCCGTATATGTGACCACGATAATCATCCGATAATCATATAACGTATAATAATGTTATTAACCTTTTGAATCCCCATTCCCGCCCACCTCTTTCGCTTTATCTAAATAAAAAAAATTACAATCTGCAAAGCTCACACCTTTTGGAGCTCTCTGACACACACATGCACACACACTAGGCAACAAATAAATTTAACATACAGTAATAATTTATTCATACTTTGTACGTGCAAAAAATTCCATTTGTTAAATTTGCAAAAAAAAACTAAAACTAAGAATTGCCAACATTTTATATTCATAAAAGCAAAAGTGAATTATTATTAATTCCATTAATACTTACTAACAGCAACAACAACAATAACACTCTGCTATGCGGCTAGTTTCTACTATGCTGATTCATTTATATCGATTGCAAATTGCATGCAATAATAGCAACAACAAAAACGTTCATTGGATAATGAAAATTACCCTAAGTTTGAATAATTTGTATTTCTATTAAATGTACAGTTATGGGCAAATGTATTTGAAAGTAGTATTTGTATTTTAAGCTGAAATTTTTGAGCATTTTTAAACCATCCACCAAATAATGAAGTAGCATAATGCAAAAAAAACTCATATCTAGTAGCCTATTATTACATATGACGTAAGTTATTAGAATTTGTTTTGTTCATGTCGAAACACGATTTCTTGTTTAAAGTTTATCCTTTGTTTTATTTGGAGTATAGTTTTAGTCTCATATAATTGTTCTGTCGAGAACTAGTCAATATAACATATAAGTAAATTTTTTTTTTACAAATTCACTTTCGGATTAGTGTAAGTCCAAATCGCAAAAATTATGTAAAAACTACAGTATTTTCTAAACAGCCCTCGACATTTTTAAGCATAAAAATTCGAAAAGGGGTAAGTAACGAATCGAAAGCTCTCGACATCAGAATTGATACTGTTATAAAATATTAACACATTTTCACAAATTATTTTTAAGCATACAAATTCGGAAAGGGATAAGCCTTTACAGATTTACAAAAAATAATGAATATCGCCAATAACACGTAATTTTTGATGCAGAAAAATGCAACAGGTGATAGTTTACTCTATAGAAGTGTTTATTGATTTTCTTTTGGAAAATGATTTCGGAAAACCTCTTATCCCCATCGTATGGTAATATGAAACAACCGTTGATTCTTATCATTGATATTTACTATATTTTTATAGTCAAATTCAATTCTACTCCAATCGAATTTACCTTTTTGTTTGTCAAAATCCACTCGCGACTTTGAAAGTTTCGAAATATTTAAATTTCAAAATACTTTTGCGTATGACTGTATGTATAAAAAGTTACAAATGTAAATATCCGTTTGATAATATTAATAAAAAAAAATAAATAATTTCGATTGTTGCAAGAATTCTAAGAATTAATGTCTTTCTATCGCATCGAGATTAATTTCGTTGCATATGCAATTTACCAAGAAATGATTCATGTTAATTTATTACATTGCAATATAGAAACTCGACATATTATGTATGTACCATGATTGTGTATAGTGAATATCATTGCACAGTGTCAACCACCCTATAATTGTATATTTCACTTTAACCTAAAGCGAAATCTAAATATTTAATAATTTTGTTCTAGATTTCATAATATTTTGTACTGTCATACTCGTTATTCAGTATTAATAACTGGGAAATAAAATATTTATGTAAATCTGAATATAGACGGTGCGATGTGTTGATTACACTTAACATTATTGGTGTACACGTTAAATTTGTGTTAATCAATCAAAATTTTATGTTTGTATCGATCACACCTTTTAATTGTTTGACTTGTTTTGGGTGAAAATATTTTGATTTATAATTTTGTTATTGGATACAGTGGGCACTATCGTAAATTGCTTTTATATTAATCTTTAATACACGTGTGGCTTACTTGTTGAGAATAAAAATTTTGTATAGATGAAATATTTATTAGTTCCACAATGTATGATTTACGAAAAGTGAGGTTAAGTTTAAGTTTTAATTTTAATTTTAAGTGGTCGGGAATCATGTGATTACTTGTAACACTTTTTTCAGTTAATGTTGGGCTGTTCTAATTAAACAGACTTATATGAAACTTTAGACTTATACTTCCGACTATCTAGGGTTTCCAGGTCTGGTCCTACCCAATTGTTCGCTAATTGCAATTAAGACAGTCAATCAGGCGGCGTGACCTTTTATGCTTGTAACCATTTGAATTGTAAACAAATTAATGTACACTTTTAAACATTTGAGCTTGTAGGTGTTAAGTTCAACTTAAGCCTTAAACAAATGTGTACTGTCTGCATTTATAAATTGATTCATTCTAGTATTTTCTTCTTAATTGATGAGTTTACCAATCTCTTAAGTGTGTTATCTATATTATCAATCTTTTAATCATGGGTAGTTTCAACATCGATTTTCTCCAGAACAATTCTAATTTAGATAATTTTTTAGTGCTTTTATTAAATCAAGGCTTTTAAACAAGCTTTAATAATCTCAATATTTATGAAAATATATAGAAAATGCTTAAACAATTATTGGCAGGTACCGTTACTTCAGTTTATTGGGCAAAAATGTAACTATGGCCTTAGAAAAAATAGAAATACAGTACAAGCTTTATAGTTATTTTTGGATAGTGTAAATATTAACCGCAGACACGAAAAGCATCCACCCTGTTAGTAGCGTATAAGACATTACGACAATTAACTTGATTTAAAAACTCTATCGGTTTGGTTAATAGCTGATAACCTGATTTTAAGCGAAAAAACAAAATAATACATTTTAGATATAAAGTTCCACCTTCCCTCACAATACTTTTCCATGAGTTTGGATGGAACAGCACATCATCTTATATTAGAAATGGATGCCTTTTGGTTAACTTTGTTCAAAACTATCGTTTTCTTGGTATTCTAATCGACGGCAATTTAAATTGAAAGGTTCACAACGAATATTTAAAATCTAAGCATTATTGGTATCACAGAGAATATATCTCTTGCACTTATACAATGCCCTTAACATCTCCTTAGGATGGTGTATGTACCGCCAGTTGACTCCATTCTTCAATAAAGTCTCTATTGCTGGGGTGTTGCATGCAAAACCAATAAAATCTTATAGAAGAAACATAAAGCACAAATTATGTATTTTTAAGATTCTTGACCTATATTCCAATTTTGCTGTTGCTTTAGTATTCGATCGAACGTGCAATTCCAAAAGTTTGTACCAAAATTTAATTTCGATCTCGGACGCAATTTACTGCGATCTCATTAGTAAACGATAGCTGATTAAAATTAAAAATTGTATATAGTAATTAATGCCATTCTTTTCAGGGAAATAAAAAAACCATTAAGGAGAATGTTTCGATGTTGAATTTTGTAGTAGTCTCCAATAGCAGAATAACAAGTTTCCACCAAAAACTTGACGGAAAAGTAAGAAATGCGAAGTTTTACCATCAAAGCCTATGAAACAACTGAAATTAATACTCGAGTTTGAAGCCTTTTATTTAGAAAAATATGTTAGAACCACGGGACTCAAACGTCAAAAGTTTTTTTAATTAGAATAATAATTTTACAAAACGGGACATTGGAGCATTTAGACGAAACGCGAGACAAGCATTTTGAAGTTGGGACAATCCCACTGAAAACAAAACGATTGGCAGCCCTACTAACGATATTAGCTCACAACCGACTATAGGAAGGACTCTTAATTATTTCAATTCTACAAATACATACATGAGCATTTTAATCTGAGAACAAATCACAGATTAAGATTACAAATTATTGATAAATCTTGCACAAAATTTTAAAATAGAAAAAAATTTGTGGTCAAAAAATTATTTTATCGGTTATATTTTCTCAGTTCAGCGACCCGAATTATCTAATTTAAATAAGCCGCTCCTATGTTCGACAAGTAGTGAAACATATTTCCTGATCTAAGCTCCTACGATCACCGGAGTTTTTCTAAATTCCTACTAATCTAAAGCCATACGAAGGACCGCGAGGAAAAATCCAGGATATAAATCATAGGATAAAAATTTCGGGATTACAAATCCTATGAAAAAAACTCTAAGGTTAAAAAATCGTAGATAAAAAATCCTAGAATAAATCTCCTAAGATAGATAAAACATAATATAACAAAAAAATTTTAGATAACAAATCGAGGATAAAAAATACTAGTTAAAAATCCGGGATAAAAAATCTAAGGACAAAAAAATGGGATAAATAATTGTAGGGTAGAAACGATGAACGATTTTTTACTCTAGGATTTTTTAGCCTACGATGAAAATCCTAGGCTAAAAAATCTTAGAGTAAAAAATCTCAAGATAAAACATCTTGCGCTAAAAAAACCAAAGGATAAAAATTCTTATAAGATACAAATTGTATTTGACGTTTCAATGAAGTCAACATCGGGATTTAGTTTGAGTGATGCCAGTAATCCAGTAATCACACGGATACTGATCGCCAAAACCAAGGTAGCACCTACCCGAGTTAAGCAGTCTTTACCACTTCTGGAACAAAGCGGAGCTCTTCTTCTATCACTTTTGGTTAACGAATTTGATTTGACCAATAGACTGTAGCTCGAAAAATAATTCAGCGCCAATGATTAAATCAATTTTTTGCGGTGAGTAAAACTTTGGTTCAGCGAATTAGATGTTAGATGGAATTAAATATTAGGATGTATAGTCGATATGGACATACTATAGTGATATGAAGGGGACTATGGTGATGGCCCTTGCAAGTACGACAACGATCTTCAATAGTAATTAATAATTAGATGATTGGCTCTTAACCAATTTGAACAGATTTTTTAATTCTTCGACAGGTTTTTGACTTTCAGCTTTTGAAGAAGTACTATAGTGATATGAAGGGAACTATGGTGGTGACTTTAAGACTTTGACGAGTACGAATAAATGGTCGCTACATTGAGACGTACTTCTCAATTGTCACCGTACAAAATTACAGAATCAGATTAAAATTAAATGCGGTTTCAACTGTACAACGTAAACGTGTTAAATATAAATTCGCGTGTTAATTAAATTGCATTTTTCAATATGGATAAATAAAACAAGTAGTTAAATCATAAATAAGAAAATTGGTTTTGTGTGCCAAAGGGAAATGACAGCCAAGTAGGGCAAGCAGGTATAGAACATTTCCTTAAATTTATTAAAATTTGTTGACCAAAACTCATAAATATATTAGCTAATTAGTATTCGGGCCGATTAGGCAGTTTTATTTATTTATTACAGATTGTCACGAAATACAATACTATATTATATACAACTAAAATGTTTTAGATCAAGATCATCGTATTTTAAGCATTCACACATTTACAATGTGTACTCATTCAATCATTTATCGCATGTTATAAGTTGGTCGTTTATAAATTCCCACCGTATAAATACACCAAAAATAAATCAAGAATCCGCCAATCATTAATCAACCCCGACACGAACAAAAACTTTATGTATACTTTTTTTTACTTACATGTGTGTACCAACAATGTAACATAACATGTCATTCCGTCGAACAAGATTGATCTTATCACCCATGCGCCGCTCGCTCGCAGTAACAAAATTTCTTTTTCGTTATTAAATTTTTCAATCACAATCAGCCTCCGGCTAAAAATATTTTTTAACTATATGCATAATTTCGGGTTAATTAATAAAAGCTCTCGCTTATACAGCTTTTTTTTTTGTCTCTCGAGTGTAATAAAAAAGTTTATTACGTTTAAGTATTCGAAAGTTTTTTTTTTTTTTTTAATTTAAAAGAAAAATTAAATTAAATTGTTTATCGTACAAAAAATTAAATAAATAAATTGTCTATGGCCGCATGGATAATCTTACGTACTTAAGAGATGTGACCTAAAATGTCATGTTCATATATAAATAATCATAAAACAACTTTTAACTTTCTTCTAGATCAAATCAATCAAAATGATCTCTTTTTTCGACGTAACATTTTTTTTTGTAGGAGCCGCAAAGATCGTACCACCGCATCAAGATCAAAATGTCCATCAGATTTGTAAATTGATTTTCACTATGACCATTACGGTTTATAAACGTAAATGTCTATATATTCTGTCTTTTTAAATCGGATTATATTATTATGATGAGAGTGATGATTTTGCGTTAAATTAATTGAAATATATACAGTATAATCTGTAGAGCCTTAACCAATGAACATTTTTTGATTCTTTAAACGGGATCGATTTTGTTTGAATGTTTCTAAAGAAGATATAGTTCCAGGACATTGTGTATAGATGACACTCTAACCATATCTTGTAATCACTCAAATTAAAGGTAAATTAGTGATAAGCTGTCATAATTATATGCCAGCATTTTTAAAATCAACCAAGGCGTTAACGATTTATTACAGTAAACGTTAATAAAAAACTTCAGCGCCCATGATTCACACTTATATTTAGACGATGTTTAACAGCGACAACCCAAAAGATAATGAAAGTTTATAAATTAGCCTCCCATCACAACATAATTTGCTTGAAAAGTACGTTTTAAAGCAATAAAATATTTACGCTCCCGCACATTATCGATTTGCATATTGACAGATTTTTTAAATTGATCCATTTTAGTATAGCTTGAATGAAGGTAGTAAAGGTAATTACTACTTGCATTCCTTTTCCGTCTACCCAAACGCATGTTCTGTATAATTTGTGCTTTCACGATTTCTAACACATTTTTAATTTGGATGTTCCAGCAAACCTGTTAATACTTTATGGTTAAATACCGAATGCTGTATCTTTAGTAATTGTCACAAGCAAACAAGTTGGCCCAAAGATTTAGTTTTGATACTTTAGGTATTTAATTTAAAATAAGAAGTCTGACTCTGCTTATGTAGCTCTAAACTAGTGATAGATCATATTTTAATCTAGATAATCAGATATGTTAGCTCTTACCGTATCTACAACGTGGCTCTCCTGCCACTATCCTAAACGGATGGTACACCATCCGTTTAGAATAGGCTTGTAAAACGTGAAAAATTCAAGATCACACAATTTAGATGTAATAGAATAGATATTAGAAAAGTGTACCCAAAGTTGATAGCACCCAAAGTTATCAGTTAAAAAATAATATTTTTTTAAAATTACTTCTTAACCTCTTAATCGATTTTAAACAAAATACCACTATTGTGTTTAACTTTTAATTACCTTTAGTTTGAGGGGTCACAACATATATCATAGAAATGATAGAAAATGATGGTACTGCAGCTTGGGAAAAGGAAACACAGTCGGATCAAGTAACTACAAAAAATGTAAATTAAAAAGATTAATTTTGACAGAGTAAAAATAGCTCATCTACAGTCTGGTACGAAGACCAGATAATATAGTAGTTTAATTGCTTTACAAAATATTTTTCTGCTAAAACCAATTAACCAAGCACTGAACGCAGTTTAGTTTTAATTTTTGGTACCAACACAATTATGAAATGATGTGTCTTATCAACATAAATAAATCTAGTGCTGAAATAGTCCATTACTTTGGCCCATTTATGTGAACTTGCACAGTCGCAATACCTCTGATTCTTTCAATATATACGGATTTTGACGTTCTGCGATACGATTTTGTGAGTATTTTTGCCACCATTTCAGATAAGCCATCGGTCAATTTATGCGGAATCCATTGTGCGTAAACATGACACAACAAATGTTTATGGAAAATCTTATAGGTATGCTATACTAATCTCTAAAGTGTTCTTACCGCTTGTTAAGCGTTCTACAGACCATACTGTATATTTTGCGATTATGATAATTTTCTAAAGAAATATGGCCAAGCGGTATATTAACCGATCAAAGTTAATTGAAATTCGCATAAATTGGCATGCATTCTACGGATATTACAAACAAATTGTGTGAACTTTTTAAAAATTAGGAAGAAAGTAAACTTGTTGATTTGTGAGAACTTCTTAACACTTTAAACATTGGAACATACATTTATAATTATATTACCGAGTTTGGTTATGATCAAAAACGACAGTTGACCATATATGTATAATATATATATATAGTGTACTTTATAGTTAATGCAACACTAACCTACTTTAAATTAATCGATTTTCACCCACAATGAGTGACATCCATTAAATTTTTTATATAATCTTACCTCTTTATCTCTCGTTACTTTTCTGGAAATGGAAAAGTATACGTATTTGACGCCTCCCGCTCAATGCAACACAATTAATAAAAATTAGTCTGAAACGAAACGAAAACAAACAAAACAAATGAATTAATCAAAAAAAAAAAAATAAGTTGAATTGGATTTAATTAACAATTAATTGATTTTCGATTTCAAGTCAAGTCATATATCTGTCATTATATTATGTACGTCATTTTAAGTATGTCAATTATAATATACATGTACATTCATAAAAACGATCGATGGATAACACAAAAAAAAACTCATAGTCATGTGTCACGTTCAACTTCTGTCCATTTATAGTTTAACTGTGCATTTACATACACAAAACTATTAAATTTTAAATTATTTTATTTTACTATGACGCTAATGGTACGGTATGTTATGTTTATCGGACTCATCGCTTTGTTGAATTACGTTTATTGACCTTATCCATATGCATATGTCATAAATATTATGTAGAGTAGTGAGGTGACTAATTTGTTATGTTTTTGATTTTTTTTTTTTTTTTAGGAATTTAGATAGACAACTCAAGTAAATAATAAAATTAATTTGCAAGATGCGCGTGGTTATAGTTAAATAAATTTGCGCCACGTTTGGTAATTTTGATTTGCGACCACATGCGAATTTAATTGATTTGACGTTTTTTTTTTTATTATAAAATTATATAAACGCGATTAGTGGTATAGTCACGAGAGTTATACAGTAATTTACAATTAGTATGTTAGTTTCCGGGGTCGTTGCTATGAAATTTAAATACTACAAACTTTGGTATGCAGAGGTTGTAAACAGCACTTACCGCGTCTCTAAAGTGACCATTTGCGCCACTTATTATGAATTGGAGAGCATTATAGATAGTCAAGGCAACGAATGATGGTTTATGCACAATTCGGTCATCGGTACAACATGTAATTATTTAATTTCTATAATTAAGGCGAGTCTCGAATTCGGTGCCGCTGATTGGCAATAGGTGACGAGGTTTGAGATAATGAAATTTATTGTATCATTATTACTGCGCTAAGTGCGTGCTGAACAGCTCTCGACCCTTAAATACAGTGGTTATCTCATACATGCTTGCGAGCGATGATACTCGCCAGTCATGATTAACATATTTGCATAGTGAAAATCCTTTGTGAATTTATTTGTTAATATATTTTACAGAAACATCTTTTGCTGGCGACATCCGAAGGATACTTGGCATTTATGTTGATTCACTTAAGTTTCGTCAAATTGAAATGTGTCCTGACGAAAGATTTCCCTTTGAAGTTTTGTTTTGTCGCCAATTGGAATGACATTTAGCATCCCATTCCCAAATTGTGTTCATAGTTTGATGACTTTGGTGAGCTTGCCACTTCTGTATTTTTGTCCCTGCTCTTAGTTTTTTACTGCAGGATTAACGTCTACCGTGATAATAAACCTAACACACACTTAACGCAATAAATAAAAAATTGATGTACCAGCCTAAATGTGGATTACAAATTATACATACAAAATTTTACATTTTTCATTCATTTATTGCCATGCGTAAAATTTTTTTTTAATTAAAAAAAAAAAAAAACGAAAACGTAGTTGGTGGGAATCGAACTTCTATCTCTGTCCATACAAATGACCCACTTCTATAAGACCCACCATACAAGTGACGCATTTGAATTTTAAATTTTAAGTATTTTATTTTTTGAGTTTGTTAGGAACTGCATGTGATGCTGAACTAAGATATTTCTGAATGTGGTACTATACTACTATAGTAATATAACTTCGAGGCTCCTGAATAGAAGAAATATAATTTTATCATTCATAATATTACTTATCTGCATAGAACACTGTGGAATACTACTAATTTGTTTGCCCTAATGCAATTTTTGCTACTGGTCGTAGGCCTATTTAAATTAAAATCAAAAATTGCCCAAAAAGTGAATAAAGTGCTAAATGTGATCTTTCCAGTTATCTTCTAATTACTTTGAAGTCCACTTATATCTTAAGTAATGGAATTTATTATGTAATGGAGCTATTTCGGAAGGAATCAACTTATGTTTAATTTTTAATATGGGTTTCGTAGAATACTGTTTTTTACAATAAAATACATCATTTTGTTCCATTTTTCGTGTAAAAACTACATAAAGTATAGAAAAGTAGTAGTATAATATAGATAATTAAGAAATATTTAGTATCGCTATTATTATAAAACCAAGTGCTCAGATTGATAAATCTAAGCGATGATCCTCTTTTGGAGTATAATCTTTTTTACAAAGCTAACATACCGTTATTTAAGTCATCAATGAGAAAAGTTTATATTATAGTTGGGACATTGTAGTAAATTTTAATTTATTACAAGTGAGAATTTCAACGAATTACAAAATTTTAAATTTTATAGTATGTATATAGTTTATCGTGGGTAGTTTATTGTCGCAAAACACACAATTCATGGGAAAACCATATAGTTGAATGATTTATTTTGATTACCCAAATGGGATTACAAATATATATATTTGCGATTGTGCGACATTAATTAGCGAAATTTTGTAAATGAAACACGCGATAATTAGTTTAGTTGCACAGTCCTGTAAATACGAGTATTAAACGGTTAGCATATTCACCATATATTAGAAAAAAAAACTATTTATATTAACGCACGTAGAAAGTTTAACTAAATATACCTACTTGAGTTTGTCATAAATTTTACCTCATACAGTGCTTATAATATGTTAACAGCAGACCTATTCAAACAGAAATAATAATATTATTGTTTAATGGTATATAAATGGTTAACTGATTAATATCCCCGTATACTTTATTTTGAAATGCCACACCTGAGTGCAATTAAAATAAAAAAACATATGTGTACTTATATGTACTGTGTGGCTTATTGTTAAGCAGATATTTACGACATTCAAAACACCAAAATCTATAAAAATGTAAAACTTTCAATTTTTTACAATTTTTAGAAAATTTTCACTTTTCAATGTGCGCGATTTCTTATCTGGGTACACTAATCTTAAATTTTATTTTAATTTTAATTAATTGTGCATTATATATTTATATATATATATATATATATATATATATATATATATATATATATATATATATATATATATATATATATATATATACCGCATGTATGTTGAAATTGTTTATTTTGCTAATCGCAAAATAGGATCGAAAATCGTTTGTTTACCTTTGGGGTATTAATTTTCTACTGGTTAGCATTCTGCATGAATTTGAACTCTATGTACTCTATGAGTATGTATGTTGATAGGTGATTGGGATCTGGAAGTTCTATTATTTTTTAATTAAATTGTTAATTCTATTTCCTTGTTTGTTGTGAAAGTATGTCAGTATATAGCATGTTTGTAATTTATTCTTAAGAATTTGCGAAATTGTTGCTAAATTTATATAAGGTTTGGTATATTCAACTTTCTAATTTTCTCTGTGGGAGAGCAAATGGCATCCACAAAGCACCCGCAAACGAGACTAACGCTAGAAATGTTAGAAGACGTCATTAAAACGTATAGGCTCTTGCTACCTCTTTATCAAAATTTGCCATCGTACTATTAAAAACCATCTAAGGGGCTTGTTTCCTTTCTTACTCGGCACTATTCATTAATTGTTTAAACGAATTAAATCATTATAGCGAAATTATAACAATTTTAACATAGAATTTTGCTGGCCGAAACATGCAAAAACATATTAATAAAAAAAGAGCCAATTCAAAATGTACAATTTCTATATTGAAATAATAAATCTAACTTGAAAAACTTGCAAAATTATGCCTAACATGTAAAAATCCTTAAAACGTAAGATAGTTTAACGCCCATAAAAACTGTCAAAAATATGCCTCAAATAGAAATTTTTTAAATAAGCAAAATACATGACGGTTACCATAAAAACCGTCAAAATTAAATTTTTGTGGAGAAAAAATTTTTGTTTACAAGTGAACAAAAACGTGCAACCGGGACAGGGACTCGAACCCCAGACCCTTGGATAACAACTCCAATGCTCTACCGACTGAGCTATCCCGGCTCATACGACAAAACATATGAAATTAAAATTTTAAAAACGATTTTTTAACCGTTATTTGCAGTTTTAATCAAATATTCATTGCGTTTGGTCATTTGACAAACACAAATCCTTTTGTTTTTTCCAATTTTATAAATTTTAATAAAAAAGAAATTTAAGTACCTAGTTTTCTAAAGTTTTAATATTTTAAATATTGATAAAAAGAAGGAACAGTTATTATTTTGTTTGTACATTTTAAGTTGTAGTCTGTGTTACGTGATAGTAATAAATAAAAGTAGCCGGATACAGCTAAAATCAAAAGTCGTCGTACGCTTTGCGTATGATATTTGCTGTGAGTAGATGTTGCGTTTAGGAGGAAAAAGGTTTTCGACACTCGATAATGCAAGAGGTTACCTAAAACTCGACTAAAATCGATTTAAAAGACTAAGAATTTTATTCAATAAAAATAAAGGCAAAGACAAATATGTCATAATAAAAAGACTATAAAAGAGACGTAATGTTTGAGAAACGGAGGATTACTATTGCTTACAAACAAAGAGGATGGCTTCATTATAAGTTATTTATAGCGAATAAATTGCCTGATATACAAATAAATGTCGAAGAGCATACATTCCTAAATTCATCTAAATGTGTTATATTCAGCCGTGATTTGATGACAGCCAAGGAAAAAGAGATTGCCAGAGAGTTCGAAAACCAGAAAGAATATGTTGTTGTTGGCTTTTCGAATCGTTTCGTTTTGCTTTTCGGCTTTTCTAATATGTAATTTTGACAAGATATATGCGGGAATCTGGATCGATTTAAATTTGTAAGCGCACATGAAGAAATTAACTGATAATTGTAAAACCAGACTGAATGTTATCAAAAGAGTGAGTAAACCAAAATAAAGAATGCGCGTGTATGATGATGGTTCTAAGGATGGATTTAACGCGTTAACCAAAATTGAGAATGCATGTGCTAAAGTGGTATTAGGAGTGAATAATTGAAACCTTATACACACTCTATGGTCTGAAGCTGTATGCGAATGATTATGAAAGATAACGCGTTAACGAAAAAAAATAATAGCTAGATTGCAGGCAGGAGCAATCTTCAGAAAAACCCAAAGGACCAGCGTGATTTTGGAGATTATATAATACTCAACAAAATTCAATAAGTGTTTCCAACTATTCTCTCTGAAAATCTGGTAGTATGCTTGAATTTTGGAAACACGACAAAAGCTTTGATGAGAGTAAAGAGAGAATTTTACAAGATGCAAATGAAATATTTTATTCATTTTATTCAGGAATTTGCATTCCAACACTAAAAAAGAGAAAATGTTGAGAATAAATGATAGCACTCCATGTCAAATATGAACAAGTCTACTGGACTCATCAGTTTGGTGTATTAAAAAACTCTACAGAATGAACTTTCAAATTCACATAACTTAAATATTGCTATCATTCCTGCATAAGCTCTCCCTCTACCAACCAAACACTTGTCATTTAATTTTTACTTCGTCATAACATGTGCATACCGCTCGTAATAATAACAAATCCATCTGTTTAATTAAGTCTAATTTATACCTGTCATTATACACCTATCAAAGCATTAAACTGTTAGTCATATACACACATAACGTAATTAGTATAATTTTACTGTAATTGAACTTCGAGCCGTGTTCACATTTACAAATCAATTAGAGTAAAAAATTCAAAACAATTATTTTCTAATTTTCAAAGAAAAACAAAAAAAAACAAAAGAAATTAACAACAAACCGTCATCCATTGTTATAAATTTAAAATCGTTGACTTTAATACACCATTTATTTTCAGTTCGTACAACCGTGACATTCAAAAATTTCTATTTCTAATTCATCGTTACATTTTGTTGACATCAAAGTACCGGAAAGAATGCGATGGTGTATATTTTCCCTATATCGATATTGTCGATAAAGTTCCTAATTTATTGTCAAATTGTGCGTGAAATTTTCGTGTTACTTTTTAGCACGGGTTCACATTTTATATGTTTATTCGATTCATTACGGTAAATTGTATTTGTACATATACCTTTTAAAATGGAGGTTATTTAAGAAAAACAAAAATTTTTTGATCGAAAAATTTATCAATAGATGTCATTTTATGGTGAGGGTGCAGATTTACCGGTGTAGTTTCTAAGTAATTTAAAACAATTGAGTTTACTTACAACTTAGGTGGCACGCAATATTTAAAAAGATGAATTTTGACATTTGGAAGCTGTGAAGTGTAGACTATATATAATTCGTGTAAGTACTGAGGGAAACTATAATAATTTAGAGTATAAATAATGTGCCATCAAAATCTACGGCGAAGACGGGACTGATAGATAATAAAAAGTCTTTAAAAAGTATTTACCTAAACAGCCAAAAAGAATTTTTTGAGTTGAAATCACGGCCAATAATGAACTTTCGTCACTTTCATCCCAAGATATGAAAAAGTTGTTCGTTTACTTATTTGTTTCCATTTTGAATTTATATTGTTGTCACACTTAATCCATTTTAGCCTTTAGTCCTTCATTGTGTTACGTTTGATGGAGAGGTCCACCTTTTGCTGTTTCTACTGGATAAATAGCATGATAGAATATTTATCCTTCTTACTAAGATGCGGCTGTTTTTATCGCTTTCAGGTTTGCCTTTTTTGATGATGATGGCCTGCCATTAGAGTATTAAATCTTAAAGCTGCAATTCTGCAAATATGTCATTATTTTCACATATTGGTGTAGCACTCTAGATAGATAACCTAGAATGGGTGATTTTAAATGGAGGTCTAAAATCTTAAAAGTCTGATGTTATGTTTTTTCTGTCATAGAAATCGTACCGTAATCTGCATTTTTTTTGAGTTGCACGTAGAAAGTGGCGTGATCTGGTGACGAGTAGCTAAAGTGAAATACTAAATTGATGTGTGTTAAAACAAATTTTGTTTTGCATTATCGTTATATAATATCGGATAATAGATAATTTATGAATTTCGTGAACATGTAATGAATACAAAGTGGGTGGCTTCAAATCATATTTTAATAAAAGTCATAACCCGTGAGATAACAGACAAAATGAATCAAAAAATTTGTTATAAGCAGTTAATCCACTTAGGCCAGTAATGGCCGGTTTATTATTATTATTATTTAAATTTTAGAGGTTATGTTTTACTGATATCCTTTTATATTGTATATAGATATGACAATATCAAAGGATAAAAATTGGATTACCTAATCACAAGTACGAGTATCAAATTTTTTTAATTGGAACATTACTAACTAGTAAATATATGATATATAAAGCATAACAAAACATAAATCATGAACATCAACCATCCAATTTCAATAATCGTGTTTACACAAAATCGCGTTGAAACAATTGAAAATGCTATTTAAAGCATCAACGAATGAATATAAAATGTGTGGCTTTAGAATGGTTGCGGCAAATTTGGTAAAATTTCTTTGATTTCTTTGAATAGACATCTTATTTTTTTAAAATAAATTATTATGACCTGAACAATTTTTAAAAGTCTACAATTAATTTAGATGAATTTGCCAAAATTATATAAAACTGACCGGAGACGACGAAAAAAATTATGATGATTGATCGCCATAGTTGAGTTTATGCACGCAAATGTTAAATATAAAAAACATTGTAATTGAATAATTAAATATGTTGCAAAACTAACGATTGTGTGTGTGTGGGAAATTATGAACGTCCATTTAATAAGTTTTGATCTACATTGAAGATTGATCACTATAGACAAGATCGAGATAAAACATTTTTAAATCTATTAAAATTATTATATTATGTCTTTCGTTTGTTTAGGAACTCGATTAAATTTTACGTGACATGCAATAAAAATATGTTTTATGACATGTTGTTGCATGTCAATACAAATTATTCGTTTGTTTTCATTCATAAAATTCGAATATTACAAATCATAAATGTTTTATGTTGTGTAATGCGAAATTGCCATTTTTTTATGTTTGTATTATTTTTAATGCGAATAGATTTTGTTGGGTAATTATTTTTAGGTAAATAAAACAATGTTGTTAGGAAATTAGAAATTTGTGGTTTATAGGGTAATTTTTTTGTATTGAATTGATTTTGAAAATGGACTTTTGATTGCGATATGCAATATTCACGATAAAGAATTTAAGACTAAAGAACTAACATTTTTAAAAATCGGGCTCCTCGACCTTATAAAGACGACTACTACACCAATGACATTTCCATCACTTTTTCGCAAAATAAGCATCATTTGGGGAATTGTTGATTTACTTTTTTAATTTGATGAAATCTACAGCTAAGGCGCATGGATTGCTTTTAGGATCATAAAGTAAAGCTGCATTATGCGACAGAAGTTGGTGAGAATGGTTTTAACAGTTTAAAAAAGGTGAATTTTACAATGCTATCCCTATGAATAGCTTCAAAAGAAGAAGCGTAATTTCATCGTAGTTTTCGGACGCTGCCAGAAAGATGGGAAGTAGTTAATAGTATTGGATCTTAGCGGAGATCCAGTTCCAGCTACGGAGCATAATCTTATCAAAACACCGATACCTCAACGTTGCATTGCACTAGTCGCTCAGCCAGATACCATATAACCCTTAATATCTTGGCTGCGATGGAAGGAATGATGCATGAAACTATGAAGGTTTAACAATCACATATACATGCTGCACAATTTACTCATAACCTTCACATCAAGCCTCGAACGCGTCAGAAACGGAACGATTATAATACGCCTCGTACGAGCCAGGGCGTTGTGGTCCAATTATCAATACTTAAGGCACCCTTGCTCAGGGTAAATCTCGAACTCAAACATTTGTTCACGCACGCTTTGATTCTAGCAGATGTGAATCGTCCGATCATATAAGTGCCGATTTCCATAGCAAATTCGGTCTCAAACGCATTTGTCGATCTCAAACGCAATTAGGCTGGTTTATTCAGTAACTCAGTTGTCAATCAATACTATCATCAGTTTACCACGGATATTCGGCATGTGAAGGGTAAAGACGATGTGATTGTGGATACACTATCTCACACGATCAACCACGAAGCGGCACCAGATAAAATCATACAAACACAATCAAAACAGTAATTGAAGCTAATTTCGACTATTACACTCAGGCAAAATAGCAGACTTAGAACTTCAGAATTATGGTTCCGGACGTCGCGCTAGTTAAAGCAATTATAAACTAGAGCTTTTTAGAATGCCTGGCTTTCAAATATCCTGCAAAACATCCACTGGAATCAATCGCCTATATATTGCAGAGCCGCTCCGTCGAACAATCTTTGAAACTTAAGATATTTCTGGCCTAATATAAAAAAGGACGTCAACCTCTGGACACAGTCTTGTTTATCCTGACAAAGTTCAAAAGTTTAAAGGCATACAAAGGGCGCCTTAGGACAAATCGAAATTCTACCAGGTCGATTTAAACATATTCACATGGACATAGTGGAACCTCTTCTACCGTCCAATGGATATAGATATCTTTTAACCAGTGTTGACCGTTTTACTTAATGGTCCGAAGCATATGGCATGAGCGATATGTCAGCACAGATCATGGTCAAAACATTCGTAAACAATTACAATTCTCGATTCGGCATTCCGCTTGAAATCACGATCGAGTGTTATATGAATGTGTTCGAAATATCTGAAGGGAAGGTTTATGAAGTCACTCCAAAACAATATTCTTATAGAGTATAGATTCAAGAAAGGAAATTTAATATAAAACATTTTCAATAAAAATATTAAACTAAAATTTCAGTATAGTAAAGTTGAACCCTTTAACAAATTTAAATTATGTATATTTCCAATCTTGGCAACGGTTACCCTACGAATTGTCAATGTAAATTGTTAATATCGATAAAACCATCGTCTTATCTAAACGACCAAATCTATACAGTAATATAAATTTACTACTGTAAGCCAACGTTAAGTTATTATAAATTGTAATATACCGCACTTAAACGAATTATCCCTACTCATCTGAACATTCATCCTACCTTTGTTTCCAATATATATGGATTCGATTTCCTTTTCCATGGAAAAATGATTAATTTTTAACTGTTAAATAAATAATTTAAAAATATATAAGAAGTGAATGGCTTGGGGTTAATAATTTACTATGTTCTTGAAAACTATTGATGCGATGATATTAGTTGAGTCATATAATATAAATTTTAAATCGTAATGAACTCTTTCGATCATGGTGTATATCGTATTATTACCATATTCGATTTAAATTAGTTACATTTACCTTCTTATAAACACTATTCTATTGTTACATTTTATTTATTGTAATATTTTGACCGCCAAAAGAATAAAACCAAAGTCATGAATTACCTATATACTCGTATAAACACAAAAATCCGGAATTAACTTTAAGTTATACGACGGTTGTACGGTAAGTATATTTTTTCGGTAATAGATGGTGCCTCGATACAGTTTTTATATCTGTCAAATTTTAATTTGTGTTTGACAGTATTTTCCGATGAACGGAAAGCTTACGATTTAAAGCAATACTAAGGTAAGTAATATTAGTTTTGCCAGATACTTATCACATGACCCTCGTATCACTATATTTACGAAGAAATAGCATTGATCTCAAAGTGCATTTTCACGATATGGAAATTTAAATTTTATAAACGATAAAAATAATAATAAGAAATCATAAATTATAATAATACATCCGACTATATATAAACAGTCGAGCGGAAAAGGGCGAATTACTCAACAATATACACAATCGAAAAAAATTAAAAAAAATTATGCGCGCGATTAGAATTTATCCGAAGGTTAGAAATCGATCTCACCAGGTAGTCGATAAAATTAAAATAAAAATCAAATTTCTATACCATAAATGAAACGATCGATTGATCGAACGTTTGTTCGGCCTTCGAGACCTCAACTAATATATATAGTGACAGATTTTTATTTTTTTATTTTTCTATACGTTATTTCCGTTTATCCAATCGCCAAGTTATTATACTCAAATAATAAAAAAAAAAATGACAAGTGAAATTTTGTAAGTGAAGGTTGTTCACTAACAACAACAAAAATAGTTTCCGTTCGTACACAGTAGCTAAAAATAATAATTTTTCACGCCTACGAATTTTTAAATAAATGTGGCGCCTAAAGTCATTACGGGTTATATATACATATGCATTGTGATAACATGACAAGACGTTGCATTGACATTGAGCTACATACACCATAAATATATGTTACTATAAATTATAATTTATTTTGGAGACTTTAATCTAAATATTTTAAATAATTTTAGGCCACGTTCAACCGGACGTTTTTACTAAAATTGTAAACAGAATTTGTTTGTATTAAATATTTTCGTTAGAACATTGATGTTCGTGATTTTTGCAAACACATGGCGAAATATTTGAAGGGCAATCGTTTTATTTACATGAAAGTTGGAATGTCAAAATGTGTTTAAATTGTTAGTTGTGTAAACTAAACTATAAAAATGCTGTTATTTTCATATAGTAAATGCAAGGGTATTTTTGTGTACAATACGTTCAAAAGTTTCAAAAACCAGTCAGCAAACTGTTCTTTCAAGCCTTGGAAGCTAGTTTTGAACTCTACTAACGGTCTGCAACAAAAAACGGCCAATTTAATTTTTTTTACAGAATTTGCCATTTTGAAGAGTTAAAGTCTCATTTTTCAGGAAATTTAATATTTTTTTGACCAAACCTGCGAGAGGGAAAAAATCAATTCAGCAAACCTTTCATTTGATTTTATAATATCAGATATCCTTAATATCATTTGAGGGCTTGTTTTGAACTCCTCTAACAGTCTGCATCAAAAAATGTCAATTTAATTTTTCTACTGAATTTACCATTATCTAGAAGGGTTAATTTTTGTTGGCAAAACCTTCGAGAGATAAAAAATTTTGTCACCAAACTTTTCATTTGATTTTATAGTAGCAGTGGTGCAATTTCGGTTCGATGATAATGATAACTGATAAACTTATCATCGATGAAACACAAATCGCGATTCCCTTTTTGTGTTAAACAATAAACTTGTGTCAAATTTAGAGAAAAAATTAGATATATTATCATTTCGATTTTGATGCTGAAAAGTATTTATCGCCGATGATAAAATTACTGCCTTTGCGCCTAAATTTATGTGTTTCGTGTGTTGTATCATTTTATATATTCTATATGTGTGTATTCTATATGTATGTTGTATGTATTTTTTTAATGATAAATTTTGAAAAATAATTACGTAGTTCCAGTTTTAGCAAATAATATTTAATTTTACCATAATAATAATAACAATTTGCTTCAATTTTACAAAATAATACAAAGATTTATATAAATTTGTGTAGACAAAAAATGTTTTCCAAATTTTGACATATATTTTATTTAGATATAGAAACATATATAACACTGAACTGAAAATGTATAACAGTTTTCACTGACATCATGCGTAAAAAACTCAGAACTAATGTATTTTATCAATTTGGTAAACCGGAATCGCATTTTTGATGTTGATGATAAAATAAAACGATAAAAGCAAATGAAAACGTATTGATACAATTTTTTTTTCATTCTCTTTTCATCGAAACAGAATCGAGCCCCTGAAAAGGATTTATCGCCGATGATAAAATTACTGTCTTTGCGCCTAAATTTATGTGTTTCGTGTGTTGTATCATATTATGTATTCTAAATGTGTGTTGTATGTATTTTGTTAACGTTAAAATTTGAAAAAAAATTACGTAGTTTCAGTTTTAGCAAATAATATTTAATTTTACCATAATAATAATAACAATTTGCTTCAATTTTACAAAATAATACAAAGATTTATATAAATTTGTGTAGACAAAAAATGTTTTTCAAATTTTGACATATATTTTATTTAGATATATAAACATATATAACACTGAACTGAAAATGTATAACAGTTTTCACTGACATCATGCGTAAAAAACTCAGAACTAATGTATTTTATCAATTTGGTAAACCGAAATTGCGTTTTCGATGTTGATGATAAAATAAAATGATAAAAGCAAAGGAAAACTTCATGATAATTTTTTTTTGCATTATCATATCATCGAAACAGAATCGAACTCCAGATCATTTGAGAGAGTTTATGGAACGAGGAAGATGAGAGGTTTAAAAACTAGTTCAGATACTATAGACAAATCACATCTGATATTGGTGACGAATCACGTCTGATATTGCGACGGATAGTGGAGGAAAAATGATTTTCTTTACATTCTGTTCGACAATATACGTTAGCTAATTTGTGACCAAAACCGATAAAGCTTGATTGTTGATACGGTGCAATAAAGTAAAAAAAGCCTCAGTTTTAAAATATGACAATTGTCACACACATCATTTAATTCGGCATCCGGATGTAGCGCACAATTTAACACCTATATGTGACCTGATAATTAAAGTAATTCCCAACTAACATTTAAATTACCAGCTTAAGCCCCACTTTTCATATTTCGATATGGAATAATTACAATAAATCATAAATTTAATATACGAGTTACATAAAATATCTTCCCTGCTGTGTCAAACCCCGGTTACGGCCATCGTATATCATAAAGAAAATAATAAACAAAAACCTCGAAGGTTCAAGTGTAAATCAAATTAACCTTAAATATTTAATTAATAATAAAATAAAAAACCGTTAGCTTTCTTTATTCAATCTTGTAGTTTTATTACAAAACTGTTTTGTATTAGTTTCGTTGAGATTTTAATCGAAGAATAACAATTTATCACAACAGAACTATTAAGACAATATACAATAACAAATCATAATCCGTATAATGTCGTATGTATTTAGTTATATGTAATCGAATATATACGTTACAAGCGCAAGTAGGTAGATTTAGTTGCTGACCTTGGCGCATAGATGTATGTTTTGGAATTGATGGAAGAATAATGTATAAATTCCCACAAAATACGCGCGCAAATTTTTTTATACATATGTACATTTGTATAGACATAGAAGCGCGCACACACTCATACGTATGAACATGTTTGAACGAGATTAATGACCTAGTATTATGACTTTGTTAATTATACCGCGTTCGCTTTACACAGGGATATTTTATGACTGTCGCGTATGATGAAATTTCAAAATAAATAAAAGTTGTCAAGGGGGTTAATTGGTCTTGGGTCAAATGAAAGTAATAAAACATGACATATCTGCGGTATTTTGATAATTAGACTTAAGAATTAATTACTTTAAAGAAATATGTAAAGACATCTACCTACACACAGAATGCAGTTATGGCATGATGTATATGGTATTGCTAAGAATTTTGTAAAAATCGATGACTAACACTTTTGTTGGGAATCTTTAGATATTTGAGAATTACGCAATGTCGTTAAACTATACTACATGATAAAATGTGTGAAATTGATTTGGTTAATCTACGTCTAACAATCGTCATATTAAAAGTGAAACTGTTTTAATTTGTGGACGGAAGTTTTGTGGTTGAATTAACCAATTATCAACTTAGTTCTAACTTCTAAGAATTACTTGTCTTAATGTGCTAATTAAAACGATTTTTATTTTATTTAAGTATAGTATCGTCAAACTAATTGATTTGATTTGAGTATTCGAAAAGAACAAGTATATGTATCATTCAAATTTCACATATTACGAAGTACTGAAAGGTACCATCCTTGTTATATCACTTGGTGGTTTCCTTAGTGTATGACCAATCCATATCCTTTTTTTTATATCAGTCACAAGGTCCAACTATTTCGAGATTCTGTGTAGTTCGATGTTGATTGCATCGGTTGGTGTCGGTGGCATCGGTTCATATTCATGTCGTTAGCAGGCATACAGTAGCGAGAATGAAAAGTGCAACGTTCTTCAGGGAAAGTTGCGCATATTGTCTTATGCTCTTTTCGTAGTAGGCTGATTTTATAACTAAACTTTCAAATTGTTCAAGCTTCCGCTATTACCTCATAGGTGGTAGCTGAAAAGTGCATTTACGAAGTAAATTTTCGGTGAATTTTCACAAAAAATATAAAATTACTATAATAATTTTAAACTATAAATAAACTATAATATTTTTTGGATTAGTTTAATTTCAAGTTGATTCACAGTGATTAGTTTAGTTAGTTTAGTCGATTAAGGCACGCAGTACAAAAAGACAAAAGTGCAAGAAGATACACAAATTATCAGAATGCCAATTGCTAATCGGTTTAAAACTGCAGTGGATCTTCAACTGATCTTAACGCAGAAATCTGCAAAGAAATTGGGGTTCATATGATTCGTAGCCGGCTTCGGGCGATATGAATCGAATTTTACGAAAATATGACATTAAGATGCGACTGCTTTATATGGATGGTCTATTTGGTATAATGGTCGTGTATTTGTATAGTAATTGATCAATTAAGATAAATTTAATATTTTTAATTTGACAGTTCGCTTTGGTTTTATAATATACATATGCGTAACGAATCTTTATACTTTCTGCCTGAGTTCGATTTTTTTGACTAAATTACAGACTAAACTTTTCGATGATACATTACGCTATTAATCACCAGAGTTTATCGAAAAGTTTCCTTGCGAGGTTATTTTTCAATATTTAGTTGTCATTATTACAAAATAATCAACTTTCCATTGGAAATATTTGACGGGACGATGAATGTGATCTAAATGCACGCATTAACTTTGACAATGGTTATGATTATGTAGAAACTAAATTAATTTCATTGATCGATAAATTCCAAATATTAGAACCGAAAACTGGAGGGTTTGCGCCTCAAGGCAGTGTGGACGTTAACAATTTTAACTTGCTGGAAATGAACTTACCGACATTTTATAGGGAATATATTGGTGTAATTTTATTATTAAATTTTACAATTAATCAATTCATCACAATCGGGCTACTAAGGGCTACAACAGGGGTTACCTTTGCTGATTTTGTGGCATACAAATTATTTGTTGAAATGTACACATATTTTGATGTAGTATTTTTACTAATGACCAGAGCTTTTAATTAAGGTATCATTCATCACAATCGGGCTACTATTACGTTTTGCATAAATTTTAATTTAAAAAAAAAATCTTAAATTTGCAAAGGGTAACCCCTTTGCTGATTTTTTGACATGAAAACTATTTGTTGAAATGTACACATATTTTGATGTAGTATTTTTACTCATGACCAGAGCTTTTACTTAAGGTATCATTCATCACAATCGGGCTACTATTACGTTTTGTATTAATTTTAATTTAAAAAAAAAATTCTCAAATTTGCAAAGGCTAACTAACCCCTTTGATGATTTTTTGGCATAAAAATTATTTGTTGAAAATGAGGATTACGTGTTTTAACGGAAAATTTAATTTTTCAAGTGCATTCAAAAGAACTCAACATGTTGCTAGCCAAAGTCTTAATAGTGATGTGTTAATAGTGATTAAGCTAATCAATAGTGCGTCTGCGATGTTAGCCCTCCAAAATATTTATCGTTTTGTTACATCATGTCTATACTATAACTTATACTAATGGTCTAATGGTATAGTGACGTGTAGCTATATTTCTCAAAATTTTAATGAAAACACGTCGAACAGCTGATTACTCATTTTAAATAAATCTACGTCTGTTTATTAATGGGAATCACTCAACAAACACAATTCACTTGTCTTACAATAAATGACGCAATCGGCCATTACCACTATAACGCATCGTAAATTATTTTTTATCAGAATTTAAATAAAAGATAACAACAACAACAAAAAATATGCTTTGTAATCGAATCACAGCATTACCATAATATCAATTCTTATAAATTCAACTTTACATAAGACTGCTCAACTCAATCGTTTGGTTTTAAACTCTTAAAATGTGAGAATCAATTAAGAAACTTGTTTAAGACTTTGTTGCTGGATTTTTAGTTTGCTTTTTTATATTGTTTTGCTGCTGCTCTCCAACATAAAGAAATGAAATGTTATAAAGAAATGAAATCGCGCGTTTTTTACGAATTGTGTTCGATGATTCGTCACAATATGGTAATGAATTCCAATTAAACCTAAATAGAGAGGTAAACTCGTGTTTAAATTGATTCGATTTTTTTTTGTATGCATATTGCCGATTTTGTTGTGAATCATATGTAATGTCGAAGGTTGTTATATTGGGGACGGGGAGGTATATGATGCAAGAAATCTGCTTAATTTTAAGTGACTCTTAGAGGTTTAAATGTTAAATTTGGAGTTGAATTTTTCTAGCAGACTGTTTTTACTTTAAAACCTTAAGGGTTTTCGTTTTTGCTTAGCAAAATCGTAGAGCTTCACTGTTAACGAAATATGCCTGATTTAAGAAGAGCGATATATAGTTGACATTATACATAGTTTCCTTACATTTTCTGGTTTTGTTGACATTCATAAAGCATCCTCTCAATCAACGTCGTTGATAAATTACTAAGTTCAAGGAACATGTTTTTATTTAGTTCAAATTAATCAGGAATCGAAAAATATCGATCAATTAGAATTTGGAACATTGACAGAAATCTAAAATTAAAAAAAATAAAAAATCCGGATTTTGATAGTATATAGCCTTTGCTATTTTGCAAAGTATGAGATGAAATTTTAGATTTCTTTTAATAGCTGTAATTCCGTTACAAATTGGTAAGTTTTATGGGTTGATATGATAATTAAGACGATCTAGATAGCCGAGTTTAAGTTCAAAAAATCAAATTTTCCATAAAAATGCCAGATTTTGACGGTCTGTTGACAGCCGAGTTTACGTTTAAATTCTAAGATGTCCGCTAGGCTCTAAAACTACACAATATATTTCCAATTTAAATCATGAAGATGGGTAGTTTGTAGACTGGTTGATAGAGGTGTGAGCCAGCATAAACAACGCCAGCGAATTTTCCAGTTCGAATCACACCAACTTCATTTTTGTCTTTTAATTTATTTCATACACATTTTTTTTAATGCGTGGCAATCTTGATTAAAAATTTTATATGTATAACTCGTAAACAACATTTAGGCTGTTATAACAAATTATTTTTGTAGTAAGGAACAAATGCGTGGCAAAAACAGAGAACTTTTATCAAACATCGAATATAACGACTATAACCTAGATCGATGGGATCAAAAATTGTTGACTTATGTAGAAGAGGACCATATTTTTCAAGATGCATTGTCAAGTTCATCATAGAAAACCGTCAACTGTGATTACCGCCAATCTCGGTAATATGGCCAACTTATTCTGTTCAACAAATGATATCAACAAATGATGGTTGGTCAGCATAACTTTCGGCCAGAATTTGCGCACAAAATGGCCTTCGAAGAGCCTTTAAAATAGTTGGGGGAGCTTCGGACACAGAAAAGAATGCAGGGTTCAAACAAAAAGAAAAGAGGGGAGCAAACTTTTACATAGCTGCTTATAGCACAATTCCATCTCAAATCAACTGTGTAAAGTGTATCGAAATAAATCCACAACGATCGCCAATTGTAAAAATAAATGGTCTGAAAGTTCTTGTAAAAGATTTCAGTAAAGGTTCAACTTATTTGCCTGGAAAATTGTTGGATTTTTTTAGGACATTCTTGGTTTGATAATAGAATAAATCCATATCGGAACGCATTTTTGCGCAATTGGAAAAATCCGAACTCGAAAAAGTTTAGAAATAGATATATAACAATGTATCTGAACAATCAAGAACTACTATAACATTTCCAGGTCCAATACATACATTAACGTCTAATACTTACGAGATGAAAACCCTTTTTTACATCTTGCCTGTATAAAACTTTAAGTTAAACGCCGCCAATTACTTGCGCCAATTACTCGATCAAAAATCATGTTTAGGCAAACTATTAAAATTCTACATTCGCAAATTGCATATTTTATACATAACGAAACACAAAATAATTTATGCAAACTACAAAGAATTCAGTAATTTTCTTCAATTGAATTGTATTCGTATACAAGGCAATAATTAATTTGTACTCGAATAAATAAAAAAAACGATTGCAAAGCGTGCGCCAATATACGGCTGTTGTTCGGTTTGATTAAATCGTCTTACTTTTGCTACACTAAATTGATTAAAAGTGACAATGGTGAAGTGATTTTGTTTATTAGATTGATTGTGGGTGGCATATATTAAATGCTGTGAAGTCAAGCAAATCAATTTAAATTTTGCTAACTCTGTGTATATTGTTCCAGGTTGTTTTTTAAGGTTTTCATACTTTGTAGACTTGACTTCAATTATATAATCTAACAACGAGGTTAAAGCTTATCTCTGTAATTATTTGTGTTTTTCGGGGGTAATCAATTTTAACCTCGTTATAATTAATAAGTACATACAGTTGTTTTACTCACTTTGTTTGGCTACAGACTCATTCGAATGATTGTTCATTTGTCTGGAAAGATAAAAACATACATATAATTAGCATAATTAGTTAGATAAGATACAATGTAAGTTTGTCTAATTCTGGAATTTAATCTTTAAAAAAAAATCATTAATTCCTAAACTCCCATCACAGTGGAGCAGTATAGTTGAAATGAGGTAATTAATCTCGTTTGACATATTTAATTTGATCATTAACACGATTTCGTAGTTGTGTGAAAGATATCCAACATTCAGGAGTACGATTTCTTAGTCCAATTGTTCTTTTGAACTTTTCATTTAACCAAGAACTAACCGAGGTAATCTAAATAACTAAATGACTATATAAAAAATTAAACACTTCAGCAGATCACCAAGAGGCTTATGTAAAGTTGGTTTTGGGTTATATACACCTCCAACTAAAAGACTACTTCTGGTCAGGCTAAGATCATAGTATAAATACATATACTACTACTATCATAAGAAAATAACAGTTCACCCATTGATGTTCCAGATGTCGGGTCGATAGAATATCGTCAACATTTAGTATGCATATATGACATTTAGGCGATTATACATATACAAATATTTTGATTATTTTAAAACGATACCAGTAGCGACATCTATCACGTCAAAGCGCTAAAATACTATGGTAGTACTATGTGTATTTATATTATGAGTAATGTGACAATGGAACAGCCGTTTAAAACAGGTTACTAAACAAAATGTTTGGTTATGATTCGGTTACTCCAGCCTTTTGGTAAAAAAAGCAAGAATAAAATTTATATTCACAAGTGACTGAAATTGGCCTATCGTGTCGTTTGTTTATGTTTACATTTACGAACCGACAAATAATTATGAGAAGGTGTTAGTTAAAATGGGAGTCCAATTATAAATGTTCATTGTTTGTATTACATTAACAGTTTTTGCTATAGGTTTTGCCAAAAAAAATGACATAAGTTTTATGAAGAGTAATTCAAAATCTCTGGTATTTAGCTATTCAAGGAAAATTAGTTAATCATAACATTGAGGTAATAAGTGACTCAAAAACCACTAATAACCAAATGTCATGACACACATATTGCTTTTATGACGAGAAAGTACAACCTACTAGTAGATAAGAAAACCATTATTGGACGCTTTAAAAGATACCATATTACAATTTTCGGGTCACCACAGATTATTTATTTAGAACTTCTTTTTTTGATATTAGAATAAAATATTTTGGTAAGATTCAACAGTTTCAAGATTTTATGATAATATCGGAAATTAGGACTTCATTGAATCTACTACTCTAAACCTAATTAAACCTAAATTAACCTAACCAAATTAAGCCTATAACAAACAGTCTATTTGTAAATGGTTTAGTAAGTTGTGGAATTCAATATTGTAGTTCGTAATACAGCCGTTAACCTTATGAAAGTAATAAAATGTGCAAAACACTTGTATCTGATTAAAATCACATTTTTCAACAAACACTTTGCTTACACAATAATTTTTGCTAGTTTTTCAAATCACTATCATCAATAAGTAATTTAACATAATTTACGTGAGTAATTCCAGTTTTTTGTAAATTATTAATTTTAAATACCGAAAAACCACCATCATCTTGCTTACCATAATAAATTATCTATATAATACAAATTGATAATTTATTGAGTGTGAAATTTCAAAAACAAATTATTTATCCGTATATTAGCTGTTTTCAAACAAGATATTGATAAATTAAATGGTTATTGTTACTTTCGAAACTAATTACAAGACGTAAACAACTAAAATGCCTTAATTATATATACAACTTTGAAAAATTAAATCCAAAAATAGACAAAATAACAAAATAAGACTTTTTAATGTCTTATCATCAATTTTAATGCAAACACCAAAGCCGTAATTAAGTCAATTGAGTTATTTAGACTTTTTATTTTGGTTCGTTTAGTTTTTTTGAAATATCTAATTTAGTTAGTTTTTAATAGACACATGATTGATTGTAAACATCATCTCGAATTTAAACCAGTCCCAAATTACAGAGTAATCTCGATTTACGTAAGTTTTGCAAAATGCGGCGTAAACTGAAAATCTTAAATTGACATTTTTTTTGTATTTTTAAAAACTCTTCCTTGGCTGCAGATTTATATTTATTGATTATACTTCATTTAAGCATAACATAAATAAACATAGTACTACCATGATATGTTAACCCATTGACGTGCTAGATGTCGCTACTGGTATCGTTTAAAAATAATCAAAATATTTTTATATGTATAATCGCCTAAATGTCATATATTTATTTTAAATTTTGACGATATTCTATGAACCTGACATCTGGAACATCAATGGGTAAACTGTTTTTTTTCTTGTGATTGTGGTACTTTATTATATTATGATTTAAGGGTGGGGGTAGAGGTCTAATGGTAAACACAACTAGAGCGTCCGTCAGCTTTAAAAGGACGAAACAAGAAAAAGAAAAGCAAACAACGTAACCCTAAAATATTTGTTTTATAAACAAATAACAGTTGGTAGCATTGCAACGCTGAAGATAAAAATATAGATAGATTATAAAAGATTCGGTGATATTGTTCCGGGCTACATCGATATTGGATGTGCGAGCATTATATACATTCGGTGTATTCTAATTTGAAAGATCTCTGGTTTTGTTTATACTTTTAGGATTATGAGCCATATTCAACTATCTGAATCTACCAAGTGTTTAATAAACCTCCAAGTGGTACCACTACAGCGATATATAAGCTTAACGTCTCAATAAAATATTAAAAGCTTTTAAATTAAGTAGCAAATCAAAGCTTCAGTGGAATCTAGACAAGAAAATAAAGATCTAAATGTTATAATGAAATGGATGCAGGAACTTATACCAATTTTTATAGACATATCTAAGCATATTTCACGGGTAACCTCCTGCAAATGTCGGTCACCAAACTTAGAGTACGAAATAAATACTAGTCAATGGCAACGTGCTTTTGAAATGCTCTCTTTATTTGTGTTAACGGTGATTTGGCGGTAGTTTTAAGAAAGATGACTCCGGTAATCCGGATTTTTTTAGTGTTATGATATTGCAGCTACAAGAAATTTCCTAGAGGAAATTTTATATTTTAGTACCAATGTAAAAAAAACAACAGAAAAAGTTCTCTTGTTTTTTCTACAAATTGGTTGTTTTTTGTTTGCATGTATAGGTAATAAATTTTGTGTTGAGACGCAATTTTTTTGAGAATGTATACTATCCGTGTGAGGTGCGATGTAAAAAAAACAATCAACTTTTTGGTGGAAACGTACACTTAAGCTAAATATTGAGGTTTGATGGGTTAAAATCACTGGTTTATAGGTAACAAAAGAAACGTCAAAAAATTTTTTGTTTATAATTTTGTCTTAGTCATAATATAAAATTCATGATTCTCGTTTTAAAATTAAAGAAATTAATAAAGATATTTTACTTTCCGAAACGTATTTTAGTAATTAAAATAATTAATAATTTATTATGAACCACCTTTTTAGTACAGTAATTCGATTTACTAAAAAATTTACCAAAAATGCCATTTTCCTTGAATATGGCACCTAAGTAGCCTAAAAAGGGAAATTAGGTAGTTATTTTGTGCGTTTGACGTTTAATAATTTTTTGTCATATAATGTAGCTATTTAATATATTATCCATTTTTGGATAATTATTTTGGTTAAGAATTACCAAACACTACAACAAGTTTTTGTACCAACAATTATCTGATATGTAACAATATATCTGTGAAATAAACCCTTCAAACCTTTATATTTTACCCATCAAGCCGATTTTGACCAATTTATTTACCAAAGAATTCGGATTCTAATCAAGGTAAATGTGTACTAAAATTTCAATTTACTGTACTAAACGATTAACGCGACTTTTCGGCCGTAGCCAATTTACAATTTTTAGTTATGAAGTTTGGTTAACCTAGGCCCAAGGATAGTGGCGGGAAACTATAGAAAGAACAATGATTAAAATCCAGAATTAAAAATTACATTATAATAATAAAATGAACAAACAAAGCAACAGTCAAATTCAACGGTTACAGAATGTTAGTGCGGAAAGCGAAAACAACATATACGCGATACTATAAACATAGGGATAGGGACAAAAGCTCATTTTTGCGCATTTTATATGTAGCATTAATTCACTTAAAGCCCACGTTAAGAAAAAAATAACCTCAAAACTTTGAATATATAACTTTTAATATAATATATAACTTTTGGACATCGCATAATGGATTTAAAGTGTTGTTGCAAAAACAATTAATAAGGCTGAAGGTGGGTAAACGGAGCGACAATATAGATGGCACGCAAAGCAAAATGTAATTGTTTTTTAACATGTTGGATATTTGATTTCCAATTCAATTTGGCATCTAGACGGACACCTAAGTATTTAAACATGAACACTGGGTCAACTATGATCAAGATCTAGACTGTGGCTCTTTGATATCAATAAAAACTGCACCAACAACCTTTTTATCGTTGAAATTGAAATGGACACCATTAGAAAAGTCAATCAAAGCTAATTCTGCAGTTTTTATTAGACCTAAAGCAATATTAACCATCACTGAATACATTAAATTCAAAAAAGGAAGGCCACCATTCTTTAGTGCTTTCTCCGTGATTTTTGAAATGGTTAGCTATAAGGCAATAGGCTTGTAATTATCTTTTCATTACATTAGGAACTTTGCTCTCTATAAAACACTCATTGCTAAAATGAGCTACTTAGGATCGGTGTCACTATTTAAATATTAGACTTGAGCAAATTCACACTCATTTCAAGACTTTAGGCAGTTTTTTGGAATATGTTTGAAGTTTAGAATTAGTCGGTCAATGCAAGACACTGGCTGTTGTGTAACTCTAGTTGGAACATTACATAAATTGATTGAAGGTCATTTGAGCCCATTACAAACATATTATAGTCTTACAGGCGAAAAATTTAAAATGTCAATGTTGATGTCACCTTTAAAAATAAATTCAGATTTAATAAAATTGTATAAGACTAAGCCACCGGATGTATAGCGATGGTTAAGGTACTAATTGCTTATGGCACTTTAAAACCTGTGATTATATATTTTGTTTAGACTTATTGAAGTGCTGACATCGTTGCCATTTAGCCTTTGGCTGAAAGATTTAGGTCGGAGTGTCGATATAATTTTTCATTCTGAAGTGTTTTAAAAGATAAGAATATTACTATTCCTTTATTATTTATGCCAATGTTGTGATCTAATCTGTGCAATTCAAAATTATAGAAATGATCTTTCTAAACTATTAAAAACAGTTTTTAGGAATATTAAATAGCAATTTCTAACCAAAAACTTCATCGGATTAAACCAACCAATTCGGGTCGACTAGAAATCAATTTTTAATCGATCACAATGTTACTTTGTAATGAAATATTTGACGTAAAGGTAGAGAGGTTTTTTTGTTTGAATACATCGATGGATATCTTAAAAAAAATAATAGCGAGATTTAATCGCGCATGCCTTCTAAATGAACCAATTTGTGTTATGACTTATGATGTGCAATAACTCCAATCGATTTCGTCTATGATTTTCTAATTATTATGTATTCAAAATCTGCTTCATCATTTTACATACCCAAAATGGTTTTGTAATCCTCTTAGCTATATATAAATAGACGATTTTGAAATAAGTGTGTGTGTGTAATAGAAAGTAAATGAAAATCCTCAACTGTGCGATTCTTACATCATCTCGAATATGTATATACCAATTTATCTATGTTCTTTGAATAAATTGTGTGGTATAATCGACTAACTCCGTAGAGTGACAATTCAATGACAGCAAGGTAGTAACTAAAAAATATATTATGCTAATTTATTAATGAAAATCATTAATTAAGTTGATTTTTTTTTAAAGTACGCATTGCAATGCAATTATACAATTACATAAAAGTTATAAGCGACAGTCAATGTATTCAACTCCCACTAAATCTTACATAATCTTAATCACTAATATACTTGTCTTTTATAATTATATTACTGTTACAGTACTGCGCAATCAAATCTGGACGACTAAATTTTTTCCGCATACCAAGTGAATAATATAAATTATACATTTAACGGAATTAGTGCCGCATTTCTTAGGTCTTTTCTCAAGTCGGAGGTTACAGGAATGCCAATCGTTGCTAACAAAATGTCTAAAAATAGATTTTTGGACATTTAAAAGACATATTAATTTGGTAGATAATAGCCAAATAAATATAAACGACAAAATGTCTAAAGTTCGGCCAGTGATAAATATATTATGCCAGCAGTTTCAGTAATGGGGTTATATGCATGAAAAATTATCAATCGATGAGTCAATGATTATATATGTTGGTGGCCATTCATCCAATCGATTTATTAGAAGAAAGCCTATACAATTTAAAAATTGGATGTTAACGAGTAGCTGCGGATATTTATATAGCTTCGATACAAATTGTGGTGCAACAAATGTAAAACCTTCTATCAAAAACATATTGCCATTGGAATCAAGAGTTGTTCTCGATCTGCTCATGATCTCTTTTTACTCTTAAAGAAAAAAGGGTTTAGAGCTACTAGCATAGCGGAAAAAACTCGCAGATTTTTATGGGGCTCTTACACTTGCAGTCAATTGACAACGCACTATTAAACGCAAA
This sequence comes from Tipula confusa, assembly GCA_963556175.1. Lineage (NCBI taxonomy): Eukaryota > Metazoa > Arthropoda > Insecta > Diptera > Tipulidae > Tipula > Tipula confusa. Next base: position 14,229,765 of record OY744476.1, on the reverse strand, counting down.
CTACAGTATAATCAAATAACGGTTAACACCTTATACCTTCGTCGTTGCACATTTTAATTACTTAAACCATTATGAGGAGATAGTATCTAGATTTAAAATGTATAATCTCGGCCATCGAAAATTTCCCATTTTCTAGGAGTGTTATTTTCATTACAGATGACTTTCTAGGTAATTTACAAACACTTTTTGTTCACTAACAGTCATTTGTCTTCGTTGTTAAGCTCACCAAAGCTGACCAATTTTCAATGAAAATCAATTGATAATCAAATTCTTTGAAAATCCAAACTCTTTTCAAACCTTTTTCCGGCATCGAGTCCCAACGTAAAATTCACCATTTGCACCTAGTAAATGAACTACAAATAGATGTTACTGAAATGAGCTACAAACGTATTTTTAGGGAGAGGACAGTGGCGAAGACAAGCTCTCGCTTCAATGTACAAAATCATAACCAAAAATATTACTGTTCAGTTATTGGGAATAATAGCAAAAATTGAAAAAAAGAAATCTTGAGTTTGAAAAGAACAAAAAGATCAATCAAGGGAATAATAGTACAAGCAGACTAAAATTATCCATATGATCACACTAACGCAACAGTAAATTGCAACATAGTGAAGACTGCAACGATCAAATCAAAACACGATGCGACTTTTGTGCAAATATAATAGATTAGTGGAAGGAATGTAGGTTTGACTATAAAATTGAAAACGCAGAAAATTGAAAACAGTCAAATATAAAAAAAACAATTCTGTTCGGGAACAACAAACTGGCTGCGGTATAAAGAGGAGCAAGGAAGAAAAAATAAGAGACATCAAATTGTAGAACCTTTCAAAAAACAGTTTTCAAAATATACATAAATTAAACCAACCGCTATATATTCGACATACGTCGATTTATAATGAGATTTTGTATGATTAGTTTGCTAAAATAACAACAACTTGTTGTGCTACTTAAAAGAAATACAATTAGTTAAGTTTTAATTAGAAATTGAATATAATGTACTTTAAATCACTGCGCACCAATTTATCATTTCGTTAATTTTGCAAAAATTAAAAGTAAAATTAGAAATTTATATTTTAATTTTTTTTTAACGCTTTACAAGAATAATAACAACATCAAACCATCTTTAAGACTTTAGAATATATTGATGTAAGTCGCGTAATTAATTTTCTAATTTAAAATTGTAATGCCTTTCGTTTTATTTCTGACTATAAATCAAAAAGTTATTGGTTATTATAGATTTGAGTGAAAGTGATAGCTAAATTATTTCAAATGTGACTCAATGCCAATGATCATATTTTGTGAACTCCTCTAAACCTAAAGCGCAACAATTTCAAATTTGTCACTTGGTATGAGTCACAACATCTTTTGATGCACTACATATAAATGGCCAAAATAACTAGCTTAAGTCATAAAAAGAAACGTCAAATACAAAAAATTGAAAAAAAAATTGAAACTAAGCGAAACTATCGTAGCTTACTGCGGTTGAATTATAAATGTACTAAATCAAGTCACTAACTGAAATCTAAGAAAAAAAATAACCAAATTTTTCGTCTTTCACAAGTGAAAATTTTATGTTTTTCGTATCCAACGGGTTATAGGGTATTTAATGTCAACATTTTGGCGCAAAACATTTTTTTCGATTTGTTCTATGCGACGTGTCAATGTGTAGTGCAACTTGTAAATTACTTGTTTGACTTAAATAATATAAAACAAATTTCAAGAAGGCATTGGCATTCAAAAAGGCTTTACTACAGTTCGTAAAGCAATGCCCTTAAATGAATTTAAGAAACTACAACAGTCACTTCATTTTAATAACAACATTGTTACAATATCCTCTTAAAAAGTGCCTAAAATTCAAAAAGTCCCTTGTAGATGATGTTGGATGTTGGTGAGTCAATGTCATTTACCAACAAATGTTTGATATACTACATGAAATAATATATAAGCCATACAGGATACAAAAATACAGGTTTAAATTAATTGAACTATGTGTTATTGTCCTTAGGAATCAAATCTCATAGCATCCTTTAATGTATTTATTCGCTAGACAAGATTAGTGGCTGCCGTTAATTTTTGGGAAAAATTTGTGTCACATTTTGAAATCAAAATGCATATAAAAATTCATGATTTCTATTACAGCCTTGAAGTTAATATTTTTTATAATCAGAACTGGGATAATTTAGTGAACCACATCCATGAATCAAGACAATGATGATGTAATTTAAAACGGTTCGTTTTATTTTAAACTAACAGGGTACAGACAAGTCAAGGTTATCCTTTTAATTTTTTTAATTGTGATAGTTTTTGTATTTCTTAGAAATATGCAGACATAAAATTCATAGGAATTCATAAAAAAATCACCATACACAGTTGAACATCGTTATCGAGGGGTTAATTGATTCGACATAAATGTTAAAACTAATATTACCTTAGCTACATCGACTGTTTTTATCTGATGTTGGCGAATGATAACGAGTTGTTTGTGTCTTATCTATTACATTCGAAAAATACGTAAAAGCATATTGGCAATACTGTAGTACAACAAAAGTTGGCTTATTTACTTTTGTCGATTATTAAATTGTGGTTGTGATTAAAATTTACTGATTAGATTATCGATTTGTTTTTGTTAGAGGTTTGGAATATTTCAAATAAACCATTATGTGTACCCGGAATTCGTTAATCGAAGTGTCGCCGTTTGGTTCTTGATGAAACTTTTGTAAAATTGTATAACTCAACTTGTTGTCAGTTATTCTAACTAAATAAATTTATGCTTTATAAAAGGTTTATAGTGACTCATCGAGCTTAATGAACTAATCGGTCGTTATTTTAAATTCTGAATAATTAGTGCAACGCGATAAGGTTTTGTAAAAATATTTGAGTTAATATTCATAACTTTACAATGTTACTAATATAGTGATTAGCTAGTCCCTAAACTGTCATATTTTTTGAGTTAATTACAAAATGCGAGTATTACTTCTTTGGTATGTACTGTGTAATATAGGTAATTGACCTGCTTATACTGTGCCTTATCAAGTTGAGTCGCATATTCACTATCTCAAGTATATTTACTAAATCTTAACTTCTATCAAATTTACTAAAGAACATTTAAGATAAGAATATGAAATTGAGGTTAAATTTGAAGCAGGTTTCAAATTATTTAAGATTAAAATATAATTAATTGAGCCTTTGGCAAATATACCCATTACTAATGTAACGTGTAAAGGGTATTTGCTAAAGGGCCAATTGACAAAATACGACAACTTAATATCGCTAGTTAGTTGACATTTGATTAACGAGTTGAAATATTTAACAAATAATTCTAAAATTAATGTTTTAACTCTTAAAAATTATTGGATACTTCACATCAAAATCATTATTATATGAATACCTAGTCGGAAAAACGACTCATCTTATGAATATATCTTTACAAGAAGTTAAGCGTTTTTCGTTAATAAGAAGTTAAGCGTTAAATACAGGAATTTAGCTTGGAGCCATGGAATTCGGCTTTGCCATCGAGTTTGATGCATACTCCTCGTTTTTTTATGTTTGGTGTTTCGATTTTGCCAATCGAATTTTGAGCAATCACATTTCTAAGTTTTTTGCTTCAGTTCATACGGCAACTTATTTCTTTGGGTTTGATCTATTATCAAATATTTTATACCGTAATTTTAATTTGACTGCCAAAAGAACTACGACTTAAAAATGTTATGAACTGCAATCCGAACATATGTTTACCAGGACGTAGGTGGATTCTACTATATACATTTTTAAATATAGAATCACTGCCTTAATAACAATCTCAATGATAACACTTGAATATGTACATTGTGATGAATCAGCTACGATGTAAATAAATCGTATTACTATAATAAAACTGCAACTTTTATCGTTCACACGTACATATGATATACATATAGTTTGAATATTATGTACTCGTATGTACAAAATAAATCATCAACAATTAAAATTTATAATATTACGTTTTGATTTCCACAAGATCGTATATAACCAATATACGCAGGCGCAAATGTACAACTTAATTAAACAAAAAACTATCAGATTATGTAAGAAAATAATTTTGCGCGTTTTTGGCAAAAATGCACAGTACATTTTGTGTGTCGTAATTATCCAAAAATAAAATGATACAACTGTTGTCCCATAAATGGATCAAATTACTTGTCTTTAAATGACATTTAATTTTTTAACTGGTTTTGGTTGTCTTAAAATGATTATTAAATAAGAACACAATATCATATTTTATCTTATTAATTTTTATGAAAGACAAAAAAAAAAAAAAAAAAAACTTGCCCAGTTTAATTGAGTTCAATAGAAACTATAAATACAAGACAGGCATATAGTATATTTCTATTTATGTATCAGTCTATTTACATAGAATCGCTATACACTATATTTCTTATCAATTTAATTGTTAACTTTATCAGCATATTTTTTCCATGTAATATATATTTTTTTACATAAAACATTAATTAAGGCTCGGGAGCCTTGAATTAATCTTTTATTGCATTGTTTAATTAGCTAATTGGGTCTCAGAGTGTTTACTCATAACTGCTCTAAAGCTCGCAGTGATTTAATCGGAGCTAATATATGAATTAATGTCACCAGAACTTTACTCTGCCATCGACACCAAGTTATTCTATTACTTTTCGAAAAGTTGCGAGAAGGGACATGAAATATAATCGTCATTTTAGATGTCATACTATCGCATGAAATTATAGGAAAACTCGATTCAATATGCTGGTAGCTTCGATTTTCTAAAACTAATATTTGGTGCAGGTGTGTCAAAGACTCAAAGGGCCTTTTAAGTACACTGCTATAATTTACATAAGTCCCAAAAAAATACTGTCAAAATTTCGCGTAACAATACAGGGATGTGCGACGTCAACAAACGTCGACGTCAACAATTATTGTAGACGCATTTTTTTAGAGTCAACAATAACAAGTTTGTCAACGTGAATTGTTGACGCGTCAACAATAAAAATAGAAAAATAGTACTTTTATTTGTTTTTTTTTTATTTTTATTTTATTTTTGGTATAACCCAGTTGGAAATTTGTTTTTCAAGTTGTCCAGAACTGGCTGGAATTTTTAAACATTTTCTGGCCAAACTAGAAGTCTCAGAAACTTTTATGTCCGCCGAATTCCAAAAAACATCTGGGTCTATTCTAAATATTTAAAAATAAAGGGTTACCCAATAAGAAGTTTTATTTTGAATAGCCTGCTATTGGAGCAGCTGTCAATTTTGAAGCTGTCATCTTTTGACATTTGACAAGTAAAAACTACGTCATTACTAAAAATGTTACGATACACGCTTCAACAACGCATTGAAATTGTAAAAATTCACTACAAAAATGTTGAAAATTTTGCAGTTATAGTTCGCAAAACTAGAGCACTTTTTGGTCGCCGTGAAGCACCTTCTCGGGCGGCAATATTGAAATTGGTGGAAGAATTTGAGCTGTTGGGACAAGTTAGTGACGTGAATAATCGAAACCATAGACCACGTGAAAGATAAGTTCTACGCCAATCCTCCACAATCGATTCAAGACCTTAAAGATGGAATTCGTGAAGTTATCGAGGACATACAGCCGCAAATGCTCAAATTGGTCATGAAAAATTTCATGAAAAGTATATGGTGCTGCAAACGTAGCAGTGGCGGCTATTTGGCTGATATCGTTTTCAAATGTTAATGGCATACTCGTTTTTTTTAAATATCAAAATGAAACCTCTTATTGGAAAACCCGTTTTTTCTATTTTCCCTAAAGTCATTCAACTCAATCAGTTTGGCAGTTGTGATTAGAGAAAATCAGTCACTTGCTCAATTTAAAATAAAACATAAAACCGACAATATCAAGTTTTTCACATTTTTCGCCCAAACTTAAGAAAAATTAAGGTTTAAGATATCTAATATCTATGTGGATCCGTCTTATAGTCTAACATTGTGGAAATTGACGAATGTTACTTTTTCTGGCTAATTCAACAAATTCTCTTGGTTTGAGGCTGAGTATAAAATTATTTGACATTTCCAGTTTGTTCCTTAATTTTCGCTCTGTTAACTTTGTTAAATGACAATTGATTTAAACGAAACATTTTTTAACATTTCACTGGTCAGTAACATGTGGACTCAATCTGTCGTATTCTTACTTAAAGTTGCTGCTGAGTCGCTGGTTGGCTCATTAATTGTAAAATTATGGCATCTTACCCTTGTAAAGTAAAACAAAATAAAAAATTAACGCAAAATTCGGATAGAATTAGAGAAGAAAAAGCAAAAAGAGGAAACAAAAACAAAAGAAATTATCGAAATATTTTTTTTTCTTGACATTACGTCATTGTCGACATGAAATTGACGTCGACGTAATGTTGACGCATTGTTGACGCGTCAACGTCGACAATAATTTTTGACGTGTCAGCGCACATCCCTGAATAAAACTAATAAAATGATTAACATATTAATTGCAGTGCGTGATCCCACGTGACATTTTTATAAGCTATGAGAAAAGTGGTACTATTTTTGACGTTTCAATGTAAAAGGTAAACAATTTATTAAATACATATTTTTCAAAAAAGTTTGTAAAATAAAAAAGGCATAAGAAATCGAGAAGCACTTAGAAGAATGATTTTATTGTTTCGTTGCAGCTGCATTATTTAAGTTACAATGTGGTCAAGAGTGTTTACGCCCATACATGATCCTTCAATAAAATTAAATTCAAAAAGTTTAAAAACAATCAGTCATTTTCACCTTGCCAGACTGCATCTTTCATAAAGGAATTGCCTTCAATAATTCATAACATTATTTCCCGCGTTTACAAAAATAAAGGAATTTTCATTATATGTGGGTTTTTAAAACAACGACCAGAACTTGAATCATCATTTATCCATGACCGTGAATTTTATTTAAATACAAAATATACAAAAAAAAAAAAAAAAAACGTCTATCAATTATATTTTTCTTTATAATCACAACAAGCCTAATCATCATCATCATATACACAACCAACTTGGCAATTACTCAAGTTTTGTTGTTTTATATGTACGAGTAAATTAGGGAAACCGCACACAATGACGTCAATCTGGAAATTTATCGGAAGTAATTTTCATTGTATTTACTATAAAGCGACAAATTATTAGCACGATCCTTGCTCCTTATAATTATATAGTAAAAATATGAATGTGCGCGTCATATATTTGATGACAGGAAATTATATTGAGTATAAAATCAACAAAACAAAGCTATCAATCAGTATGGTATAATAAAATTATAAATTTGGCTATATATAGACCATTTAACATATAAACGACAGCAACAACATCTAAAAATAGTTTTTGAACATTGTAAAGTCACTAATCACGTCTTTATACAAAATTGAATTGTGCAAAAAAATAGGCCAATTTATTAGTTTTGATGATTAAGGTGTTGGCTTAATCACACCGTAGTCCTGAGTTCGATCCCCATCGCTAACCACTACACCGTGAGCAATTGGCAGAAAAACTAACAAACGCGTGTGGTCACACTACCAGCCTTACTTACTTGTAACTTATCTCAAACCCGCTCTAGAATACACACACAATCCAATTTGGTTGATTATGGGTGGGTACTTTTACCAACCAACACGTTCAACCAAATGCACGTACATCCAAATTGGCATACCAACCATGTCAGTTTGACATTCAATTCAATTGTGGGGCTTAAGAAATTTAGCAAGCCATGATTCCACATTTATTTGCCTTTAAAGTGCCGCGGGTGGCGCTACGATCTGTAAAAATCATAAGTGGTAAATATTTGTTTTTCTGTCATAATGCATACAAAACTAGTGTAAGACCGAGGATTTTGTTGCAATTTTAGCAACGGGAAATTTTAATTGTTCTTAACGTCAAATATAGTAGTTTAAAAAATCCCTAGGTGTCACTCACATCGCGTTAAACATTAAGAATTTGAAATATTAAGAATTTAAAACCTTGGATATATCCTAATTAAGTCAAAAAATTCTTTAAAAACATGACAGAAATCTTGAAATTACATGATAATTGGTGGAAAACTGTTTATAAGGAGGGATTTTTAAGGAGGGAAATGAGTGAAAATTTACTAATATTAGACTAATGACGCTTAGCTTCTTTTTAGTTATAAATTTTATAATTATATAAATATTATTCAACGGAGTAAAGATTTGATAAACGGCGCAGTGTATCAGTACCACGGTATTGAAAGTAGTAAATTTACTCCTTTAGTTTTTAGTAGAACAACATTTCGATAGAAATGCTACTTATATACTGATGTCCTCATTTTCTCAGTTTAAATTAACTGTCCTATTTATTTTTTTACACACCACTGTACACAATTTAAAATTACTACCCGCAGCTTTAGATCGGCAAACACTAATCAATCGACAAATTTATCACATTACAAAATTTTGCCAAAAAAATATAAAATTGTGCTAAATTTTGAAATTTTGCCAAAATGTTAAACCGAAATCTACACAAATTAATCGATACACTCGAACTAGGTAGTAAAAAAATTATAAAAAAAAAAATTTACAATTCATCCCTTTTTTAACTAAGTTCATTGACCTGCTGTAGTCGCCTGGAGACACAAAATGTTATTTCCGGTTGTGTTAACATTTCAAAGTAATTCAATCATACGTATAATGAATTTTGTGAATTGTAAATTAGTAAGACAAATATTCCGTAATATGATTACAAGGCCAAGACTTTATGTAGCGTATAAGTACACATAAGCATGTATATAGTATACCTATATACAGCAATATTATATCGTATGTGTTAAATTTCATCTTATCACAATACAAAATTAAAACACCGCACTTCGTTGCACTACCGGGTGTTTTATGTGTGTTTGCTAATAACTCGCGCGTAACAATCAGACCACGGTATACATATATTATATAAAAATTAACAGTATTATACACAATTTCTAAGACACTTACTTAATTTTATGGTTCGGATAAATTTTTGATTATTTCCTATAGTTGATGATGAATTTTCCAAAACAATATAATAAACACTTTAATATACCACACAACTATTAAACACTTTGACTGACACACCAGCTTTATAAATATAAGGGCATTCCTCCAAATTAGTGAGCAGAAGATTTTCCCTTTTTCTTTTTTTTTTTATTTAAATTCACAACACAGATAATTTAAATAATACACGCACTTAAATAATTATCACTTTTATTTTTGTTAATTAATTTCGCAAAACTTAAAACGAAAAAATTTTAATAAGATATAAATTCGCGCAAATATTACAACAAAAAAAAATCACAAAACTTCTTGACGCAAAATTTTAAAATTTGAATATAAAAAACGCTTGAACGACGATATGAGAAAATGATAACACAACGACGAACGAAACGGGGCAAAGAAGTTGTGTAGTATGCGATACTATCCTATACTGTGCTGCGCTAAGACTGAGTCTCTAAAGAAATAACAAACAGAGAATACAAACAGAATTTTTTTTTTTATAAAGTCGCGTTCGTCGTTTTTTTTTTTTTGTTTTTTTTTTTTAATTTTAATTTCATTCAAACTATAAAGAAAACTGAATGTGAATACAAAAAAAAACCTTCGCGAATAGTAGGAAACAAACACACAAATGAAAACATGAGTGGTTACAGTCGGTGAGATAAGAGTATAATGAGTGAAAAAAAGCTTGGTCGGAATACATAAGTGGCGGCGTGACTAAAGAATAGTTTTATTTGAATAGTGCACAATGCCACGTTAGCAAGGCACATTTGAACGAAGATACCAATTTTCGACAGAATTTGATCGTGAAATGTAAAGTCCAATAGTCAATCATTTGTATTTACGCACTCACAAATGTAAGCCAACCCAAAAATAAATGCTCATTTTACAGAACACGACTTCATAAGTGATTTGTGAATTTAATGTTAGAGCTGACAACAGAATTATGTGCAAATATAGGTCCGATAGACGGAAAAGGGTCATACTTTGCGACCATTTGGGCATTAAAATGCTATTAGCAATTGGTAAAGGAGGAAATCTTGTATATAACCACAACCAAAATGCAATATCTGCTTGAGCTAGGAGAAATGATGATAATAATTCTTTTTCCGGGACCCACTAAAAATTTTATGTAGATACAGGAATTATGCAACTTTTTACATAATGGCACCGAATGTAGGACCAAATACACGATCTTGAGATTAAAGTTATAGAATAATCTAACAGCTCTTGGACAACATATGTTGCATTATTTTGAATTTATATCGCTTCTATGATACTAATGGTACAAATGGCAAACTTTTCAATGCCTATAAAACTGTCAATAAAATTTGACAGTTTCGTGTATTAATTATAAGAGATATCGCACATTTAGGCAGCAATTATAGTATATTGTAGATATCACCAATTGTTATAAGAAATGGCCTGGAAGATCTTGCAAAAGATCTCAGTCAACCTTGGGGTCAACCTTGGCCTGAAATGCAATTGATTTTTTTTAAATACAGTTTTAAAGGATATTTCTGGATTGTAGCTTAGATCGAGGATTAAAGGAAACAAATGCAAATTTAATGTGCTTGAAATGAGTTAAATTGCGTCATTTGAACTGTGAAAGAAATGGATTACTTGGAAAGAATGGGTCACTTAAATTCAAGAAGTTTGATAAAACTTTTGGCAAAGTGTCTGTAGATCTGTTCCATTTGAAAATAAACTCATGAAAATTTTAACAAAACTGTATCCCGAGCTATTGAATTACTCGATTTCGTAAATTCGGATATTTGTGATCCTATATGGAGGATTCATCACTGGGCGATGTTAGACATTTTTTGACTTTCCTTGCACCAAATCAAGAAAGATCTTTGTATATTTTTAAAAATTCAAAGCAGTTAGTGAAACAACAAGCTAATTTGTTGAATTTTTAAGTGAATTTTTTAAGTCGAGCGCCAAAAGGAGAGATAGTTAAAAAATCTACGATCAGATAATGGAAATGAGTATATGAATAATCGGTTAACAGAATTTTTGATACAAAAGGTAATACAAAAGATAATGTGGCATAGCCGAACGAAATAATCGATCAAGTGTAGAAAATCCACTCAAAACCAATTTTTGGGATGAAGCAGTTAATTAAGCAGATTATTTATTAAATCGATCACATTAAGCTGGAATTGATATGATATCAGAAGCATCATGCATCGATTATGCGATCATGCGACGCAGAAGCGTTATGTAGAGAAGATGCTGATAAATGAAAGCTCGTAATGGAAGAAGAGATTCAAGCATTGCAGAAAAATGGACGTGGAAGTTCAAAATGACATAAAAAACGGAGCAAAGCTATGATCTTTGTGTCTATTATAAGATAATCGATAATGTAATGCCTATTGTTGCTATATATAATGTCAATGATTTACTGTACAGTTCATTCTCATTATGCGAACCGAAATAGCAGTTATTGTGCACTAAAACGCATTAAGCATTATGGTGGAATGGTCTAATGAAAAAATTTGGAATCGAGCATCAAACGGACATCGAATGTGAAAATCAAAGTACCATCCATCTGGCTAAAAACGTAGGACATAACCTCAAAACCAAACACATAGATGTGCGCCAAAAATATATACAACAGTCCGTAGCAAATGGCGATGTCTAAGTTAATTATGTTAGGTTTAGTGACAGATCGCAGGAGTACGACATCTCTTGATAAGTTCAAGTTAACAAAATTGTGTGATGCCATGAGTTACACTAAACAGATACATAACCATCAAAATTAGAGTTGATTTATCATTTCTTTCAGCAATCAACCTACTAATTAGGCGAACTTCTACGGTACAGCTATTCTTGAGGAAGCGCCAAACGAAGGAGCTTTTAGAGTTATCCACAAAAAACTAGCTGAATCACAAGATGATAGTAACAGTAAATACATGAGTGACAGTAAATCTTTCAAATGTCAGAAGAAGGTTATTTCAGCAACAGGACTACAATCTAGAGACATGAATGCCTTTATGGATTTTCAAAAATGAACGAATAGTCATAACACACTTAATAGTGGTTTGATTTGTTTGATTGCTTATTTATTTTATCAAAACCAACAACAATGTCTATTCAAGCCTAATATCATAAAATTTAAATTCATTGCATAGCCTACGCGGACTAAAGCCTAAACGACTTTCAAATGCCGACTAGCTCAACTTCTACAAACGCCTGTAACGGTTCAATTTTTCATTAGTATTGACTTAATATGCTATCATTTTATCCCGATAATCTTATAAATACAGTCACCAATAATATAATGACACTTTAAAAAGTTATCTAAGGCCAATAATTAAAATCGACTATTCAAGAATGTTCATTGGTTTACTTTACTTGCAACTGTGACCTAGATATGATAAGGTTTTCTTTGTTTACGGAAATTATGGGTAGTACAAACTAGGAAGCAATACAAAACTATATAGTTGCCCTTAAAATAACTTTCTCGTAACAGACTGTACACACACCATATTGCTTATGTTGTTTTTTTTTTTTTAATATTTATTCATTACGATTACGATTATTATTATTATTTTGTGCGTTCATACGAGCGTGTCGTCGTGTAGCCACAATAAACGAGTTACAGACAGAATATTGTCCCCCTTATAATATATTCCGATTAACACAGTGGTTCGTATTTTTATTTATTTTTTTTGTCGTTATTGAATTTTCTTTGTTCCGAGTTTGCATATCAAATTCAACTGTGTAAGACGAACTTTACAGAATTCTAGTAATTAAAACGTGTCTAGATTTGTATAGTCGTGTTATTTTATGTACTTTTCCGACTAAATAAAGATACAATTTTTAGATTCGGTTTTAATGGTCTTTAATGGTATTTTCTTGTTGATATTTAATTTAAGAATAAACAAACAAAAAAAAATCTTAATTTCGATTTAAGACTTAATTTCGATTAGTAATAAGACGATGTAATACAAAAATTCTTTTAAATTTCTATTTTTAAACGCGTCGTATGGTGTAATAATTCTTCCTTGTGGCCGGAATAATTTAAAAAAAAAAATTGTTATGAAAATGATGTCGCCTATTTGTCTGAACTCAATGAAAAGACAGACTAGACTCATTTTACTTGTATATTCGAATCATTCTGTGTTCAAACTGTAATTTAAAAAAAGGGGTGGAACATGGAAATTTTAGTTTTATCGTGACGGCTTAAATTAGGCGCACATTTGTGGAATTAATTTCCATCTCCGAAGTGCTTAGGCGGGGATCGATGGTATGACGTTCTTCTCAAATGTAGAGAAAATTCTGTAGTCGTTGAAGTTTATGGTCGAGCTTTCGCTTCGTTACCTAGGTTAGCGCCGGTCGGATTAGTGCTTTCTATATAGAGCGAGTTTGCATGACGGTAGTCGGAAATCGATGTTTTGATCGAAGAATTTTCAGCTGTGCATTGAAAACTTAGTAACCGGTAGCAATGCCGGCATTTATATCTGCTTGTGAATCGTTTTTTTGATATTATAATTTATAGCTAAGCCGAGATGTTTAAGATTTTTCCTATAGCAGCTGTAGCCATGGTCATCATATCCAATCAGATTTGATCAGAAGGTGGATGGTAGGGTTGTAATCCACACATGATAGAGCTAATATATAAGGAAACAAACGCCAATTTCTCCTAAATTAGTTTTTGCAGGAACTGAGCATGAACTAACCGTCGTTTTTTTTAAATGTATAAAAACGGTCGCTCTGATTAAAAAACCCTGTACAAACAACCAATATCGGTTATATTTCCGATGACCCCAGTGCACGTATAGTATTAGTAACAAATCGGATATCGTTTGTTATTGAAAAACCGAACCAAAGATTTTGATCTATAAATTCCATAAATAAATGTTTATGAATGTCAATGTCTTAAAACAAAGCTAAACCTCATAATTACGAGTATAAAGAGACTCGGCATTTCCTGGAACTGACACCAATTTAAAATGGAACATGAAAATGTAGAAATTAGCTCTGTACATAAATATGCGTACAACTACATATCGAAAAACATGTAAAAATTTATGTAAATGCAGGTAAATAACAACACATATAATGTATAAATAAGGTAAAGTACATAATTATGTTTCATGTTGTATCCATACGAGTACTCGTATGTATTCATTGTGGGGTTTGAATTTGAATTAATATTTATGTTGTTTCAAGTTTTTCATAATTCAAATACGTACATAAAAGCATTGAATTGGAACTAAAAGGTGTCTGTATAGATTTATGTGTATGTTACACGTTTTTCCTATATAGTTACGATCAGTGCAGTTCAACGGTACAGTGACACACAGTAAAAATGAACCAACAATTTGTTTCTAAATTTTTGCAAATCGGTCAATGATGTGAAAATCCAATTTATACAAATGCTTCGTAAGACGTTGGTTTAAACGAAGTTTTAACTCTACCATAACTGTGATTGCTAAATACTTTATCGGTCGTTAGGTTGGGTCGAGAGTACAAACCTATATTTTTACATAATATCTGATTTTGACCAACTCTAGCATTATTGAAGTCAGACCAACCACTATTCTGACATCATAATCCGGTATAGATCACATCAAATCATCAAAATAATTTTAAACCAAGTCTTTATCTTTGGGTTTGGGTTTGCAAAATTTGAGTTTGCGTGAACATAAATAATTGACACACAGCTTATACACATACGAAAATCGATCTCTTATGAGCTCTTATGACAACAACCAACGAAAAACTATTTGAGCTGTTGCACCATTTCATGGTCATTGTACATACCACAAATCCACCCTCACTACGACTCTCTTGACGGGTCCGACCGGATGCGGCAAGACATCCACGATCAGGTTGATTATGGAAATTTTTAACTGACCCGGAGTAACTAATGGATATACACAAGTTTATAGGTTGTACAACAGCTAGTAAAGCTTCGGACCGAGGTTATGAGGTCATCAATATTTACAAATATTGACCAATTTTAACAAAGATAACATAGAATGAAGATTCGCCAGGTAAGAACAAATGGATGTGCTATGTCCTGATGGAGTTCGATTGTTCTACGATAGAAATCCTCTAAATGCATTTAGAGCACAATATTAAACTTAACCAAGAACACATCGGCTTTAATTGCGGATGATACAATACCTGGATGCACAAATCACGAACAAAAACGCGCCGCTCGACAGAAGCTTCAATCTTTGAAAGGAATTGTGGAGGATGATCAACCCGTGATAACTCTAAATTTCAATTGTATTGTTCAATAAAGGAGACCGGATTAGAGGGTGGGTGGCGTGGCAATCTATCAAAGTGTCAAAGATTTGAACGATGCCGCGCAATGCACTTTACCAAATCGTAAAAACTTCACAACCATCACTTGCGTTTGAAAATACATTGGGAAATTGTACAACATATAAGTTGAGGCAAAGTTAAAACCTGACACAGCCTCGATATTTTTAACCTAGTATTGTACCATTCGCGAATTCTGATACAAGCAGCTTTTAAGAAAGAGTTGGAACGACGAGTTGATGTTGGGGTATTGAAACCGATTTAAACAACACAATGGGCAACCCCAATTGTACCTGTTAAATACCTAGTAAAATTTTCGTATATGTGCTTCCTATAATCGATAAAGAAGGACAATATTTGACCAAAATTGATTTAAGGTATGTCTATTCTCTATAAAATACTCGAAATCTCGGAAGAAACGGAAAAATTCATTGTGATAAATACACATTTTGGACTTTACTAGTTTCAACGATTACCATTCGGAATGGCCAGAATTCTGGAGATTTTTTAGCGACTAATGGAACAATTAACCGTTGATTTAGAGTTTAACGCTGTTTATCTAGATGATATAATCAATTCTAGAAAGGCACCTGAAAAACCTTGAAACGCTGCTGTGGCGATTGAAAGATAATTGTTTAAGAAGCTGCTTGTAAATGTGGATTTGCCAAACACGAGATAGAATACCTATAGAACAAATTATCGACCAACATGGCATGAGGGTTTAACACCGTCTTGTAAGCAATTAAAAAACTTCCCCGTCCGCAGAACCTGAAAGAAGATGAATCTTCTCACATACCTTAGTTTCTAAACCGCTTCCCACAATATTTCGTCCGAATAAAAAATTACGTATACACGCTATCAATAGATTGCAGAGTTGGGTGATTATTTAGATGGGATTTTAATACGAGATTATAATATATAAGCCTACACACAACCACGTTAGTGCATATGTACTTTCCCGATTACCAAGTGACCCTGATACTAAGTTCGATATTAGTGCGGAATCCTGTAATTTCATCAATGTTGTATACGAAAAACAATTCAAAATTATGGACACTGCAAAAATCCAAAAATATACACGGCAAGATACAGAACTGCTTCAGGTATTAGAGTACATTAAATTTGGTTGGCCCAAAAAAAATTACCACAATCCGTAAATAAAACGTCTTACTTGTCCCATAGTATAAATACACATAGTACTACCATGGTATGTTAGCCCATTGACGTGTTAGATGTCGCTACTAGTATCGTTTTAAAATAATCAAACTATTTTTATTTGTATAATCGCCTAAATGTCTTATATTTATTTAAAAACGATATTCTATCGTCCCGACACCTGGAACATCAATGGGTAAACAGTTTTTTTCTTATGTTGGTAGTACTATATGTATTTATACTATGCTTGTCCGCTGTTATCTACGTTGACATAATTTCAAAAATGGTCATCGATACACAATTACATCGAAAAATGGTAAAATGCTGTAAAACCTGTTCAATGGCACATCATCGAAAAAAGAAATCAATGAATGGTCAAGACCTTTTAACCCATTTGGGATCGAATACACATTGATTTCGCTGGTAAAAAGTGGCTAATCGTTCTAGATGCACACAATATCCTTTTCTTCACCATTTGTCAACAAACACTTCGGCTTGCACTAAATACGTGCCCTTAAACAAATTCAACAAAAATACTAGTAACGATTGTAACTGATAATCCTTTGTGTGGGATCCTCTAAAGTTAAACTATAATGGATTAGTATACAAGAGATTCGCAATACTATTTTCCAAGTTGACCAAAAAAAAAAAAAAAACAAATCATGGTGGTCCATTTTCACTGTGACTCACTGTAGATAATTTCCAATTTTTAATGATGCATAAACACAATACGCACCCATTGCATTTCTAATAAGTAGAAACGACGGTTCATATTGTATATCGGTCAAAAGGTTAACAACAGAAAATCCTCTTTAATCTATAAGTGTTTTATTTTTGTTGTTGTTGTCTAAAGTGTTTAGCACGATTAATTTTCGTATAGAGGTTGTACCTCGTAGCACGGTTCATGTAATGCCATGAACGAAACGAATTATCTTCAAAATCTATTAAATTGTTGTTATATTTTCTTATTATGTTGCTATTATGTTATTATGCACCTAAACACACACACACACACACACATTCGGCATAATATCAATTCAATAATTTTTCTTATTTTCAATTGATATTTTATTATTTACATGCGTCTTATTGGAAACAGACAGATTTTGTTGTTTTCGGTATTAGAAAGTATGTAGATGTACGTTAAGACATAAAATTTTCTTTTGTATTACATCGGAATCGACGCAAATGCTAACAAGACAAGAAAATTAAATTTTTTAAACGTTTTTTCTTATATGTTTGGAATTCTTAAATGGGCATAAATCACTTAGCACATAAATCATAAAGTTATGGATAGTTTTTATCATTTTTGGGCCAACACTTTATACTGAAATCATGCTGTGTTTAATAAAAGATAAATAACTCATAAAAATTAGCACACTCAGCACTCTGCATAAAAAGTGGTGGGTTTTTTATTGAATTTTTTGTTTAATTGAAGTTAACTTTGTAACTAAATCATATTAATTGACTTTAGATCCATCGTTTAAAGTTTTAGGTGCCCATATTTGCTTTCTAAGTGAGAAACTTCCCATTATGGCTGGGGTTCCTTAAGGATCGGTGTTAGGCCCTCTTTTATTCCTTGTTTACGTTAATATAATTTTCAAATCTCTTTCTGCTGGATTCCTTACTAAATTGCAGTAAATCAAACCACATTTCTCGAAGCAGTTTCAAATGTAACTAAGACGTCATCTGAGCTAAGATTGCCAAAAATAAATATTTAACTATTTGTTGGACAATACGCTGAATTCTAGCTTTTAAAGATTTATTTGTTAATGTCAAGGACAGAGATTATCAGCGAATCGTTTGGAGATTCGACACCAAATAAAAATTCAACAGGCTAGATTGATTGGAGCATTTCTGGCTATTCTTATAGCTCTTGCATGGTTATCAACGAACAATAATTAATGGAAAGTATATGTGGCGAACAGGAAGTCAGAGATCTTAAAAACGCTACCTCAAAAATATTGGCGTCATGTACGCTCAAGAGAAAACCCGGGTGATTTAGCATCATGGGGCACCAGCAAAACTTGTAAACAATTAATTTTGGCAATTCTGTGGACCTGATTGCTTAGTATATAATGAAATGGAGTGACCATCTTCAACCGATACTCAATTACCAACCACATAAGAGGAACGCAATCTACATATAAGTACTACATACAAATGTTACAGTCAATGAACTTACAGAATATCAACTTGGCGATTTATTATAGTATTATCGACATGTTAGGTCTATACAATTGGCCAACATATTTTGCAATCTTGCATCTTATCAGGAATCGCTGTTAGATCATTGGTGGTTGCTATTAAACGAAACGTGGATCTTGTAAGTGCATAAAATGTGTACGTCATCGAGTTCAGACGTCAAAACATATACTTCCGCAACCGAGGGTACTTACAATGTTGCCTATTTACGCATACAGGCACTAACTTCGCATGCCTAATGATGTTATAGTCTATGAGGTAGAGGCGCGAAAATGCACAAAGCATTGATATTTTGTGTTTTCGTTTGCATTGTGAAGGCTATTCACTTGGATGGTCTGATACATTCACCGCAGCATTTAAGAGATTCACTAGCTGACTTTAATGAACATCATCTACAATATCTGACGATTTGGTTTGTAGCTTACAACTTACTGTTGAGTTATAAAACTAAACTAATACATTTTAGGGAAATTTTGGGTTTGCTGGAAGGAATTTTCTTCCAAATCTTTGGCTGCCGAAGAGTTCAGGTCAGCACCTCCTTTGGCTGCTTTAAGGTAAGTGTCGTAATTGAAATCAAATACTTAGGGTAAATACTTAGATTGACACTTAGATTATTTTTCTCTAGTGGATTCTATTCTTTTTTGTAGGCTTGTATGTTGGGGTAGTGACTGCAAAACTCTAAACGTATTCCTCAGATTAAAGACTTTTCAAAGGACGCTATCTCTATCTTGGCCAAACACTACGGCTTTAACCATTGCGCCAATTGCTCAGTGCTTGCTAGCTTTAATTGTTGTTGTACATTTGTTGTAACTATTGCTGTTCAATTAATGTATTATTCCGTTTTTGATTCAAAATTATTTCTTGAATATTCCAATTGCCATTGTTAACATTTCGAAAAATTTCATAATCAAATTCATTAAAATATTGTATTATATATAAGCTGTGGTGTCCGAGCGGTTAAGGAGATGGACTTGAAATCCATTGGGTTCTGCCCGCACAGGTTCGAATCCTGTCTACAGCGCATAATTTTTACTTGAAATGATTTACAAAGGCCCCAAAAAATATACTAAAGAAAATTTTTAATTAACTGTTAAAGTGATAAGTTAAAAATTAAGCCTGTATTGTATTAATTTTACATACATCGCTTACAGCTAGCTCTCCCACATCTTTCAAGACCACATCATGGTAATATTATGACCGCGTGAGAAATTGTCCAATTCACATTCAACAGACACAACCTTTTATAATTCAATCAAAACAACATAAATTAACTTCCCAATGGCTATGTTTTTTTTTATTAAATACTAAATTAATTAAAGCCAATGGGTTTTTTGAAAAAATTCTACATTTAAATGATTGAGACTGTCTCGTTTCTTAGGAATAAATTGTAAAATGATTTATTGAAACGGACATCGTACTCGAGCAGGTAATTGATTAGATCTCTCTTATTGGGTTACAAAAAATTTGGTCGGTATTATACCCCGAAAATATAAGGTCTACGTCCATATTAAGTTTCTAGATGACATAAATTACTTAGAACTGTAAAATTACAAATTAAATAATTATAAGATTCCAGTGGTGGCCAACAACATAAAAACTTAATTATCTACCATTCGGTTCCGCTGCTGTCTTATCGATTTACAATATAATCAAAGCTGTCTTAATTCACCTGAAATACGAACGAATTAATTTACCGTATAGATAAATATAGTTAAAGATGTTAAAGACGTTAAAACACCATTAATTCTTTCTACTGTGACGCTAATGATTTAATTCATTTTGTTTTTTGTTAAAATATTGAATCACATGTGAGTGCACGATTATTTTCCGTTTGATTTAAATATATTTTCTTTTCGAATTATGTACAATGAACATAAATTTTTTTTATTTATTGTATGTAAGATGTACTTCTTTTATAACTCGTATAGTCATTTTAATAAGTCATGATTGATTGAGGTATTAATCAATGCGGTGTGTGTATGTTACGCTTCGTGGGTGATTTTCTTAATATAAACATAGCATAGAATTATAAAAATGTTTAGAACTTTATGTTGTATGTAGATGTACCTACAGCTCGTACATAATTATAATAATAATGAAGAGAATTGGGTACAATGCAACACAATTAGATACGACTTTATACGTATTAATTGTGTTTGATCGCAGATGTTTATTAGGGGGGATCATGCATACAGCATTTATACATAGATAATGTGGAAGAATTGTTAACATTTATTATGTAGGTATATGGTTCACAGATTCTAGGTTAATTTACTTAATATACGAAGCATAATTTTGTTATGGCTAGGTTTTGTGAACCAATTTTAGTTCATGCCTGATAATGAATCTTTAGATAATTGGCGTTAACGTCACGGTTCACGATTTTTTCTAAGCTTCCGTTGGAAAGTGTTACTGCAAAGTGGATTTTATTCGAAACAAATCTATGTAAGCTAATCGTATATAGAAATAGCATTTGTTAGAATTATGCGAGATAACTCTTTAGAAAGCAACTTATGGCTTGTTTGATTATATTTTAGTATAGGTATAATATTGTTCACGCTTACGGAAGTTAGCCAAACTAACATGAAGACACATCCACAATCAGATTTTTGGCTAGCACATGTTTTTCTAACACAAATTAATTCCTAGAACTCAATTCTTTACAATAGTGACTCCCATCGAGCAGACCTTGTGTTTCTTTGCTGCGGCCGGTTTAATAAGACTCCTGATATTTACTCGTACCTCGCAATCAAATTGCCGCTTGCTTTGCTAAAGACATAGCCATACTTGAATATAGACTAAACAATTGTCGGTTTGTTTTTTTGACGCCCATGAAATTTCTAATAATTTGGATTATTAGTGAATCTGCTGACAGCACCTCCTGCGAACTATATATCTGGTCGCGACACTTAGGTAGCAAACATCCTTCATTGATTCATGATCTAATTGATTCATCGGTGACGTTCCTAAAGTAAGTTTCTGATTAGGATTTGCTGATACACCCACACATTCTTATTACTGCAATCGACCATTTGAAAACGACCAAGTTCTTTTTATAAATATTGGCTTGATCAGGCGAAAAATCTGTATGCCATCACGTTCCGTTTACAATTACCATACGATACTCCTTATCCATAGCTAAACTAATCATAGTTTCCTCCACTGACGCTGGATCATTTAATTGAATGCGTGTCACAACATTAACCAAATCGTTATACACTTCGTCGATTTATGCTGTCTGGTTCAACGACGTAGTTGTGACGAAATATCGTTTACTTCTATATCAGACAGTTCATAAATTCTCTTAACACCTAACACAACACTTTATTCAAGTAAGACAAATCAGGCTTTTTGTCGGACCAAATTTTTTTGGGCGTTTTGTCGATAGCCCCATGACACGGTGATCAATTCATAAGATAAGCTGCTGTGTTAACAGCCTCACTCCAAAACCTGTTGTCGAGCTTTGCGCCGAAAAGCATACATGTCGCGTGTTCGGCCAACGTTTGATTGATCCTTTCTGCCATTTGTTTGATGCTGTAATCTCGAATCTCGCAATAACTTAGAAAACTCCTTGTTGCAGGACTCTGTCCCATTATCTGAACATAATATTTTGACTTTTGGACCCGTTTTAATTTCTGGAAATACTTTTTTAAGGCGTTCGGTTTGTTCTTGGTGCAATGTGCAGACATTTTGTGACTAAAATCGTTCAAAATATCGCGAGCTATCAAATAAATCAAGTCTTGAAGACAGAGATTTACTGTCCTTGAACGGAAGATGAGTTTGTTTTCTTTTGATACAAATTTCACACTTGTCTTGTTTACAAAATTTATCCCATTCCACAAAACCATTCCACAATTTCATCAAACTGTCGCGAGCTTACATGTGGTGGACGACTATGCCATAATTTTTGTGAAACCGTAGTTCTGACCATAAAACCAGCTTCAATCGACTGTGCCATTCTGACCATTCCAGCATTCCCCTTTTAAAAAAAAAACCTTTTTCAGCCCTACTCCGTTGGGATTCGAACCCGGTACCACCCGACCCAAACCCCCCACAGCTTTAAACACTGCGCCAATTGCTCGATAGCATTCAATTTTACTTCAACCAGTAATTTATTGTTTTTGTCGAAAACTTTGCATTCTTTTGAGTTAAAATTAATAATTAATCCTTTGCCAACTAACTGACTAACCGACAACCATTTGTGTAAAAACCCGGCACGAAAGAACATCTTGCACTGTTGTATTCACTGTGCGATTGTTCATTTGAAGTTGAAGTCGGGCATCACCTGTCAATTCAGTTTTCAATTTTGATTCAGTTGCATACATGACACCTCTTAGGGTCTGACACTGGTTCAATCTGACACTGGTTTAAGGTTTTCCATCCAACGACCATGTCATGTGCGTAGAAACTAATAAAGAGCCCCTCATTCGTATCGTCCAGAAGAACTTCTTGAGTAGCTTGGTTTTTATCAAGTCAGCCAAGATTTTTGTGCTAGTACTCTCGATCGCCATAACCATGGACTGCTTGTATTCGTCACTTAATCCGGACAATCACAATGTGCTAACCCACTCTTCAATTATTTCCGTACCGGCACTGGGTGCATAAAATGATGTTAAATAGGTTTTAAAAGTCATAAAATATGGGACTTGCATTTGACAAAAACAAGCCTCTTTATTAGGGCATTTCATTTTGAATAATAAAATGACAAAACATCAAGAACTTAACAATAAGCCACTATACTAAGGGGCTAACAAACAATGGCTAAATTGGTTCTCGATATTCAACAATTGCAGAGTGAGATTGTCTGAGTGAAGATCTTGAGATCATTGAGCTTCTTAAGAATGGGTATAGCAATGATTTTCTCACTTCCGAATGGAAAGTCAACTGGGCGGTTGGTTTACCACCCGAGATATTTAATCTTTGCGTACTTATTACCGAGATATCTTGTAAGACAGGTAAGAAATCAGTCTCTCACAAGAGGAATAGGCAATAGTGCCGTCTGTGAAGCAGCATCTCCTGATTAAAAACACTTCTCGCAAGTTTTGAACCGCGTTTGGTATTTTATTTCCCAATTACCAGCTGGTGATCCGCTACCTGACATATACTGGTGCCCGTATGCAAATTGTCGTGCCAACCATAAGTTAGAAATTAATTTTACTGTAGTAAATTTTATCCAACGTAATAAATAATATACATATTGCAAAATTAAGGCATTGACTTCATTTATGTTGCGTGCAGTATTTTTAAAATCAATATATTTGTCGTCGGTTTGACAACTAATGTTGGTGGCCAACATGTTTCATTTTTATATCGAGATGTCACCCAAATAAACCGCGAGCAACCCAATATTTTATCTCTAATTTTGTCAAACCAAATTTGTCCTCTATTCAACATTTATCCGAATTCATCAAATAAAAATAAAATCATTTTACACTTTTTAAAGAGTTTTTTTTTTAATTTATTTTCTAATTCGACTGACTTAGGCATTAGTGTGTTTTATTTATATAAATTATATTTCAATTCTTTTCGTTCGTTTACTAAACCAAAGTACGAGAAAATTCAAGCGAATATAGAAATAGAAAAACACATTTCTTGAAGAATTGCTTGAAATTTTCTTCAACAAATCCAACACAAAATGCATTATATGATTTAAAGTAATTAAATACAGATATTAATGTATATAAAAAATGAATTTAAATTAAAACTAAATAGGAAAATATTAGATATATTTTCACCATTTATTGTGTGCGACTTTGCTCGAGTTACTTGTTTGCAACGGCAAGTGAATCAATATGTTCAAAATAATCGTAACCAATTTTAGCCATTGCCAAACCGGACGCACATCCAATCGCTGTTAGTAATCCATTATTTTTTGGGGCAGCGCTTCGAACAACAGCCCAAATAAGCACTGAACCCATACTAAATAGTGAACTACTCAAAAGACTGTATAGTACACGTTTTTTTGTAGGTAGTGCCTTTAAATGGGGCCGGCTATATACGTATAGAGTTGTGCCGAACATTGTTTGGATCAATAGAAAATTTAACACTTGAGCTTTAGGAAAATACCTGTAAATAAATATGATTGTAATATAGATAGTTGGAATAGTAATACAATATTAAAATACATACCTTACTGCAAGTGTTGGATTCATAACATTTACGGAAAGGGCCGCATAACAGGCCATACTATTTAGCGGAGCATAGTGGAATAAAATATTATCCCGGGTCAATGGTTTCAATATTAATGATTTCTCATTAGATGTAACTTCTTTTGTAGTTGCCATTTCTACTTGATTTTCTTAAATATTTATATAAAATGATTTAATAATCACAAAATTACCACACACCACACACAAATTCTTGTTAAATGAACGTGATGTCAAAAAATTTGCCGATGAATTTTTTTTTTGTTATGTAAAATATTTTTCGTTTTGTTATGTTGGCTGTTTTGGTTTTGTGTGGAGACTTTTCGTGTAGAGATTATTTTAATATTGTAAATGGCGGTTAAATTAAAAATAAATTATGGAGTATGTATTATTTTATTTTTAATTATTAATTACATATTGATGTAATAAATTTTATTATCACTATTTACATTGTTTTACTAGACAATTCATTTTGTTTGCAAAACCTTGAAATCATTGGCCACAACCACATCATGGAAACTTGTAACTGTCATTTTAATCGATTCAACTTGAAACGATAATAATATTTAACTTGTAATTATACAATTCTCAAAACAATAAACTCACGATACAGACACCCATAATTAAGAAATTATGATACAATCATTTGAAATGTGCAACATATACAAAACGATAAAAAAAATTTCCGCATCCAAACAAATTAAAATTTATTGCCTTTTGGGGGCACCATACATATTTTTCTTTTATACATTTTTTTTTATCTTTGGGGCAATTGTCTTTTAGTTTTCATGTCAATAAAAATAAGAAATTGGATAAATAATATAAAAATAAAACAAAAATGCAACTCGCATATTATAAAAAAAATTCTCACGATTGCAAAAAAAAGTGCAACTCGCGAAACAGCATTTATATGCTTGATACAGACAGATGTAGATAAACAAATGGAAATGAAGAAATTAAATATCGGTATAAAGTTATGTTTGCAGTAATTTGGATAGAAATGGGGTTAATAGTTGCGGTTCGTATGAATCGCATAAATAAATAATTCCCGAGCCAGTACAATAAACTACAATGTTGAGTCTATAACAAGAACCGTGTCTCTTACACACGTATAAATATTAGCTATAATAAATTAATATGGAATAAACTTAAATTCTAGAATTCCCCATTAACTTCACTTAAATTTAATTAACACTTTCCTCTACACTTTAAAAGTGTAACGAAAACATCATCAAACGTACAATAAAATTAGTATCTCGGCAAATATCTTGGTCAACCTGCAATTATTATTTCCATTTGTTTTGCAATTTTCTATTTTCTACAATCTATTTTGTTGTTGTTTTCGTGAAAGGACTAATGTCAAATTACTAAAAATTAAGATAAACATTTAGGCAATAGAAGATTTGACAATTATTTACGAAAAATTTGTGAAATTGTGCAATTTAATAATTTATTAATTAGTGAAAAATCAATTATGATTGGTAATATTGAACCGTACATATTGGGGCAACCATTTGACGAATATGCGGAACGATTAGATCAGTTTTTTACTCTAAACGATTTCGATGAAGATAAACAACGAGCGTTTTTCCTGGTATCCATCGGTTCTCGGACATATTCCGTGCTTAAGACACAATGTCATCCAGATAGTCCGACTGAAAAACCATATAAAGAATTAGTGACGGTTCTTAAAGACTATTTTGCTCGTCACAATGTAGTAGCCGAACGATATAAATTCAATCAACTCAATCAAAAAGGAAATCAATCCATTGCCGATTATATTAGCGCGATAAAAAAAGGGGCGCACAATTGTCAATATGGTGGATTTATAAACGAAATGCTTCGAGATCGTTTCGTGTGCGGTGTTCATGATATCAAACTGCGGGATTTACTTTTAAACATATTGGATTTAACATTTGAAATGGCCGAGGTGCTGGCACTCGAATATGAAGTTAACGAATCTAATCGGATTGTGGTTTTGTCTCATAACAAATTTGATAATCTCCGTATAAAAAGTGGCCCTCGTACTAAACGTGATAAAGATAGAGAAAATGAAAATAATAATCAATGCGGCGACGATGATGAGGATTACGATAACTGTGAATCAATCAAAAGTGAGAATCATGCCGCCAATTTGAAGAAAAAAACTTGTCATGGTTGTCATATTTATCATAATATCGATGACTGTCCTGCCCAGAATAAACATTGTTTTAAGTGTAACAAAACGGGTCACATTGCCGCATATTGTAGCCAACCAGTTGATGCACCAGCCACTAGAACCAATGATAATGGTCGAAAGTCGATACGTTATGATACAATTCAGTATCGAAATCGAGGAGCTCGAAACGAATAAATATACCTAACATATATATACACATCTTAAACAAAACTTTTAAATATTATTCCAAAATATCAATAGCATATACCAATCTTGTCCTCCATAGTTAATATCCTCTTGTATTCTACTGTCGTCAAAAATAATAAATTCAGTATTTTATGTGATAATTAAAATTGATGTTTGGCCATCCGTGTGCATTTTTCACAACACAATAAAATAAAGACCCATTATGTTGATGTACCTACCTTCCCACATCAGTTAAATAGTTCACCGGATGGTCACACAAAATATATTTCATTGTTATTAAAATGCCCAGAAAATGTGTTTCTAGATTGGACACTATTATTATAATAATAAATCGAAGGTGCTAGCATTATGGTGAGATGGAGATGCCTGATGGATAGTATACTTAGAAACAGTTATTTGTTTAATGTATTTTATCTTTATGTGATGTTTTGAAGATAAATATTGATCGATGTGCTCCCTGCGGAAAAGAGGTAACTGCAGAAATATTTTCGAAAAAAATTCTACTAAAATGTGATTTTATTTTTGCAAAAATGATATTAACTTATATACATGTACCAGAATAAAAATTTATGGTTATTTACTAGGAGGGTTTTATTTTATTTTTTTCACAGTCTCCATCAGCTACAATTCTGACCTTGTTCTTTGTAGTGTTTTGAAGAACAACCCGACCTAGCCAGTATACTGCCTTTTCTTTAACTTGAACGATATCATGAATTTTCCAATAAATTGTTTAACTCTCGCACTGATACATGATACTGGGCCTGTCATCAACAACTTGTACAACTTCTGCTTTTCAATGACTTCAAGGTATTTAAACTTTAGTACCATAGACATAGGTAGGCGGTTAAACTTTCAAACTAATCAGTTTTTAGCATAAGTTTCGTCTCTGACCGTCGAAGTTGAATACTTCCCAAAGAGCGTTCACATCATCAAAATGGAGATTGGGGTTCACAATGCTATTGCTTACAAGATTTTGGCAGTGGGTGGTTTCATTATCATTTATATGACCTTCGCAGTTAAAACGTAAGGTTCGTTTTCCTGTAATCGCTGAATTATTTGAAAGCAGTCATCGTAGCCTTGCATCTTAACAATTAATAACCACTCTAATTAGATAGCAGACCGAGACGATCACTAAGAAATCAACAGATGTTCAATTTAACTTCGGGGCGTCTACGTGGATGCGTCTTTAATTCCAGGTAGATGTTTTTATGCTTAGCGGTTCTTCTAACAACGGTCCGCTTTGTTGTTGAGTTCGATTATAATCCGTATTCACCTGTTTCTACAGAGGAATTTCTAACATCTATTGAAATTGTGTTTTTTCATCTTCGTTTATCAGACCCTGAGTTAAAATGTAAGGTTCGTTTTCATGTGATCCCTAATTTGTTCGAAAACTACCATCGTAGCTTTATGCAGTGACCAATAATTGATAATAAGGTGAGTTTCAAATTGGCATCCTACCAATATCATCTCACATCTTAAATGACTTGAGACTGATTCTTAGAAATCAACTCATGATCAATTTACTTCTGGACGTCGTACGCGAGTGGTTTCAAATTGTTAAGTGAATATGTTATGAGGAAAGCATGAGCTTGCCAAAATGAGATCGTGAAATTAAAACATCATTTCCCCACTATCGTTCGCTTGTTTATGTCGGAGGTACGGCCCTATATTTTTGCATAAGGCAGTCATCAATCACTCTGACGTAGTATGTCAGAGAGGTTTACCTTTGGGTTTGGCGGTATGTCAGCCCAGCAGTCTACATGTATAGTCGCCGTCTCCACCAACAAGCAAAGATTAGTCAATTTCTTGGAATATCATAAATCATGCTCGTTTACAAATATTTTACGAGGTATGTGGAAACTCCCTAAACAACTGGATCCATTTTCAAAAAAATAGAAAGCTTAAAATGCAAGATTATGTTAATTTGTGTTTCGATGGGGAGGTATCGGATCCTAATTGTAGTCGAATTTCTTCACTCGATTTTGATCAGTGAGGTAGAGGAACACCTGTAGCCGATATATACGCAACAACCAGAAAAGTTAAAAAAAACGGAACACGCTCCATTGTTCCAGCTGATGTGGATGACAACTCTCGGCGAGCACGAAAAGGTTTAAGTTTAACACATATCGGGCAATAACAAAAAAATATTATAATTAAAAAAAAAACATTCAATCAGTCTATCATCGACCATCGTGCAAAGAAAATTTAATAAAAACAAATTAAACTAAAAAATATTTTTTTTGTAAAAAAACATAAAAATGAGCTTATTTTTTCCGTTAATAAATACTTGAATAGTTAAAAATTAATGGCCTTCGACGTCCCAATTTTGGGGGCTAAACGAAAAAGTTACCCGAATAAACTGAACAAACGTGCATTTTCAAAATGGCGACTACGAAGAAAATAATATAAATGCAAATGCTATGATTCCCAGAATGCCGTTGCAGAAATTTATCTACAGTTTACACAACGTCCAAATTTACTTCGTCAGTTTGGAGTTTTGGTTTTAGGCCAGCAATGTGACTGGCAATAATAGAAAATATTACTAGGTGGTGGCGCAGGTTCCAGTGGATGGTAAATACGACCATGTCAAGTCAGAGATAATTGCTTTTTACTCAGATTTGAAACAAAAACGTTTCAGAAAGGCAATAAACGAAGTACAGCTCGGCGACAAAACCTAGTCAATTATATCAAAAACTAAAAAAAGTTGGCATCTAAATTTTCCTGAAATTCGTGAGACCAGCTAAATTAATGACGAAAATATTTGTTTGGCCTGGCATTCAATCCGATGTCCCAAAATATGTTCGAACTGCCTTAAATGTCAACGTGCAAAAATAGGACGACATACGTCTTCATCGCTACGTTGGCCAGAGGTGATTCTGATTCCCGATATGTCAGCATCAACTGTCGCATGTGCACTAATTTCTGGCTGGATAGCAAAATATGGCGAGCAATTACAACGGATCGTGGCGGTCAGTTTGATTTGCATCTCTTCGAGGAGCTTATCTTCTATAAAGCAAGAACGCTCGGATCTAACCATTTCAGTAAGACCATATATCATCCCTAAGCAAATGGCCTGATCGAAAGATGCCATCGCATACCGATAATTCTTCTGGGCCGTCGATTAACGTACTACGGGGTTTCAATTCATCACCAGCCGAGTTTGTTTTTGGTACAACACGTCGGGTTTTAGGCGAATTTTTCGACGAGTGACCCAAAAAAAGACAGCATTGCAAATGGTCATTGATCTGCGAAAAGCGATTCGCGACATTCGTCCAACAACGACAGCGTGGCATGTAAATACTAAGAACGTCGAGCATAAAGATTCACAATCGACAACGCACGTATTTTTTCAAGACGATTCAATTCGCCCTAGCTTAACACATCCGTACAATGGACCCTTCGAAGTGCTAGAGCGAACATCAAAATATTTCTGTAATTGGGACTTTACCAAATCGCGAATCGAACGTCACTAACGATCGCTTTAAAGTTAAACCAGCATATACGTCCAAAGCAACTAATATGGTACCGACGACTCCAGTACATACATCAAACGGACCGGCTACTTCTACGACAGTACCATAACATGACAGTACCATAACATTCTACGACAGTACCATAACGGGCAAAACCGTTTAACAAATAAAAGCGAACCTGTAGAACCTCGATTTGGTTAAAGACGACGTTAAGTCGGTTAAAATTAGACCACGAAAGAGTAGGAAGAGATCCGAAAACTGTTGGCATAGAATATAAACAAACAACGCTTAATTATATCTTTCTAACTTCTATCTGCCGACAAAAATTTTGTGTCACAAATAATTGGAATGCATGTTTCACACGACACTCGATCAAAATTTACCACTTAAGAATCCACTCCACAAAACCAGTCGACGAAAATATTTTATGGTGTGTTTGATGATGACGTTTGATTATCACTAATCACAATTAGAAAATTAACCATCAGCTTTCTGTTTACAATTTGTTGTTGTTTATTTCATGCATTCTACTTTATTATATCAATCAACATATTTACACTTTCAATTTATAATCGGCGTATAAAAATAATAAAATTATTTGAAGATAGCTTACGATTACAGAAGTAAGACGCGATACGCGAACAAGATACAATTTTCTCTTACTGCTATTACCTTTTACGTATTTGTAACATTATGTTGTTCATCTTATTTATATGTATATCTGCATATATTTTCTTTATAAGGCTTAAGAAAATTTCAAATTCAATTAAAATACGAGATCTTAAGAAGCTGACAAAAAAATTTTTTTTTTAAATTTATTAACCGATCGACATAAATTGTTCGTCTCGGCATATCGGTTTGATTTAAGCAATGTAAATCGAATAAGTTTTAATTTTTTTATACTACAACTTTTTATGTGATAGAATCTTATCATAAATAAATGAGATGCTGATAATTGCATATTATATAGATTAGTTTAGTGTATCATATAATAAATGATCTTAAAAATGGACATAATGCTTAGCAATTTATGATAATTTGTTTTACATTTTTACCTTCATGTAAACAAGTTCTAATTTCTACACTACATTCTGTATTATGTTTATTATTTGTATGAAGCACCAGGTGTGGGCCAATTAACATATTGTGGCATGTGGGTAAAGTTGTTTTATTTTAAAGACGTACAAAACTCATAAAAATTGATTAAACCTTTCTCTTACATATATGTTTCATGTTTAATATTTAATGGCTAAATTATAAGTGTGATATGGATGCCGTTGGCCGCGTACACGAATGAAATGATAAGAAATATATATTTAATAGTGATATTGCATTATCGATGCATTTGCACCTGCAACTGGTTTATGAAGTAGCGATAATGGATTTGGAGTATTTTCGCTAGTCACGGTATAAAATACACTTCAAAATAAATAATAATCTACTATTATTATTTATTTTGAATCAGTGAAGGTATCGTTTCTATGTTCATGATCGTTCCGTATCACTGTGTTGTTTGATATTGTTAAATATATGGATGTAAATTCTTAATCTTTGCTAAATAAATTGTTTCTGGAGCAACTATATATATATAGCAACAAAAAAATGCCACCAGCTGCAGTTTTGATTCATGCCGCATTTTGGAGAACCTCCATTGACCTCGCCGATTGGAATGAATTGATGAAAGAATCATTTGTAACTATCTCTCATTGCGATTTTAACCCAATTTCACTAGTTCCAACCGCATCGTAGCTTTATCAGCCTACATATTGTTCTTTACTTATATTGCAGACATCTCCGACTGATCATCTGTCTAATGGCACTAAATAATACTGTACGGCTGCTCCCATTTAAAATTTTTATTGGAACATTTAAGAGAAAGATTTTGATGCGAACTGTGCCAAGATGAGGTAGACTATGGGTAACCATAGCGCTTAGTTTAGAAGTTTATTACAATACTGCTTTCAAATGGCTATATTCTGGGTGGCAAGGGACAATATTAATTGTCTTTATTTTATTATCATTCTTAGGACAAAGGATAGCTCATAATAGCATTCTCGGATGTGCTGTTAGTACTATTACCAAACATCGAAACAAAGATCTCTTGTGATAATACATCTTTGGGTAATTTGAGAAATTCTGACTTTTTACCATCATTGTCAAGACCAGACCCAATTTTAAATAGTCATTGTGCGATTTCAGAGCATGATTACTGGATCCTGTTGTCTAAAACTTCCAACATCACCGGTTTCCACCAAATAGCTTCCGGCAGTGGAGAAAGTCTTTTAAATTTCTATCAGCAGCGTCAACAATCTGTAAGATACCCATCAAAATCTCATCAGGATGTATTAGCTGACCGGTCTTTAAGAAAATGGCAGTAGATCCAGTATAGGGGTAACAGGATCCACTTTCGATCCCCCGACGAAAGAATGGCTGCGTTCAATGATTTGTATAAAAACGTTTCCCAAATTGCAGGAGATTAGGTTTTGGAGTCATATTTGCATACATTTTACGATCTCTTTATCGCTTTCGTTCTGTCTGCTCTGGTTGCCTTATTATGCTTAACGCTTGTCGTTGTTTTGGAGTTATGTGCATATGCGTATCTTTCACACGATCGCACTGTCATTTCCATTATAACTGCTCCGGTGTCATCATGACTTTGCAGAAACTTCACTAATTACTTTAAATTATGTACACTCCAGTAATGTAGTTGAGGAATCCAGCATAGGAATTAAGCACGACTTTTAGTGATTTAAAAAAATCCATATAATTTCTTGTAATTTGCTAGAAACACGTATGTCTAAAAACACTACGAAATAATTTCTTGTACTTTGCTAGAAAAACGTATGTCTAAAAACACTTTTGTTTATTGTTTGTATGCTTCTTTTTGACATTTATATATGTTGTTGTCAATATAAAAATAATTATTTTTTGCTTTGCTAAAAATTTAAATTTGATATATTTATTTGTCTTTAAAAATTAAAAATATACAAAAATGAATATAAAATAATAACATCTAAATATTTAAATTTTGTTATTTTATTCTCTATGTTGTATTTATATAATACCTATTTTTTATTATTTTTTACGTTTATCACATAGTCTATTGCAAAAAGAAATTTAGTTTTCCGTTGTTTAAATATTGTTCGGCGGTAATGTACAAATTTATTGATCAAATTCATTTTTAGTCGGCAAAGTTCATATATTATATACAATAAATAAATGAAAATAAAATAAAACATTGTATGATATGTATTTGTAATTCATAATATCTTTTATTTATTTTAAATATTGCATATTTGTTATCAATTCTATAATGATTTTGTTTTTATCGACTAGTATGGATGTACTCATAAAATAAATTTTGTATAGTGATTTTTTTTTGGTATCATGTAAATCCTCCGTGTTTTGAGTTGGTATCATGTAACCTTATTGTAGCAGTTTTAATGATTATTTTTCGTTAGTGATTTTTTTTAATCACTAAAAGTCGTGCTTAATTCCTATGCAGATTTTCTTACAAAATGTAAACACAATCGTGGTTGCGTATAGCATGTGAGAGTGGGATAGAGGGAATTAATGGAAGGAAGAGGTTGGCAGAAGTGAAAATGCACAGAATATAT
The DNA here is from genome assembly GCA_963556175.1 of Tipula confusa. Lineage (NCBI taxonomy): Eukaryota > Metazoa > Arthropoda > Insecta > Diptera > Tipulidae > Tipula > Tipula confusa. Next base: position 14,195,534 of record OY744476.1, on the reverse strand, counting down.
ATATTTATATATATATATATATATATATATATATATATATATATATATATATATATATATATATAAATATATATTTCCTACTCTACCACCTGTCTCATTTTAATCATTGACTAGATCACAAAAAAATTAAATTACTTCGTTTATTGAGACTTGCATTGAGGTAGACATACAAAAATATGGCGGAATCCGGTAATTTTTCTATCAAACCTATGCGTATTAGCCCTACATAATTTACTTTACGAACTTTGGTTACCCAAAATACTTTTGGGATTCAATTTTATTATACACGTAAATCTCGAACTTTCGGATCCTTTTTTTGGGAGTTAATCTGTATTTAATGGATTGTTAACCTATAGTGACAAGACAAAACCTTGTCGAATTACGGTAGGAGCCATTAATATGTTCTGTAGTGATAAAATTAGACTGTCAAACGAGTGTATACTTATAATATAAGATAAATGATTTATTAATAAAATTCTAAACATGATCTAATTGTACTCAAAACATGCTAATCGTATATATATAATAAATCAAATCGTATATACTAAATCAAATCATGGCTAAGTAGCACCACACACGATGAAGCAATGAACATATCTCAAGCTGTGCAAGTTCTATATCTATTCAAATTTTATTCGTCATGAAATCTATATAAATTATCTAATCGTCTAACATCACATAAAACCATCGGCTCTATAATTAAATTTTACTTTATCGTTTGTAATTTTATATTCTAATAATGTTAAGTTGATTACATAGTGCGGTCGCACATGATCATGGATGCAGTATGATCAATCTATTTAAAAATTGTACAGTAATCAACCGATTTACGTAGTTTTGATTTGCACTGCAGATTAATTTTGTTTTTTCGATGGATTACAACATTTAACAAATTTAAATTTTTTTTTAAAGTCACACTCCTTTTCCAGAATTTCGCACGAAATACAAACGAATCCAAATTTAAAAAAAATACATGCTGTTAAAAAAGATACTCTCATGTCATGTGAAATTTGTTGGTATATGCAACATTTAACGAATCAGTTGAATTGAATTGAAATAAAAACGCGATTATTAATGTTTTGACATTTTTGTTTTTTATAAAAGTCTTTTCGTGTCGTGGAGTACAGATGCTGAATTTTATTTCCAGTTAATTTTGTTTGTTGCAAATGTGGTAATAATCTAAAAGAGTAAAACAAGATTGTTAAGTTTAAACCGTTATTTTGAAATAACGAATAATAATACGTGTAGCAATATAAATTGGAACTACTTTTAAAAAAGGAGAATTTATGGCGCAGTGTTTGGGTCAACACCATCAGATCCAGTAACAACATCATGTTCTACAAAAGATGCATACGTTGTTTTTCTTGTTGATTATAATCACATCAAGAAGGAGAAGTCCTCAAACACCATTTTCTGAAACTGAGTTAACCACCAATTTAGCAAAAGAGAAATTACTGGAGGAATATGTTTGTAGACTAGAAAGGAATAACAAAAATCTGGTCTGTGGTTATAACGATAAGTTTGCCCACCTAAAGAATAATTTTTAGAGACCACGAAAAAAGTTATTTAATGTCTGTCTCAACGTCAGTGCGAAATTTTATGAGAAGATAATAGCTTCTGCTTTTGGTTGCCTTATTTTAAAAACGCTTCTCGGCGCATGTAGGGGGATACCAGTAATCTTTGTATTCTATTGTTGTGTAGAAAATGAATCACAAGAAGAAATTATCTTCCGCGATATCTACTTATAAAACTCATTTTCAAATTATAATTGCGTATATAGTCAGTTTGTGATAAATGTAATCGATTTTTATGTATATTATGTTGATCTAAGATTTTTATCGTATACGGTCGAATGAAATGTGATTTTCGTGATTTACATCTTAACTACTTTTTAATTGGAAGTATACGTTATTGGGTTAAATTCAAGCGTATATAATTTTTTCATTTACCAATGTACGATAATTTAACCTCCTGACTTTCGGTTGGAAATGCTTTGATTCAATTAGCGGAAATACTATATGTGTGTATACATGTATAAAAGAAAGATTTGTTAAAGTTGTACGATCTAATCTGCGCTTAACATTTCTTTTTGTGTAATTCATTGTGAAATGGAAACCTTAATTATACACTTTATGATTTCAATATTAAGATTATATTCATTAGAACTGTGATTTATCTCAATCGATCACAAGTTTCTTTTGTTTTGTTTATGGTTTTGTATTTTAGAAGGGACTTTATATTTGTATGTACGTTTTATACCATAACATCTGTGTAAGGGTCGAAGTTTTACTTTACACCGTAAAGTCCATCAAATCGAGAACATGGGACTATATAGAGGTTCGCTTTAGCTAACAAATTTGGTAACCAATTGATTTGAAATCAATAATCGATCTTTTCTTGATCTTGATCTGGATGTAAAGTGGCTTTGAGACATAAGGTCTCCATTTTTTAGCCAGTGTGCTTCTTTGAAACCATTTAGTGCGTACAAAATGAATCTTATAAGTGGCGATCTTAAATAACAGCATCATAAGCTATGTGAAAAATGACAGTGAGTTCATGTTCAACTCGCAAAAATTATGTGAAAACTACTCTCTCTTCTAAACTGCTCTCAACATCAGTATTAATTATGCTACAAAACATTCTTACATTTTTACAAATAATTTTTAAGCATACGAATTCGGAAAGGGGTAAGCCTTTACAAATTTGACATGAAATTAGCAACAACATGAATTGGCTGATGAATTTCAACGAACGGCTCTATCCACCTGATGAACTGTTACTGGTTCTCTGGCGGAAAGCGGAAACATAAGTATAGTTTATGGTCAGTGTTGACAGACAATTTAGAAAGTGGCCCCCACTAAAACTGCCCTCAACAATGTGTCAGAAGCCTCGACGGATAATGAAACTCGATGAAGAAGAAAATTTACTGCAGCCTTGCCGAACTATCATTTAGCCATATTTATTTTTAAGCCATACCAGGTGTTCCACTGGCGAGTCGGAAAAACAATGAAGTCATACATATAAATAAACATGAAATCAAACCAGTTAGTTAGTGTCTCCACCATGAAATGCTGAAAAGTCTGAGTAGCGTTTTTTTCAAATAAATCTGAAGACTCCAGATCAGAAGGTCGCGTGTTCAGATGACGTCGGAGTCAAAAATACTTAAAAGGTATATTGCTTGACTAGTGTATATCTTGTTATCTTGTTTTATTCATTTTTATAGCATTAACCAAAGATATTTTGCAGAATTGCCCATCTATTATGCAGAACCCATCTATGTACATAGAACGATACATGGTTATATCTCAGCCATACAAGAGTTTCGGTTGGAGCTTGTTACTCTCAGTGTCACACGGTTTATCTTCACTATATAAATCAACGTGAATAATTGTAGGTAGGATTTGTGTAAGCTTAGTTCACACCAAGCGGAAGTTAGTCACACCAAATATAAGCCTATAAAGATTGGCGGTTGGGAAATATAAGCCTATAAAAATTGGGAAAAATTAAGATAAATTAAAAAAATTTCAATAATTCTCAAAGACTCATGATGTTAGTCTTTCAAAATTGGGAAATATTGAGGCAAATTAAAAAGTTTTTAAAATTCCCACAAACTCATGATGGTCTATGAAAATTCGGAAATTTTAGGAAAATTAAAAAGTTTCCGAAACCCTCAAGAACTCATGATGCTATATTCAAATTTTTTTAATGAACTAAAAGGATAAAACGGTCTCGATCCTGTAGGGAAGAGAGGTTTATTAGAAAAGCCCAGAGCTAACGCTTTGATGATTTCTTTTTATAGCTCCAGAATTATTTGGTTTCTCGAGGTGGTCTAAAACAATACGAGGAGACCAAATCCGACTTCAGCAATGTCATAAGTCCATCACTAACTTTTTTTTGCATTTTTGCAGCTCTAAACATTCTAAAACACAATTTGAGATCACAACCAATTTAATTTTACATTTTCCTAATAAACCCATCGATTTCACTTTAATTAAACTATACACAAATACCACACACACCTGTATGCCTCTTCCGATCACATCAATCAATCACGTACAATATATTTAACCTAAATAATTCGCTACAGATCAAGATAATTGAGTTTTTTGTTGTGTTATTGGCGAAGTAAAATAAAAAAAATTCATCCGAATTGCAGACAGCAAAATATTTTAAATTGTTCGAACTATGATTAGAACTTGATTATTGGCTATCGAAATCGGAGAGTTATATGAAGCAAGTGTATAGATAGGAAAAATATGAAAAATTAATAGACATGAAAAAAATAAATAATTATAGTGGAAAATAAATAATAGTCGAGATAGATTTTCTAATTCTAAATTTTTAAATTTCAATTAAAATCTGCCAATCAATCATCATCAGCATTTCGAATGGGAATAAATATTATTTTGGTTTGGTGCAGTTTTTATTTTTATAATTCGCATATAGCTTTCGGAAAGCAAAAATACCTATTCAATCCGTTATTAATGCCTCTCTTTGCATATTTGCATATACATATAAGGTGACAAATTTAAATTGAGACAAGCAAATAAATTGAAAATTTCGGTTCCAATATAGGGAAATTTACGTTAGGTTTGGTTAAATTTATCAAGGTTACTTCCAGATTACATTATTTTATTGGACTGTGGACTTAACGGAGATTTACTTTATGGTAAAATAAGTTTCTGGTTATTAGGAGTTATATTTTCCTCACCTGTAATGTGTATTTAAGTAGACGGTTGACCAATGCTTTCAAAAGTGTTGACCAAGTTTCTATACTAACCTTCAGTGCTAAACAGGAGATATGTTTTCTTTCAATATATTTGACTCTGCGCCTGAGCGACTAGCAAGTTTCCAATAAAAAAGTGAACTGGTGGTAATATGATCTCCTGTGAATCTGTAGATTTTATTGTTAGAGGTCTTGAATTGAGGCATGCCTCGGTTTGTGCTTCAAATTGTGGTGCTGAGGGCGGTATCGTAATGCCATGTTTTTTCGCTTTAAGGCAGCATTTCTTGAAGAAGTGGAATATCTAGTTGGGTGGCTTCATTTTTTCTTTTTGTTTAGCCCTCTTCCTGATGATATAGCAAAACAAATGATTGACACATTTGTGCCTATTATATTCTAGACCATTGACGGTTCTTGTAGCCAGTTTTGGGAATCTAGTTAAAACCGTGCTGACCTAGTTCACCATAATGTGTGTTTCTTTAATTCGTATTAGTAGCATAATCAGTAAGATTTTCATTAAAACTTATGTATGTCTCCACTCTACAGGGCTTGATCTTCCTTGAATTTCTGAAATTTTGTTTGTATTACAAGTTTTTTATATGTGAGGATGCCTCCGAATCCATAGTAGCGTAACCATGGAATCGGTCCAGAAGTTCATATCTATATTGAACTCCTGCATTGGCTTGCTTAATTTTTCCTTCAATTTTGAGATTAACAAGGCGCCGTATAACTCAACTCGTGGTAATGACAATATCGTTTTAATTGGAGCTATCTTTGTCTGTGATTAAAAAAGAATTGATTTCGCCTTCTTGGCTGACGTTCCTAGCATAGAAGACTGAAGCATACGCCTTTTCAAAGGCATCGCAAAATTTATGGATAGTAGCTAATTGAGGATGTTATTTTAAAGTGGACCCATCTGGGTATGGTTATCTTCTTTAACGAGGAAAGAGGCATTTTGTAGTCCTCCTATTGCACTGATAAAATCGGAGGGGATCGAAAATTCCAAGGGGATCAAAAAGTTTCCCATTGCCGGACAGAAGTTGCGTTTGATCGAATTCTTGTTGTTAGAAGTATAATGAGATACGAAATCCAAAATTGTCTGTTGCTGAATTCCCATGTAGCCTTAGAGTTTTAACCGTTTCTTCAAATTTGAATTCACATGTTGACTGGGTAGCCTAATAATTCATCCATCACCAATTGATTCACTTTCTTTACGGCAAGGTATGTGGCTGGCGTGATTCCGTAGGTCACGGTCGAGAGTTTGTACTGCTTTATAGGTTGTTTGATGTATTTGCTCCACAAAATTCTTTGATAGTTTTGGTCATCTTTATGTAATGAAATTTGGCAATTTGGCAAAACATTTTTTCTATATCAGCTGTGAATATACATATTTCTGTTTTCCCCCACGCAGTAGTATGCTCAAAAAGCCTTATTGGCGTGTAAGCTTATTAAGCATGATATCATTTTGTGATGTCTCTGTGGACGGTTTGGCCGATGCATCAAAGACAAGACTACTCTATCTTTAGTAGCGGAGTGGTAAATACAATTTTTTAGCTATTCTCCTTTCCCCCTTAATCTCTTTAATATGTATATCATCATTTAATATTTATCCATAAACTGTTGGTATTGTAATGCCTGTTTTATGAAACGCGTTTTTCAATTTGGAGTAGTCGAGTAGTAGCTGCTTTTTTGAAGAACCCAAAGGTTTACAATTGGTTGATGTCTTTATACCTTCCATTGGCTTGAAGCCATTGGCTTTTCATTGGCTTGATTTGTCCGTAATAATTGGCATCTAATAATGTGTTGGTTGGAGCGGATTCATGGAAGGTCGGATCTGCCCATATAAATTTTCTGTGGGGTCCCAGCTATTCGGTTCAACGTTTTCTGTAGGTAAACTCCTGGCTGTACCTTGGACTAAATCCTTAGACTAACGGTGAACTCTTTTGTTGCGCTGTTCCCGCTTCTGTTGATCCCATGCCATTAGAATGTTTGCTTGAATCGGGATTTTACAAGTTTTTTTGCTACTTCTTCGGTGATGTATGTCACTTGTGAGCCCGGATCAATAAGAATCCGAACCAAATCTTCTCCAAAGTCGTTACCTTGATTACTTCCTTTTGATTTTCATGGAGCAAACTGTGATTGGCTCAATAACATTTTTTACATTTTTTGCGACAAAAATATCACTGTGCTTCCGTTATCATTTTATGCATAAATATTTGGCTTTCGCGTTAGCAGTTCTATGTAAGACTGGTAAAGCTTGAAAATAGATGGTCGTAGTCACCCTTGATTGAGAGAACTCCGATTGTCATGCAACCTTAAATTCTTAAGAGTAATTTTTCTGTTCCAATTTAAATGCTTCACCCGCGATTTATTTACGCGATTTATTTCGCGTCTAACCAAGCCATGTATCATTCATTATGTGCATTATCATAAATATTAATAATACATTATTATTTTACCATTTTAATTTATTAATCTTATTATTTCTTTAAGTTTAAAACAATCATTCATTCCGTTGTATATATTTCTTCTTACGCCATAAACAACTTCTTGATAAACAATAAAAGTAATAAATACTGTAGGAAAGATAAGAAAAATCACTACAAAATTTTATTCATCTTGAATAAATCTATGCATCATTCAGTTCTCGTCTAAATAATTTTTTAGTTTTTTTTTTTGCTTTTAAATTTATCTTAATTATATACGGTGAAGTTAAGATTAAGATTTATAAATGATTTTTATTATTTAATTTTATTTGTTCTGTTTGATTGATCACTAATGTATGTTCATAATATATGATCGATGAGTGTTGCTAATCAAAATAAATAATGGTTTGTGACCCATTGGTCTATGAGATTTACGAAGGGTATATACTCATACTGCACCAACATCAAAATAACCGTGATGCGTTCTTTTCATCGATGCGGTACTCGATAATTGAAACGAACTTTTTTCGGATTTAGCGAATAATGTTTAACATTGTTATTAAAATACTGCAGAATTGTGCATAAATGACCTATTCACCCTTCCGACGAGGAATTTACACTTGCTATGCAGATACTAAAAAGAAGATACTCTTGTGGAGTTGACTGCATTAAATTCGAGCGCTTGTAATTCATGTAGGAAACTTTGTGGAACTGTTTTTTTCATATCCAATTAGTAACCGCCTTATGCCGTATCATTGAAGAGCTTAACATGCACAAATTATCGCGAAACAGATTTTATTTTCATGGTATCGACCAATTACTGTCTTACAAAGTAGGGAGAGATTCATTTTCAAGGAGGATCTCGGCCAAATCGGTTAGTTTACCAATTTTTTGCGATAGCCATCTTTGTTTCTAAATATTACGAAACATCCCGTTCTAAAATTTTCGAATAACGTATGACCCAATCAATTGAGAAAGTTTATGGTTTGCTTTGCGATAACTAGAATTACCTAAAAAATCTGGGATCTAACCTTATATTCAGAATTAAATTAAATTATATGAATCCTACCGGTCTGCGGCCTGCTTTAATAATGTTTAGGCAAATGAAATACCAATAGTCAAATAAATACACAGAATTATAATTTATATTTACTACTATAAGAATAACAAGAATTAATCTCTTTTGATGTCTACTTTGATCTGCCTCGTGGATCTTTCTTTTTCTGACATTTGACATATTTAAGTACACTTGTATAAGCATTGTACACTATCATCAATTCAAATAACTGCGTTCATAACCTAATGCATACTTTCATGAATATGCATCAGGTTATGCTAACCAAAGCTGTCAAAATTAGGCTAAAAAAACTAGCTACATAAAAAAAATGTTGTCTTTGTTACGCAATATTGATTTTTTTGTCTCGTTCTGGTTTTCCTATACAAAGGCGAAGGTGTTTTGTCGGTTTAACAATTATTTCATTTAATTTTAGTGTTAAATATTTTTTTTTAAATCGATTTATTGGAAATTTTTAGATATCGACTTACATTAAGAGATTTGAATATTGATAAATAAGATTAGAATTTTAAATTTTTTCAGAAAAGGATCACCTTGAAGTTATACTCAGACAGATAGGTAAATCCTGGTATTTATGTGTGGTCCCAGAAGTACTTAACCTGAGAAAGAAAACACAAAAAGTATCTTTATTTTTAAACTAACGCCATGACTTTGACAGCAGATGGAACTGACTTCGCCTTCTTTAGAGCCGATACTCATCTTTTGATTGATTGTTTTGACTGTTCCTTGGTTCTTAATCAATGCAAAAACTTGGCTTTATTGCTGGGAAAATTCGCCGAACACTCGATCAAAACATTACGACGCTTTTTTGTTTTTGTATTCGACACATGTTCAAACTCTGCTATCCAATATATTACTGTTTTATAAGAAGGAACAGGCTCCTCAGAGTAGAATCCAGCTGCGGTTTGATTTTGGTTGCACTAAGGCCTTTTTACAAATTCTCTGAGATCGTTCAGGGTTGAATTTGATGGCCAAATAAATACTAAACAACATAGTGTCGTCAAGTCAAATTTCAAACTTAAGCTTTATAAGGTTGGCACTTTTTACCACAGTCATTCTTTTCAAATAGCAACCGCTATATATGTCGAGGCTGGTACTTCAAGAACCACCAGAAGTACTGCAAAAACTGAGTATTGGCGATTTGGTAAGTAAGCTGTTTATGGAAATATGTTAATTATTAACCTTTTAATTATTATATCAAAAACGCTTATTTTGGCGGCTTGTTTTGAGTTTCGTACGACTATATAAGGAAACCTAACCAAACTTATGCAGATTGCTCCATTGTGGGAATTGTTCAGTTCATGATAATAAGCCAAAAAAAGAATTCTCTAAATAACTTTACTATGTCTGAACTATGTGACTGGATACACATTGATACACATGTGGCTTATTATCGTGGACGTTTTTTTCAAAGTATCCTTTTGTATTAGAAATGAGAGAAATATTTGCTTAATGTCTTGAAGATCTCATAAAATTGGTCAACATTTTCATTTACGTCTTAAACATTTAGAGCTTTAACCTTGCAGAGCAGCATGGCATCAACTTCATAACCTGTGGTGTTTAAGTCGGGAGGTACCGGGATCGAATCCTAATAACGCAATATATATAAATAAAAACTTAACAACGAAAGATTTGGGTGAGCATTAGCCCCAGAAAAAATTACTTGGATAAATCAAAGAAAAAATGACAGATCGCTAGAAACCTACCGTGGTTATTAGGGATGCTGTTGATTTGGTTAAAATTATAACTCATCATGGCATCAACAAATAATTATTTGGAATCTTTAAATTGCATGGACACTTCGGTTTAATTCCTAGTCAAAATCCCAGAAAATGTATTAAGACGATAAAAGTTCTCAAGTACAAGAACTAAATCGGATGTATTAATGCCTTCACCAATTGAATCAACGCGAATTAAGCAAATCTGCTTAATTTTTGATGGGACTATAATACCACTAAAACACCATAGTTTAGAATGCGACGCAATGAACACGCCACCCACGATTTATTTGAGATGGTTTCATAATCTTTAGACAAAAAAGTTTTATCCAATATATTCACCGACCCACTACATAAAAAAACACCTCCATGCATATTTTTTCGTGTGTCTTTTTACATCTTTTGCAACTTCTTGGAACCGCAGTCGTGACTGACAAAAGAACCAATTACACTCACTTCATTTAATTGAATATATTGTTCCTAAATCCAATTAAGTAACAATGTTGCTTTTTGTTTGTATTTTTTATGCAATTAAAACATAGATTTTTTTTTATATATTCGATTAAATAACATAATAAAAATTATGAATTTTGTAACATATTTTTACAACAAAAAAAAATCTGAAAACAAAACGACAAGTAACATTATTTCTTATGCATACGTCATGTTAACTATGATTTGTTGTTGTGGTATATGTATGTACGTATCGTACTTTTCGTTTTTCGTTAATCACTGTAATTACTAAAAATTATATTCACTTTCATTTTATTAAGAAATTTATGAAAAGAAACAAACAATTATACTATATACATACTTCTTAAATAAGACGTGTACGAATTTTTATATACTCGTAGATAGATAGATATTAGATACACACATAATAGATTTAACGTCTTTATAAAAATTGAAAACGAAATATGATATATCTAAGGCTATTAATAATCTAATTGGAGTACATAAATGTGTTTGGACAGCAAATTGTGAATGAGTCATTTTGGTTTAGCATAACTCGAAACCTTAACTTTTATAAAATTTTATTTTTATTTTTTACTCATGAAATTGGTCTAAATAAAAAAAGAAAAGCTTAATATAGTCACCAGAGGCTGGTCAGTGGCCTGGAGACTAACAAACAAATGTTAACAAATATACTGGTACCGAACCAAAAGCGAATCAATCGAAAATTCAAAAGGCATAGTGAATCTACCAAGAATATGGCATCAAAACTGGAAAAGCCGCTACATATAAACCGGCCTCTTATCTTATTACTGTTCTCCGAATATTATAGGTAATTTGGAGAAAAGCAGTTGTCGAGCTATGGTTACATATGTAGGCAGACTGCTTTTGGAATTTAGGTATTCTACTATTTGTATTTGCGAAACTATTCAAATACCTTGGAAAGTCCTAGCTGGTGCAAACTGCAAGCTTATAGGCTGAAAGTCATATAAACTAGTACATTTTTGCTCTTTTGGAACATTATTATTTTGGAATTTTCACAGTTGAAATCTCCTCATATAATGATGCCAGTATAGTCAAGAGTACTTATGTAAATGTATTAGAAATCTGATTACAAGAATTTCCCCTAAATGATCACAGAAGGGAACCTATGCGATTTATAGACACCCACCAATACAATTTAATGGAGCCTCAACTTTACTTCAATTACCCAGTGGAAAATGTACCAAGATTACCAAATCCAAAAACATACTGGCATCTCTTTCGCGACGAATAAGAAATTCTTTGCAGTTGGAAGATAAATTGCAGAACAACTTGATGATATAATAGACTATGCTGCAATGGCAAGCAACCCCTGTAGACAAAATAAAGGTGTGGTTACCATAACTTACCTATTGGAAATTAGAAAGCTATTATAGTAAGGAATAAACGACGGGCACGTAAAACATGAAAAATAAATCGAACACCGGAGGGCAAAACTATTCTTAGCAATTTATGCTACAGTCTCAAATTCCTTCTTAACGAAGTTAAAAATAAATCAATCAGTAAATTTGGATTACTCAAGGCGATGAAAGGCTAAAGCTCAAGTGCCTTCACTGAATAATGATGATTGGTGCCTGGACAAGTAGTCCCAAAAAAGGACGGTCATCAGTTTATGGGTCATATCTAAGGAACCTTCCAACCACAATCAAGGCAAAATTATTACGAAAATATAATAACTACTTACAAGCTATATCTAAGCGTGGGGAACCACTCAGAACTGGACATTTTAAAATTGGATATTTCAAAATAGGATTTGACAAAACGAGATATAGTACAACACTGTATTATATATTTAAAAACAGGATATTTCGACATGTGATTTAAACTTAAAATGATTTTTTAGGAAAGTTCTGGAATATGGCCAATTAGGGAGGAACTCGGCGAGTTCTTAATCGATTTTAATGAAATTCGATACGTAGGAAGAAAATTGAATTTTAATTTGATTTTTTGGAAAAGTTCTGGAATATGACCAGTTAGAGAGGAACTCGGCGAGTTCTTGACCGATTATGAAGATATATAAGATGAAAATGGGATTTAAAAATGATATTTGGGAAAGTTCTGGAATATGGCCAATTAGGAAGGAACTTGGCGAGTTCTTAACCGATTATGATGAAATTCGATATGTAGGATGAAAATGGGATTTTAAAATGATTTGTTGGGAAAGTTCTAGAATAAGGCCAGTAAGGTTCCATACTTGAATATTTCTAAGGAGAGAAATTGAATTTTCCTTCACTTAATGGTTTTTTTTATTTGCTGCTTTTTTCATCTTATTAAAATAATCATAGACTTGAAAAAATCATTTTAAAATCACAATTTCATCCTACATATCGAATTTCATCATAATCGGTTAAGAACTCACCGAGTTCTTTCCTTATTGGCCATATTCCAGAACTTTCCCAAAAAATCATTTAAAAATTCTATTCCCATCCTACATATAGAATTTCATCCTAATCGGTTAAGAACTCACCGAGTTCCTTCCTAACTGGCCATATTCCAGAACTTACTCAAAAAATCATTTTAAAATCACATTCCTATCCTACATATAGAATTTTATCATAATCGGTTCTAGAACTTTCCTAAAAAATCATTTTAAGTTTAAACCACATGTCGAATTATCCTGTTTTGAAATATCCAGTTTTGTACCATTTCTCGTTTTGTACCTTATCTCATTTTAAAATATCCAGTTCTGAAATATCCAGTTTTGTACCATATCTCGTTTTGTACCTTATCTCATTTTAAAATATCCAGTTCTGAAATATCCAGTTTTGTACCATATCTCGTTTTGTACCTTATCTCGTTTTAAAATATCCAGTTTTGAATTAACCTGTTTCGTCAAAGATCTGAATATTAACAAAAAGCCCGGCAGGATATGGTTAAATTACTTGAAAAATACCGAGAAATTGGCGCAGTGGTTAAAGCTGCGGTGTTTGGGAAGGGACGTACCGGGTTCGAATCCCAACGGGGGAGGCTTGCAAAAGGGATTTTTCATCACTTGATTACGATCGGTGATGACGATGAACACAACTATGACCCCTCGTTGGAGTGCAGAATTCATGGGCCGAACCATCGTCCATGCCAGTACAGGCTGGCTGGAGCAATGCAATGTGCAGATGGATATTTGAAAACGTGAACCTGTATTCGCGCGTCCTCAATTTGGCTAGTTATGGCGTGAAGTAGGACTTTAATTAACCGCGAAAGAGTTGGGAGAGCTTCGGCCCCAAAACAGATTGCATAGAAATAAACAAACAAACAAACAAACATGCTTGAAAAATGATCTATTACACATTATCACTATGACTTTTCGCTTGAAATAAGTCCCGCTTTAATGGAAGGTAGCGGAAGCAAAACCAAATATTTATCTATCTCTGACCGTTTTTCTGGTTCTAATCGGTTTTTAAGTGGTTAAAGAAAGCATTCCCCTTTTCAATATCACTTCTGGCCCAAAGGCAATCTGGTTGTCTAGTTGGTTGGTTCGATAGAGGTCGGGTAGTTGTGAATGCCTTGATCTGCTTCATTGGTCAATGCTCGTTTCAGAAGGTTAATGACTTTATTAGTTTCTATTTGAGTAGTGGCCATTTTTGGTGTTGCATATTTTCCGCTTTTCTTGAATTAACTTCTGAATGTTAATTGGAGGTCTATTGATTCTTTCAGAGCGAATAATAAAAGTTATAGCTTTTTTTGCAGCTATTTCTATGATTAACATTAAACATTCTCTTGCCATTGTAATATCTGTTCTGGAGTGAAGAGTATAACGTCCAGTTGGAAGATCTGTTCGACGACATTCCTATTTATATGTCCCATTTAATTAGTTTGTTTGTTCGACGTATAGGTGGGTCAGTTTTTTTTAAAGTTGTTTGCCTTTAAGAGTAGTCAGCCTTGAACCCAATTGCATGTGTTTAGCATTGTAATCGCGTCCTGCGAAAAATGCCCAACTGAAGGAAATAATAGGTAAATTGTTCCGTTTTAATTGGTGCGTAGTAAACTGCTGAAATTACACAATTATCAAACCATTCTTCCAAGCAGATATTACAGTTGCTTGAATGTGATCATATCGTAACAACGTTTCGATTCACACAATTGCAATGGTTTAAGCTTTTTGCATTAAAATTCGAATCAATTTCACATCCCACTTATCCCACTTATTTTCACTCAAAGTGAAAATTAGAACTTGCTGTTTTCACTATTATTTGGGAATACCGATGGAGCAACTGTTACAATGTTGTGTTCTAATGGATCAGTAAAACCATATCTTACAAAATATCCAACCATTAAGCACCCACCCATGTATAATCTTATCGATTATTCACATAAGATAATCGCCGTAAAAGTGTAAAAAGTAATATCCCCTAAATTATTACCTCAATCGTATTTGTACAGTCGAAATTATAATCGTCACTCAAGTAGCAAAAATATAATTCGCATTAAACCGTCAAAAAATATCACTTTCGTTCTAAATCCAATCGATTATCGTGTAATGAATCCAATCAAACGGATGATTCAATTGTACAAATTTGTGTCAAACCCACCGTATACTGATATATAGGCGACGATCGTACAGCTGTAATTTGTTGTCGGTTCATTTGGTTTATTAATCACAATGAGAGGAAATTTTGCGGCATTATTTGTGTTTAAATTTCTTTTTGGCTAAAGTCACGGTTTGATCTTAAATTTATTTGAGTTGTTGCATATAGTAAATATAAATATAATGATCGTTCTTTGATTTTAATTTTCTTATTTCTGTTGCAAATTTCCATAAGAAAATAACAGGTTAAAAAAATGCAAAAAAAAAAATAAAAAATATTAATTATATTGGTTTTATGTCAGGAATGTCTTAATGTTTTTTTTTATGGGCGTAAAATTCGTGTTTATAGCATGTGTGGTCTCTGTGAACTTTTGGTTCACATACAAATGATCTACTGTACGATTAGACTATGTTTGGACTACTTTAAACTGACTGGGAAGATTGTAAATGATGATGACTTTACCGTGCACTGGTGCGTAATTTTATAGAACTTCCCAAAAATATGTTTGAAATATTGACTTGACAAGTTCTTCATTTAGAATAAAAAAAATTTTAATCAACTAATTAATCAGTTATTTGAGCATTTATGGCATTAATACTAGAACCTTCATCCCTCTTGATGAAAACGACTGAGATCTTAAGGCTGGGCCAAACATTTGCAAGTGAAAAGTCGTATGGTTTTAGTTTAGTATACCCTCATTTTCAATTTTTTGTAAAGGTCCGTTTTTTAATTGAGGAAGTTTTAGATTTAAATCCCCTTTTAACATCACAACTTCTCAATTGTGAAATCCAATTTAAAACTTCAATTTTTTGATCCATAAACTAATAGGAAGGAAAATGCTGCCCAAACCATGATATTTCCATCTTATCGCAATATGATCTTTATTGTGTATTTTGGGTTATTCTATGAGCATCTAAAGAACGCCTTACCATCCGAACTCGACAAATTGATCTTCAACTAATCGCTCCAAAGGATCTTTTTCCTAAATTTTTTAGGTTAGGCTTCATTTTGTTTTGATTCGTTTAAATTTTTGCTGGAAATACATCCGCACGATGCAGATTCCGGATTTCTTTTTTTAAATTTTAACAAATATCTTATCCTAAAATTTAATGTTTTAAATTGTATTTATTTCATTGTTCTTAATTACATAAATCCACACTTTTTAAGCAGTTTTTGGCAATACAACGAATTGTCATCTAGTCATTTCGAAACATTATGCAATAGAAAACAAAACATCACGTTAACCAACCCACAAAAAAAAAAAAAAAAAAAAACAAAATGAATAAAACAAAACAGTAAATTTAAATTACAATATGGTGGCTACTATATTTAAAAAATTTAAAATTTCGTTGTTCCTTACTTATTAGGTATCCACTACTGTGTAGGTGACGGATGAGTATGAGAGATGCCTAAAGATATTTGAGAGAGTTCACTAGATCATGAATTTGATCAAAATATCGGATATCGTTCGTGAACTAAAATCACAGTAAGGACCGTGCCTCCAACAAGTCGGTGAGGACTTGTCTTCTTCGGGTTGACTAGAATAATATGAAGAGCAAACTCAGGAATATTTAGACAAGTTGATCATTTTTGAAACACTCAATTTAGTATAACGACAGGTAATCCCAACTCAACCATTATTTTGATCTAATCACTAATTTCTCTTGTTTGATCCAGTTTCAACACTTTTCTCATTTCGATCGAATATGTCATATCATCAGATTTCTAATCAAACATAAATTTGTATCAATCAAGTGTTTTAACTCGTTATGTACTATTATCACTGTTAACTGTAAATAAAACACTTAAAATTTTCTAAAATATTATATCGACCCAATCTTTAGTACAACTTCTGATTTCTTTTCCAAAAAAAAAAAAAAAAATTAAAGACACAACAACATGTTCTCAAGACCTCATCATAAAAAATCAAACGTGACTTCTTGCGAGAGAAAACTTGAACGAAAAATTAATTTTCAACCTGTTTACGATTTTTTGAATTTAATGACAAGTCATAACCATAAAAAGGGTTTGAAATTTCGAAACAACATTACGTTCTCATTCATAAAATTATGACTATATAGTATGATCTGATAAGCTCTTAACAAGTTATATTCCAGATTGTGGACTTTTCCAGACCGAAATATTGTGTGAATTTAGCGGACACATACGATTCTCGATTATAAAATAGCCTTTTTAATCTTGGGCCCTAGAGTAACACTAACACCAAGATTGTCAAGGTATTAACCGATACTCTTTACATTGCAAATTGTTGTACGGATCATACTGTATTATGTACATATGTATTTTCAACAAAAAACAACCAAACTGATTTTTATCGATGTTCTCAATTAATACAAGAAAATTTTGTATCAAAAGATAAAAACAACAAAAAAATAAAACAAGTGAAAGATGATATTATGATAACAACAACCAGATGTTGAACTTGAACTGACCAAAAAAAATAAAAAAGCATTTAAAATTTATTTCGGTCAAAATGTTTTGATCTGTGTTTTATTAGTAAAACATGATGAGGGCTCTGTCTCGAAATGGTCGGTTCAAATGGGGTTTGCGGGTTTTGATTATAATTGTTAGACGTGCGGTTATATGCACAGTATTATATGGAGTGTAATTCAATTCGAGGATATAAAATTAACAGTTTGAAATAAAGAATAGTGGTAAAGTTTTCATTAAATAATTTCGTAGCTTTTTAGAACCAATATAGGTATGAAACTAGAACAGCTGCGAATTTTGAGTTAAAAAAATATTGACTATACTATTATATAACATACAGCTCTGGTCCAATCCACTAAGCACAACATCTAAGTATGGTTCAAAAAACTTTTTATTTTTATATGCAATTTTATAACACAAACTTAGTACGTGCTTTGATTGCATTATGACCGTCAATTGATACATAGAATAATTTTTTTTTTGTTCAGCTATGTCTTGAATTATATTGTATTGTGTTGTAATGTTTAAGTTGAAATTTACAACAAAAAATGTGCGGTTTTTGTCGTAAGTCGCGTGACTGTTTTTTTTATATGGAATTTCTTTCACGACTTAATCTCAATATGAATACAAAGTATACAACTGATACAATATATACGTACATAAAGACATTATTACAAATTTCAGAAATACGTTTTATCTCGTAATCATAACCCCTTCACATTTTGTTGTTATCGTTTCTCTTACATGAATTTTAAATGTGGTACTTAAGCTATGTGTAAATACAGAAAAACATGTGAGGGAATGTTGCTTCATGCATATGTGCATATTACAATTTTAAAATTGACAGATGTGGGTGTTGTCAAAATGATATTTGGGTAACTGAGCAATTATGCTCTGATGCTTAGCGTAATAGAATATGAAAATTGTACGTATGAGTCAATGGAATTTCATTGCACTTAAATCTCACAAATGGCAGATTAATCGCAAATTGCATTATTCTAACGCCATTCTTAAAGCTTTCTATAGCATTAATCTCTACTGTGAAGACTATAGTTTGCACTTAACTCTGGGGTACGGCAAGGAGATGTTGAGTCCCCGATACTCTTTAATCTCATGTTAGAATTTATCTCTCGTAAAAGTGAAATTCCACAGGACAACATCTTGTACCGTCAATCCAACCAGGTTCTGACATATGCAGATGATATCTGTGTAATTGGATTAAATGGCAACGGTGCAGAGAACTAATGGATCAACTTTTACGATTCTCAGCTTCCGTTGGTCTAAAAATCAATGAGATTGATTTTAGAGATCAAAACGCAACGGATTTTAGTATTGGTGACCATACATTTGAAGGAGTGACTAGTTTCCGATACCTCGGATCCCTTGTCACTTATGATACTTGTGTGGGAGGACACATTAATAAAGCACATATTGGCAACCATCCTTTGGATGCCTTACGTCCACTGCTAAAGTCAAAATACTTTACAAATGCCGACAAGCTGAAGTTGTACAAGATGATGATCAGACCCGTTGTAATGTATGGGTGTAAGAGTTGGACCCTGACGGATCATAAAACAAAAGGACAGCGAGTAAGATGGCTCGATCACGTTCTGCGAGCTGACCTTAGACATCATTTAGCCGTCATTTAGCAGTGTTTTTAGGCGTGATCTTCACCAGCAAAGCTGATAGGTTTAAAGTAATGGAATCACTAACGCCATTTGACATTAGTTACGTTCATCAGAAGTCGATAGAAATTATATTTGTTTTTACAGATTTTATGCCAGAAAAATGGACCAGTATCAACATTATACATACAATTTTATCAAAGCGGACAACTTAGGTTTGCAACAGTACTTGGAAGAAGTTTAATATTTTAAATACCTGCGATATAAACGACATACTGAACAGATTTTATAAGATACTGAGTATTACTGACACGTTGTTTTCTAGATCATATTCCGTCAAGCATTAAAAAAATCAATACTGCCATGGTTTCATGATCTTCTTATAAATTTAAGAAACCGTAAATCTAAAGCTGGTGCGAGCATGTTAAGAAGTGGGTTTAAAGCAGATGAAACCAAGTGTTGCCAATGCAGTGGAGAATTTGACGCATAATTTAAAATAAAGAACTTATTGTACTTAGCTGGAGTTAAAGATAACCTTAAAAAATTCAAATCATTTTTAGAAACATTTCAAGACTAAACGGGTTATTGAAGTGTATCTGACCAATATGTCTAACAATAACACCGCAAGAGCGCTGATTCGAAAAAAACGTCGGACATGTCCGGAGTCCATACAATTCAGTATACACCAAAAAATTTAAACCAATTGAAGGTTTGACCACTGGTAACCATTTGATGTGGCCACATGTGACTTGGTTTTTTTTATAAAGAGAGCATAAAGCGAGTGATTGCTGTCTATTTCGAATATATGCTGTCAACTAACACGTGCAACTAACTATTAATAGGAGAAAAGGGAATTTTACTATTAATTTTGGCGACATATATTGTAAACCGGAACAACATTAATCAAAGTAGATTTGGAGATTGTCACTTATAAACTAACTGAATCGAAATTGCAACAAAACTGTTCAATTCGTACTATATATCAGCATAAATCGAGTTCCCAAGAGCAAACCATTCTTGAGTTTGACGAAATGTTGACAGGCTATCAAATTAGGAATGTGCAGTGAACGCAAAAGTCCAGTTTTTACGTACTTTTTTAAATTTCGGCGGCTATGCCACCACTCTAAAATCTATACCAAACTGTTACTCTTGGTAAATGCATTATGGTTTCTCTACGATTGAATGTTCTAAGCCCCAAATCCAGCAGTTCTGCTTGTTATGAACAAGAAAATATGATTTTTCGACCAAAATTGACGTTATTATCAAGCTGGTCTATAGCCTATGCAGAGAACTGCTTTTATAGCAAATAGTTCTTTGCTTTCAATCCCAGAGTCATTTGGACCTTGTAGGCGAATAATTCGAGGCCTACGTGTAGAATTCTTCTCAGGCTGGTGCGTCTAATTGCCAGTTGCTACGATCAACGTCGAGTTGAGATCGATGAATTATGTCCTACACTATTGACCACAAGCCACAATATTCTAATGTTCGTGCACTGTCAGAGACAACAAAATTTCAAAATCTGCACAGTTTCGGCTACACAACAATTACTGTGACAATAAGTTTTTAAAATTTCCAAGAGCCCTTCAAGCGAAACCAAACGAATAAATGGCCCATCCTTTATATTGATAAAGTAACCATCTTTATTTATTGTGATGTACAAGCCTATAATTAAGATCAAACGATATTTTTGCTTTATCACAAGCACTTAAACGTATGATAATGATGGAAGTGGCCGTTTATTGAAAGGTATCACATCTATTATGGTGACTCATCAAAAAGTAAAGTGGTAAACTCACTTGTTTAATACGATTATATACTTTGAACGATAACTAATCTTAAAATTTATTTTTATAACCGTCGAACGTTGTGTGCGGTTGTACGATGATACCGCACATATTAATACAATTGGTCGCGATTGTCATACAGGTAAATATACATATATCGTAATCTAATTACACCGCAACCACACCTATACAATTGTAGTTGTAGTTATGTACATATAATTATACGTTTTATTGGGTGATAATGAAAAATGCATTAGAATTTTCTTCATGACTTATAGTTTCTGTTCTATTTTACTTAGACGAAGTCAATAGTGGCTGTTATCTATACACCTGTTATTAGTTTTATATTTAAGTTAAAAATTTGAACTGAAAACAATAAATTGTTGTATATACTGTGACGTGCGACATACACTTTAAGCGTGCTTTATATGATATGGTCTATGGCATAAATAGAAACCAACATCTGATATACATCAACAAAACGCAGTCTAGTCAATTTACGCAATAAATTGAATATTTTGTGATATTCTCACGTGTAGAAAGTGTTATCGTTAACCCTTTAATTCTGTAATCCATTTTAAATTGACATTTTCGTGCGAATGTTATCAAATAAATTAATTTTTTGATTTCGATTTTTATCAAAAAATCCACGATTTCATAACACCACTTCACAATATTTTGGTTGGGTCGTTTCATTTTAATTTTGACCAAACAGTGAATGGACACACAAGTGGTTTTAAAAGTGGATGTGAATGTGTTCGTGTAGTGACTAATAAATTAATAGAAAATGGCTAAATTTGGAGAACTCGGACCAGAATTGAAAAATGTAGCAGAAAATGAATTAGGTGAAAAGCCGGAACGAATTGTAAGTGATGTTGAACACATAAAGGAGTGGATGGGTAAACAGCCACATTTAATTGGCCGACCCGACGATGTGCTTATACTCGCATTTTTGCGTGGATGTAAATATAGTTTGGAACGTGTTAAAGAAAAAATTGACATGTACTATACGGTACGAACGACAGTACCTGAATTTTTTGCCGACCGTGATCCAGCCGACAGTCATTTACAATTTGTTATGTCTAAGGGGTGAGCGAATACAATATACAAACACTTATTGTAATATACAGTGGAAATATTAAAAAAATTTAATTTTTAGAATTACACTTCCACTCCCATTTACCGATCTTCCAGATTCGCCACGACTTTTTCTAATTCGTATCGGTGAACTCGATACATCAAGCATTACGGTAGCCGAAATGATGAAAGTATGTTATATGATTACGGATATTTTATTGTGGGAAGATCCGAACACATCGATTTCAGGCCATACAATTATAGTCGATTTGAGGAAATTTTCATTTTCACATATTGCCGTGTTTCCGGCCAATTTAATTAAAAAAATGACAAGCTCAATTCAAGAAGCGTATCCAATTCGTACAAAAGCGATGCATTTTGTAAATCCGACCGGTTCGTTCGAAACACTTTTTAAAATATTTGCCAGCTTTATGAGTGATAAGTTACGAAAACGGGTATGTGTATAAATTGTGATAAAGTTTATCGTTCACACATTTAGAATATTGATATAATTTTTTTTATCGTTTCTACACGCCGCACAGTTGTTTGTTCATGAATCATTCGATGCATTGCATAAAGTGATACCGAAACGATTGTTACCGACCGAGTATGGAGGTGAAGCGGGTGATGTTCAACATATAGCCAACTACTGGAAAGATACATTGGTTAAGCGAAGAGATTGGTTTAAAGAAGAGGAACAGTATAAAACTGATGAGCGGAAACGAATTGGTAAATCAAAGGCGGATACATCGATTTATGGTGTTGACGGATCGTTTAGAAGTTTAGCGGTTGATTAGTGAACCAAAATTTTGATTTTAGATTATAATTATAGCTAAAATTGTATACGTTAAGTGATTAAATCTAAAATTATAATTAAAATCAAGTGTTTTATAATAGCCGTATCTTTCTTTTAAGATTGTGGAAAGTTAATTGCCTAAATGGAGGCTATGTTGTACTTTTTATTATATAATTTAAATGTACACTGTTAAATTTTATATTTTCGTTGAGTGATCAATAGTTTGGAGAGTTTCGTCACATTAACTTTCAGTCCAAAAATATTTTGAATTACTCCTATCCTACTACTTGCACGATATTAGTTAGACTAATAAGATATTTATTTTAGAATTCAAAAGAGTGTGACAAAAACCAGATATTCTTTCAATGAATGATCATTTGATATGCAATCGATACGTCATGAAAATGGCGATAATTATTATGTTTGTCTACGGTTGACTCGGATAAGTAGGTATTGAGAAGAGAAATGCAAGAAAATCACCAAGTTTTAGTGTGGGTAACGAGATATGGTTCCATACTATTTTATTGTTCAATAATGCCATTTGGATTATGTAACGCTACTGGAAAGTTATGTAAAAAAATTGGTTATTTAGTATTCGAACGACTAATTCAGTGTGTATTTTTGGAATCGTTGGAAAAAATGCTAGAAAACTGGAACTTGGTGGCTCGTGCCATTTAAAAATCCAGATGCAAGTACCATACGTTATATCAGATCTGTAAAGACTTAATACAAGTGTCACTTGATTGCGAATTGACTAAAATGCACAAGAGTTTAGTGAAAATACGACAAATAATCCTACTGTTCTGGATGAAAACAGCCATGGTGGAGCAGTGGCTTACACCTCATGAGTGCGCGGCATCAAAAAAACTTGCACGGTATAGTACAGCAGCCATGTAGCAGTATAATATCGAGGTACCATTTAAAATAATAAGGGTTATACCCCAGCCAAGGGAAGTAAATAGCAAAATAAATCAAAAAGGTACTATTACTCTAGAAAAGAGTTCTTTTGGTCAGTCTATACAAGTAAAGTAAAATGTCGGCTTTTACTTCAAACCGATAGTCTAATAATACCAACGACGACGATAAACATTAATGTCCCTTGCACTTCGCTTATCATAAATTACGAATATCACGGGCTAATCTTGTTGGCTACCAATGCATTTGATTAATTATTTATTCGTGTATTAATTAGTAGTTAAACCAGAAACATCAAAAATGGTTATTTAAATGACATGTCTTTATTGACACAATATTGTCGTTCACCTGTTCGTAATCGCTTGTTGTATATTCACTTCTGCTCTATTGATAAGATAATAAAATATTGTATGTACATTTTAAAGATAAAAGAACAGGGGCTGAATCAAGTCGTTGATTCGGAACACAATAAAATAGTATTAACTCTTTCGTGTTAAAATAGATCATTTGACCCATAGTTCTAGGCCTTTCGATTAATCAGCTATTTGTCAACATGTAACTTGTCATTACTTAATCGCATTTTAAGTTCAATGACCATTACGTTACCAATTTATTGTATTCGGAGAGGTGAGGGATTATTTATATCATAATCAAACAATTAAACGCACATTCGATATGGTTCATTTCTCTGAAAAGGACTCTTTGAAGAAAGAATGGAAGTCTTATAACGGATGCTGCGGATAGAGGTTAATACAAAGAAAAGCGGAAGGATATACACCACAACACACCTACACAAAACTAACTTATTTTCAAGGTAGTCAATGAATATTATGCCATGCGTTTCTCAAAATTCATGAGGCCGTAACCTTGCTGGTAGACAGTTGCGGTTTCGGCTGCTTTGTAAACTTTCACCAGCTGTTCTCTCACTCAGATAACTGCCAATTTGATTCCGGAGTAAAAATATTTTTAAAATATATGGACAGAGTTTGAATAATACTTTTCAAGCCGTTGCTGAGCTTGAACGATGATTCACTCGATACTCTTTTTTCAATTGTTTTCAAAATTGTAATAGAAGCATCACTTAAATCACTGTAACTCAGTATGCTATTGTTCGATTGTCATTAAAGTTTTGACACATATATCGTTTGAACAAAATCACGTTCTTAAAATCATAAAGATTTTTTATTAAAGATGCCATCTCTGGTTTAGCATCGGGACTTATTGAACGATCGTGAAGTCCACGATATCTTTAAGTTCCACAGGTAAATTTGTTCTCTAGTCAGACTTAATAATATCACAACAACAAAATGTTAAATACTTCGGGTCTATAATTAGAAGATTAAAATGGAAAATAACAAATAGAGCCAAAACGCACCCGCAAATCAAATTTAGATCTGCTGGAATTGATTTATCGGAAATATCCTTGAAATATCAAGTTACAAATTTCCAAATTTTAAGAGTGTTGAAATCTATAATTTGCATCAGATCGCTCATCTTTAGTATATCAGAGCCAGCTTGTCACTTAAGGAAAATTTAAAAACTATATTTGTAGCACTTTTTTGAATTATATAATTTTTTGCAATATGGTATTTTAAGATGGAATACACAAGGTGGGGTTATCCTTATAAAGCTGTGGTGAATAATTGTAAAACCAGAAAATGAAATTGTGTCAATAAATTCAGTGAAAAAAAAAAATCGAATCTGGAAAAGAACTTTTAACAATAATTAGAAAAGTATATATGAAAAGAAATACTACTCAGATTAATATATTACAAAATGCGGCCAGACGAGAAGTGAAATTTCGTTTGTACTTATATAAAACAGTTATTTTTTATATTGATTGTAAGATGGAGAGATATTGCAGTCCAATGAATTTTACCATTTTTTCCAATCCAAATATTCTGACAATTTTCATTTAACCAATTCTTAACATTTATACCGAAGTGACTAGGAGCACCATCATGTGTAATGCTAAAAGGCAACCAATCACAAAAACTCCAATCTTTTATGCTGGCCTATCGATTATAGTTCTTGAACGGGTGTTGTATGATGAGTCTTTTTATGCTAATAGATAGATTTGCTGTTAAATTATACATTTTGTGATACTGAATGACGCTCCATTTGCGTATTTTATATGGTAACGATATCTCGCAGTTTTCTAGCAATATATTTAGTAAATACTCTTGCAACAGGAACGCAACGCGTTTGTAATCTGCGTTGATATCAGTGTACCTCACATGAAAACTATGTCATCCTTACACTAATTTTCTTAAATTATTTAGAAATTTTGATTCATACATAACACTGACACAATACTAGACAATTTTTCGAAACTAATGAAAATATTTAGTTTTTGTTTTTTTTAACATTTAAACAAAGGAATTGATAATAATCGCCTACTATTTTACTGATCACAAAAAATAGTTACAATATTAGCACTACAAAATTTCTTAATTAGATTGAAAATAAACGTGATTCTTCTGGTACAAAAGTTGTATATTGTTTGTTGTTTTTTTATCGGTTTGGCCAGGGACTGAAGAGATGAAAGAAGCTAAGATCATTTGAATAGTA
Source organism: Tipula confusa (assembly GCA_963556175.1). Taxonomy (NCBI): domain Eukaryota; kingdom Metazoa; phylum Arthropoda; class Insecta; order Diptera; family Tipulidae; genus Tipula; species Tipula confusa. The sequence goes on along the minus strand of OY744476.1, from coordinate 14,169,355 downwards.
TCTCTATATGAATAGATCAATGCCGTTATTACTTATTGTATACAACACAAATCAAATATTTCGCCTTTAATTTAGTGAAACTTCCAATGTTTTCAAGAATATTATTCAACATTGACAAAAATTCGGTGCGAAGCCCTAACTAATTATAGCGTACTCATATATGTATTCAACTACATATCTCTCAGTTTACTATTTCCATACTATTTACTATCCGTTGCAAAATCACATTTAAAATGTAAAAACAAAAATATTTATCTTAACTAAAATTGCACGACAATCATTCGTGTTCACATTCATAACGACAGTGAAAATTGATGGTAACCTATTGTCAAGTGCAATATCACTTCAATAGACACCTTCATTCCGTTTATTGTATATATTTAAAATTTTGTACATCAGTACACGCTGTTTTGGTTCGATCAAGGTTAACTAATCATACATTAACTACCTTTATATATGAAAATAATAAAAAAAATGTATGAAATATATAAATGTCCATTATCTAATCTATAATTTTTATTTTATGATAATCGATATATAGAAGTTGCCCATATTAAAACAAAACGAAATTCAAATGTCACTATTTTGATAGCGTACAACACAGCAAAAAGTTGTGTAGTTAGTGGTTCATCGTTAGTGTCCGCGTATTCAAGTGTGTTCTAGTGAAATTTAAGTAATAGTTTTATACACTATAGTAATCATTCACCAAGGTAAGTTTGTTCAACGAAATGCACATATCGAATTGTATAGTAACGTTTAAATGGCGGATTATGTAATACGTAATAATTTCGTTATGATCTAAAAACTATTTTTTGTACGTAAATTTGGAAAATTCTTTTGTTTTCGATAACAATGAAAACTGTTATCAGTATGAAAGCCATAATTATAAAAATAATACTTAATTGATAAAAAAATGGTTGTGTGATAAGACAGTGTGAAGTGGTTGTATTTTTTCCGTGTGCATCTGGCAATACTATTCGACTGCGATAAAAATTTATATATAAAATCGTCAAATTTTATTTTGTAATAGTTAAGCGTTTACCTATCTACGAATTAGCTAATTGATTTACAACATAAATTTTAAGTTTTTATTATATTAGAGGGATTCTAGTATTTTAACACTTTTGTTTAGATAACAGTAAACGTTTAAAGTGAAGTATCAATTGAAATGAAACACGTGATGCAGTGAAAATGGATAATTTATGTTGAGTTGTAGATTGATCGAAGTTCAATTCTATTTATATTATTGTCAGGCATTATCTTTACGGTTATTATATGATAAAGGTAATTATACCAAAGAGGTTATTGTTAACGATCAATCAAGTGAAATAAAATGTTGCCAACAGAATATGATTTGTGGTCAGTAGTGAGTTTAGATCGTGAGATTTTACTGTCCTTGTTTAGGGAGTATAAAAATAGGTTTTATATATATATATATATATATATATATATATATATATATATATATATATATATATATATATATATTTTATATAATTTTATTTTATTTTTTAAATGTATGCAATCTTTTCTGCGAAGCTCACCCAACTCTTTCCCGGTTATTTAACGGCCTATTTTACGCCGTTGCCACCGAAATCGAGGACGCACGAATGTAGGGTTGCTTTGAATATCTATCTGTGCATTGCATTGCTCCAGCCAGCCGAAACTAACATGTACGATGGCTCGGCATATGGATTCTATACTCCAACAGGTGATCATAGTTGTGTTCATCGTCATCACCGATCGTAATCAAGTGGCGAAAAATCCTTTTTTCAACCCTCTCCCGTTGTGATTCGAACCCGGTACCTCCCGTCCCAAATATATGGATATTAAAATTCATAAATATACCGTATATCGACCAAATCAAAAAGATAGTGGCGAATAACCGTGTAAATTGTGAGTTTTATGCCCACATTTAAAATTCCCAAAATCCAGAAAATTTATGATGGTTAGCCCATCAAATCTGTTAGTCTTAGAAAATTTCCAAAATTTAGAAAATACACGATGTTAGCTATCAAATCTGTGAGTTTTATGGCCCAAATTGAAAACTTCCAAATTCCAGAAAATACAAGAAGGTTAGCCCATCAAATCTGTGAAATTTAATGAGAGATTTATGCTTCCAAATCGAAAATTGCAGAGTCCACAAAATACATGAACCAAATCTGTCAATTTTATGCCACAAATCAAAAACCTACAAAATCTAAAAAATACATGAAACTTACCTATTTTTCTAACATCTTTAAATGGTTCAGAATTCACAAAGTTTTGAAATGTAAATATAATTTTTTCTATCTATTTTCAGGTCATACTAAAGCGTATTGATAATGACAGATATTCGCCCAATTTCAAACGCTCTCGCCAAAAAGGCACGCGAAGAACTAAATGAACAGCCCGAACGTATCGCCGATGATATACAAATAATTCGAACATGGATCCAAAAACAGCCACATTTAAGATCTCGCGTTGACGATCAATTCATAATAACGTTTTTGCGCGGTTGTAAATACAGTTTGGAACGAACAAAAGAAAAAATTGACATGTTTTATACAGTGCGTAATGCTATTCCAGAACTATTCGAGAAACGCGATCCACTGCTCGAATTAAATATACAAATTTTACGTATGGGTGTCGGTGTTCCACTGCCGTTGACAAATGGTGATGATGGTCCAAGAATTATGTTGATTCGTCCGGGTACATACGATGCGAATAGATTAAAAATCGAAGACGTTATGCGTGTCAGCACGATGATTAACGACATTTTAATGTTAGAAGACGATCATATGGTGATAGCCGGGCAAGTTGGTATTTTAGATTTGGCCAATGTGACAATGGCTCACTTTTTACAATTTAATCCGACTTTTGTGAAAAAAATGACAATGTTGTCGCAAGAAGGTTCACCACTACGTCAAAAAGGTTTCCATTACATTCATACACCATCAGGATTTGAAACCGTTTTTAACATGTTTAAGGGGTTCATGAGCGAAAAGAATCGTAAACGGGTAAGTTTATAATTCTATAACTTTGACTTTCGATTTATTAATGAATTTATTGCTTTTAGTTATACGTTCACGGTGACAATATGGAATCACTATTCGAACATGTGCCCAAAAAATTTATGCCCATGGAATATGGTGGTGATGCAGGTCCAATTCAAAATATTATCAACGAGTGGGAAAAGAAAATCATTGCATATTCGACTTTCTTTAAAGGCGAGGAACAATACGGTTGTGATGAACGTAAACGTGTCGGATCTCGAAAAACACAAGAATCACTGTTTGGTGTTGATGGATCATTCCGAAAACTAAACGTTGATTAAATTTAAAAATAGACAACAATTATTAATTTGTATAATTATGTAAAGTACATTTATTTTATTGAATTTAAATTTTAAATAAAATTAATTTGATTTTTTATTACGCAACCGTCGTTATTGGCGCCACCATAATATAATTCGCCATTTTGTTTGGTCGTATATATGTTCGACGATTTGGATACAGACGATGGATTCGAATTGGCAAATCCCGTTGTATCGGTTGATGATTTGCATTTGTCACTCATGTTATAATGGTTGTTGGAGAAAATATTCCATTTGCGGGCGGTGATCGAAAATTTTTCCACCTCAATGCCACATGGTGCACGTGGCTGAAGAATTCGGTTGAAAAATCCATTAGAATTGATTGACTTCTTTTCAAATAGTGCCTTATCGGATTTTGGCTCGCTCCAGCAACATTTCATAAACGGCATTTGTCGATAGGCCCGGCGATAATTATCGTTTGTTAATCCGTATATAACAGGATTTACAGCAGCATTTAAGAAAATCAAATAATGTGAGACATACCAAAATATTGTAAAGCTTTCATCGATTTGATTCATAACCGAATTTTGTAGCATTTGGTTTCGGATGAATACGAGTGCGGTGAATGGAACGCGCAACACGATAAATACGATTAGAACGACAAACAACATTTTAGCAACACGAGTTTTGTACGACACTGAAATTGGATGTTCTCGTTTTAGCACGTTGGCCTCGTATCGATCAAGTTTCCAAAATATAGCCGAGTAGCATATCATCATGACGCCGAGGGGGAACCAAACGAGCGCCGAGATTAAAACATGCCAGTACATTGGTAAGAAGGACGTGTTCTCACTGCAATATGTTTCGAGGAAATTTTTCCATTGCCTCTCCTAAAATTTTAAAACATAAAAATTACGTTTTATAAAATTCGGTTTATAGAATACTGTACCTTATAAGTTCGATAAATCATTAACGGAAGCGATATAGAAAATCCTAACGCCCACGTCAACAACATTACAATTTTTACTCCTTTCAATGTAAGTCGAGTTTCTTGTGGTAGGACAATCGCGGTCAAACGATCATAGCTAACTGCAACCAAATTCAAAACTCCCGTAATTAGCAGAGCTCCCAATAAAAATCCTTCCAGTTTACATCCAAAATGTCCCAAATTATAAGTTTGATAAAAATCGTGTATCATAAACATGGCGGGACATATAATTAGAGTCAAAATGTCGGCCACGGCCATATTCGCAATCAATAAATTGGTTGGTGAATGCAAATTCTTATTACGGAATATAATTAAAAGCAAAAGGATATTGCCGATAACGCCAAACACAATGACGGGTACAAATGTTGATACTTTTATTGCCCATTCCCATGTTGGTATCATATACCATATCTCCTTGGGAAAATCATATTTGCTGACATCAATCTGTAATAAAATATAAGCAGAACATATGTTCGTTATATAGGTGCAATACACAGTTGCCATTTGTGCTAATAAAACTAGTTTATTGCGTTTGTCACATCAGTATTAGCTTTGATAACGATATATGTTTTATTTTATGAATTTGTGATACTAACGTGTAGATAATTTATTTAATTCGTTAATTAGGATTAACCGTGTTTTTCAATAACTGACATCTATTTTTAAATTTCTCAATTTTTGTTTTTTATAATCTTATATAATAACACTGTGTGGTATTAAAAACGCGTCTTACCACTGGCAACCTTGCTGTGTGTACCATACGTTAAGTTGTATGAGGTGTTGTTCAGAGCTGATGTCATGAATGGGTGTGAGAGTTGGACCCTGTAAAATGTGTATGAAAGATTGCTGACAACATTAGAAAAAGCCAAGAACCATGAGATCTGGGAATTAAAGAAAATTCATGAAGTGAAATAATGCAAGTTAGCAAACGTAATTTCGGTTATCTAGAACTTTCTCGACCATGCTAAAAATTCACTCTAAATTCATTATGAACAGAATTCCTCTCATTTTACATCAAAATAAAATGAAAAATGTTCACTCTAGTTTTCTTAAATATTCAAGGCCCTACAGCCATCAAGCATCAAGGCCTTCCATATACAGTACAGTTTCCGTGGCCAGATGGATGGCTTCTTTACCATAGATCCATGGTTTTGGTCCCAATGGAAAAAGAGGCCTTGGTATTACTCAGTATCACACAGTTTTTGCTCGAGACAATAGAGATATTTAAAGGAACTTCTATTTGGAAGGGAGGATTAAGATGGAACCCTGGTACTGAATACTCCTGGTTCGAATTTAAAGTACAACTTAGTAATACAACAAGTAAGATGACCAAACGAAAAATGCTAGCAGAATCAGCCAAACTATTCGATCCATTTGATTGGCAAACGCTATGGATCTCTGGCGTTTCCTGGGACAAACAATTACCAGTAGATGTGGCATATAAACGCCAACAGTAGTATAATTTCCTCTCCATATTACATAAAAATCCCAAGTTGGATCAATTTCGACAAAACAAAAAGGAGGAACTACATAGATTTTGCGTCGCTCTTGAAGTAGCATACCCGACAGTAGTGTATTTCTGTGATATATCCCAAGGTAAGACAACCTTGTTGACAGCATAAATAAGAGTGACTCCAATTTCGACCAAGTTAACAGTGAACAAAACTAGAGCTATGCGGAGCCAGTCATTAAAGTATCAAATCACCTATTTCATGAAAATTTGAATGAAGGAAAATGTGCGGTGCTCACCACAGCCCTCTTTTGAACCTAATGAGAAACACTTTTTAGCAAATAACAGCAATGATAAAGAAGTAAGTAGGTACTTTAAAAATCGCAAAATCCGGCTTAAGAACATTTTAGGGTTAATAGCACGCCGATTACAGCAGTCAGATCTTAAAATAGCCAAAAATTGCCATAACAATTGTAGAAGATGATAGTAGCAGAATCAAAGATAGGAATATCCAAACCAAAATTATCCTAACCGATCGATAGAGACCCTTGCGATAATGTCATTAAAAAACCTCAGGACCAAGCAAGTGGTGAATCGCAGCCATATTAAACTACAAATCATATGGTTTTCCAGCCATGCGAACATCAAAGCTAACGAAGAGGCTGACAGAGCTGCAAAAACGGACATCTAATCAAAAGACCACTAAAAATTCTTACCCCTTAGAAAGGCTTTTTTACATCAAAGCTTTCATCAGAGAAAACCATCAAATGGAAAGCCATAACACTGAACTAATATCAAACCCAGGTACCATAAGTGCAATATCGAAATTGATTTATTGATTATGTGAGCAGTAATCCTCTAATATTACCAATTTAGATTTTTGTCTAAATCTCTTAAAATGTCTAAGCTTTATATTAGAAATTTATGTCAGATTCTCGACCATTAACTCCTGAGTCAAACGATCGTTTGGTTTTATCAAAAAAAGACAATGTCCCACAACAGTAGCTTGTTTGCACATGAAGACGAATAACCGAACTTATTTATAAGTATTAACACTCACACCACGTTTGCTTAAGTTATCTGATTCGCATCGACCTGATAAAAACCGTTTAAATTGATTCTAATCAATTTAATTCACCGCAGAACAAAAAATTAATTGAGCCAATTCTAATTGATTTGATTATATAGATAACAAATTTTAGGATAATAAATATGTTACCAGCTTTGGTTATTGATAATTTATAAACGGTTATTACACACATTTAAATCGGTACACATGTCGCACTTCCGTAACAAGTACTTCATAACCACGATATGATTTCACGTTTAATTAATTAACCACCGTATTAAGAGGTATTAAGATTGAAAACATTATAGACTAAGAAAATATGAATTCACTTACAATTAAATCGGATGAAGCATTGTAAGGGATCACATGCAACGAGTTGTGTGCATCCATTTCTGGAATACCATATTGATCATCCGATGTGCTAGTTTCGTTGCCGCTGAATCGAAATAAAAAAAAAATTATAAATTGTTTGCCCGTTCTCGTACTATATCACATATTTGAAGTTACTTACGAACAGTTAAATGTAAAGTTATATCCATACTGCTGGTCATTTTCACACAACACTTTTTGACGCTCGAAAATTATGTTTTTTAAGCACATTCTTTATGCAATCCGATTATTGTTTGGTTTTTAAATGCTGGACGATTTTATGAACTGTCTATCGTCAACTACTAACAATTAGGTTTGAATTTATAATTTATGATGTTCGGCGGTTTTATATTTTCCCGTATCATTTTTTTTCCATGGGACGGGGAATACTTAGATAAGCTGGCATGCAAAATGTGTTGTATCAAAACTATCTAACTATATAGCATTTATCAGTCTATTATCACTGTTTTATGATTATATTTTGCAAAATATTTGTCTACAGTAAATAATGTTATCGATTATTAAATTACCATAATATAGTCAATCTACTTCATTATATGCCTGTGATGAATTAAGTTCGATTAAGGCGCGAAAATAAAACAACTCACGTTTAGATTACGCACATTAAAGCATTTTTATTTGCAAAAATATAAAATAAAACCACACAATTCTTAATTACATCTTTTTCAACAGTTGATCAGCATCTTCCTTACATTTTTTATCATCCTCGGTGACGACTTTAATGTTCGATGCCAAAGTCAAATAATGTTTCGCCTGTTCATTGTTTTTCAATTGAATATAGCATTTAGCAATCATTAATTTATTTGTATGATAGAAATCAGCCTTTAAGCTCTCCGCCTGCAAAAAATGTTCGAGAGCTTCTTCGTACGTGCTCTCGAACGACGTTGAAAAAAAAGTCGAAACAATTTTCTTTTGATACCAAGCCATATCGGCTACGTTGAAGGCAAACGCACCCAATAAATATCGACTTGTTGGATCGTGTGGATTTAAACGAACAGCTTCGAGCATATGCTTTTTAACGACATCCATTTTAGAAATACGCTCGCGTACACCGTCCAACTCGTTTTTGCAATCGAGGAGAATTGCATACCATTTATGTGCCGCAAAATCTTTATCATTCTCTTCGACCGATTGTAGTGCATACGCGTATGCCTCTCGAATCATTGCTTCTTTATTCTTTTTATCAACCGTTTTAGAGAGACCGTGTAGTACACGTGCTAGACGCCATTTAATTTCAGGACCTTGTTTTGGACATTTTTTGAGGACATCGACCGCTTCTTGATAGTGATTTTCGTCGAATAGTTGATCAACATGTTTTAATGTTTCGAGTAGTTCAATGTTTGCAGCATCAGCTTGTCCATCTTGGGAGTCGGCCATTTTTGATTTAACGTCGTCTTTCTTGGTACCAAAACCAAATCCAAACGAGAGGGCGAATACAAATGGTATGTAGTGCTTTGAATGGCGTACTAGATGTGGGTTTGGAGGTGTGCTGCTAAAAACGGGATGTAACTGAAAATAATTTATTTTGTATTAATTATGCAAAAAACCCAAAATATTCAATACACAAAACATTAGAGTTAGTGACATCTAGGAACATATATATAAACTCCTAATAATTAAAACTCTACACAAATGTGTAGAGTTTTAATTATTTGAATAAATTCAAAGTTCAAGTATATAAAAGATAAGATACGATCTAAAAGATAACATAAATAGAATTATTACAATTACGCGATAAAATTGAATTGAACTTGTCTTCAGAAAACTACAGTTTTAGCATCACAAACAACTCTACACTGAACTTCCATCGGGTCAAAAGGTACCTATGACGAACAAGAGTACAAACTTCAAAAAGTTCAAAGTACAGTCGCTCATTTGCTTATTGAACACATAAAATTAAATTAAAACTTAATTAAATAAAACTTTAAATAGTTACCTTAAACCTGCGTGCTGCTAATCCAATTATTGAATAACGATAATTAAAAAAAAATATCCAGGGAAACACTTTATGCAGCTGCCGAAATGACTTGTACGACGACCAAACGCGATTAGCCAGCATTTAAATTGTGTGTAATTACGCTATTTATTTACATTTATGAGTTCAATACTTATATGTCTTTGTATATATAGTTTACACACGGAATAAATAGAAATATATACAAAATACAAAAAAATGTATACGATAACACCACTTGTGTCGAATGAAATTATGTCATCGAAATAATTTTTTTATGGTATTTAATCTATCAAAATAGAAATCCAGTTTATTTAGTATTTCAAGTACGAACAAAATACATGAAGTAAATGAATATTTACTATTTAAAATATATTAACTTTAATTCAAAACGACTGTAAATTCGGTTTTAGTTATATCTCAGCTGTTCGAGTACAGCAAAACTTATAAACTGACAGCGACAACTGAGAATAAAAAAAATCATAACAAACCAATATTGAGAGAGTAAAAAAAATGTTTATGTTTATTGACAGCGAGTACAAAATGTATTGATTAAATTTTTATTCGTCAGTAGCGCTGTGATATGCGTGTGGTTTCGTTTTGTTGTTTTAATTTATACAGCTGCGTGTATAAGTAACGTGATATTTTTAGGCGTCATGTGAAATTATATCGATCTCGTTTCTACTTTGTCCAGTCCTACGGAAAATGATGTTTGTGTACCAATAGGTGGTCTATTTTTGTCTAATAAGAATCACAATATTTGTAATTCGCCTAAGCTAATACTACATCACATTAATTTATACGCCATTCAAATAATTCTATTACATTCGCCTAAATGCTTGTTTGTGGTTGAATGTCATGTAATATTTGCTGCACAACTTGTTTTATGTTGTTACTACCTAACTAGTCAAATAGGGGATTTATATTTTATTTAAATAGGCTATTATATTTAGACGTATTTGGCATATTTATTTTTTTTAAAGTACATCAATGCACATAAACAAATATTAAAGTATTATAGAATCTACATTTTGTTAAAAAGTCGAGAAGCAATCCTTTGGCTTGGAATACTCGAAGTTAGTAGCTTTCAGGTAAATCTGTAAAAACAGACCGACACGACACAGTAGGTTGGATAGGAGCACAAATACTCAGTTGAGCTTTTAAGATTGCGTCACAGTCAACACGGCATAGAAAAATATATTCCACAGACATAACAGAAACCATCTCACACAAATGCTTCTGTGTACGGATTCGATTCTATGATTGAATAGCAGACATAGAATGGCTACCACATTGAAGAGGCATATTCAAGTACTGAGCAAACGAAGCCCACAAAATTCCTTACAGTTGCGTTTTAAGAAACCTTGTTGTAGTATATGATCAATCGTTAATGTGCCTTATGAATGAGAGGACAAACGGAATGGCAACATCATGATCGGAAACAAACCTCAATTTTTTCTATAGCGCCATCACAGGGAAAGTACTAGTAGACGAGTGGAGAGCAGGAGTGAGGGAACAATAAAGTTTTACATATAACTTGCTCACGTTCAGAAACAACCTGTTGTTAGTTGATCGCTCACAAAACACGTCTTAGTCATGCTGGAGCCTAATGTAATCAGCCATGCCGCTGATAGATGCAAATCTTTTCATATCGTCCAAATATAGTAGACACCGGAAAAGCTCAAAGCGATCCACCTCGGTTAATGAACATGTAGATTGGTAGCGATTGATTGGTACAACCATTAATGCAAGTCATAACCAAAATAGAGTGATAAGTCTTTATAGATAACTGATGACCGTAGAAGAATATCAGATTTATTACAGTCGATCTGTCAGATTAAAGTTTGGTGTGGCTCGGAGTGATTAATGTTTTCAGCTGAAAAAAACGAAATTGGTATCTCAAATAATTTTGGAGTAGGCGGAAGTAACGATGGGACCAGTTTTTCCATTGATCCGGCAAGAAGCCAGTTTAAAGGCCTTTAATAAATATAAACTTCAGGTAGTGCGGTCATAGCTGCATGTATTTCTTCTTCATTACTGAATTTGCTCCAACAAAATAGGTTCCGTTGTCAGAGAATACAGCCGTGCAAGGTTCTCGCCTGGAAAATAATCTTTTGTAGGCCTCTTAGAATGCTTATGTTATGAAGTTGGTTACTATCTCGATGTGAATGGCTATTGTCGTCATGCTACTGGTCATAAGATGATGTATCCATTGTAGGATTTGTTGCCTCGACTTTTAGTCGTTCTTAGTTGGATGGGCCTTGGATAGTCGATTCTTGTTTTGGAGAAAGGTCTTCCCGGCCTTACTCTTGATACACAGTTTTGATTCTATAGTTGAAATGAATGAAAAAGGGCATCGCCAGACTACTACAGATCGAGAAAAGATTTGTTAAAGATTCAGACTAAAATCGATTATATCAACAATTCATACAGGAAAATATCGATCTAAAACACATGGAGTTAAGTACAAGAAAATCCAGAAGACTCGTCGAAAATATCTATTATTTAGACATCGAGAAAATATTTTGCCAAGTCTGGCTCAATACAGACGACCAAAATTATCACCTCATATTATGGAAGAAGGAGCCTTCTCGGCCTATAAAACTGTATAGGATAAAAACT